>CM039137.1:28315602-28602417 GCA_022036555.1 Microstegium vimineum
GATGTTAGTAGCTTGGATCTCTAGATCTAGGCATTTCTCTTGTGCTTGGGTTAGGTTCTCTTCATCCCACACATGAGAAAAGCCTACATCTACAATCCACCACATTTGAGGGCAAATAAATTTAAAATTGCATATCATCCAATTTTTCCACCATGCAAAGTGTGTGCCATCAAAAGTGTATGGACAATCAACATCTAGCCCAGAAGTCGCCATCCTCTCGGGTCGGTAAAGACCATAAATGAAAGACCAAGCTTTGATACCACGTGTAGGGTCGAGATGGCAGACTAGAGGGGGGGTGAATAGTCCTTTCTAAAATTTAAGCGCAACGGCTAACTGAAACAAATACGGAATTAAAACTATCGGTCTAGCCAACACTACACCCCTCTATCTATAACTTTAGCACCTAGCAAAGAATGTCTAAGAAGCTAACTAAGGTGTTGGGCTAGAAAGCTCACCTAAACAAGTCTAGGTTGCAAGGTCACACAAACCTAAGCAACTAGTACTCTAAGCAAACCGGGAGCTCCTACACATACTAGTAAACAAAGCACAAAGCACCTAAGCTCACTAGCAATGCTCTCTAGCAAGACTACACAAGTCAACTAGAGAGCTCAACTTACTTAGCTACACAAACTAAGCAATGTGACTAACAAGGCTACTCAAGCCAATTAACCACGCAAGAGCTACTTCTATGCTACACAAGCCAGAAGGTAACTAGGCAAGCCACACAAGCTAAACTAGTTACAAGAGCAACAACTACTCACTAGCACAAGTATATGAAAGTAAATACAAGCTAGTGATTTGGAGAATGCAAACCACCGAGAAGATGAACAAGGTTGACACGGTGATTTTTCTCCAGAGGTTCACTTGGTCGCCACTAAGCTAGTCCCGTTGTATCTGCTCACTCACTTGAAGGTTTACAACTTTTTACAGGCCTCACTCGCCTAACCCCCTCAAGGGTTGCCGCCTAACCAACACAAGATGAGGGCACTCAACGATACCTTCAACTAGAGTTGCTCTTCGCGATCCCCGCGGGGCGAGCACAACACCCCTCACAAGCACTTCTCCGGAGCGCCGCACAATCTTCTTGCGCACTTCGATGGAGCCACAATCCACCAAGCCGTCTAGGAGGTGGCAACCTCCAAGAGTAACAAGCACCACCGGCTTGCAACACGATCACCTAGTGTCACACGAAGCTATCTCTCAAAGCAACGCACTAGAGATCACTCACTCGCAATTAGAATCGCACTATTGCTTGCACAAGTGAGTTAGAGGGCTCCTTCACCAAGCACACTAGAGGCAACACATGCCCAAGGTGCTCAACCAGCCCCAAGGGCCGGCCAAGGGCTATAAATAGCCACACCCACGAAACTAGCCGTTTTGCCTACTCATTGGGCCTTCCTGCGTACCTCCGGACGCACTTTTCACAGAGGGTCCGGACCATCATCTGTGTCGGGACCCACCACCTGCCGAGAGCCAACGACTCTGAGTGAGCCTCCGGTCGCAGGCTCCGGATGCGCACAGAGCGCCGTCCGGACCAACAGCCATGTGTCCGGTCAGCCTCCCTTTTGAACTACTTTCTTCACGCCTTCGTCACAGCACGCCACGTGGCTCCGGACGCTACTGTTCACAGCGTCCGGACCACTGTCCGGAAATAAATTCCAGAGAACCCGAGAGCTCCTTATTTATTTCTTCCACTCCAGACGCGCGTCCGGATCCCTGCGTCCGGACCGCAAACAACGTCCTGACTGCTCTCCTCAGCCGAGCCAGCTAGGGTATGCCTCCGGACCCATCTCCGATGGTCCGGACCGACTACACACCCTGCATCCGGACGTGTTTCTCAGCAGGAACTCCTCCGCAGTTCTTCCCTTGCTTCTCATGTGCCAACACAAATGTGATCATCACCTTGTGCTTGTGTGTTAGAATTTTCACAATCATTTTCAAAGAATTTTCACTTGCTCTCACTGCGCCACTCGATCCTAATTCATCGCAAAGTTAGATCGCTCACGGTGGCACTAGATAACCGATATGCAAACAAGTTTGCTCCTCTTGATAGTACGGCTATCTATCCTAAACCCGGTCATCAACTTCTCTACACACCTATGACCGGTGAAATGGAAATGCCCTATGGTTATACCTTTGCCTTGCGCATTACATTTCATCTCCTTCTCCAATGTTGATGCAACACATGCACCAACCTATCATCCAAATGATATGATCCACTTCATATCATTACGTGATCGTATTGGTTCATCGACCTTGACCTTACTTGCTCTTCACCGTTGCATTGGTCCATCGACACCAAGCATCACTCACTTGCCCTTCACACTTGCAACCGGTCCATCAAGCCAAGCCTCATCTTGATCTTCTCCACCTTTGTCACATGACTCCATGTCATGTCTCATGTGCAATAAGCTCCTTCATCACACAATCACCTGTGAACTAATCTCCTGTGTATATATCACTTAAACACATATTAGTCCACCTAAGTTGTCACTCAATTACTAAAATCACACAAGGACCTTTCAACATAGTTGCCTTGAAGAAAAACTTCCACAAAACGAAGTCCGACTCTGTCGCCAGCATCCCCTCCGACATGGCCGCAAAGGCCGCAAGATGAAGAACGGAGTTGGGATTGAGATTGTGGATCTCAATCCCATAGTGGTGAAGAATTCCGCGGAAGAAGCGAGACGACGGCGTCCCGAACCTGCGCTCGTGGAACGGAAGGAAGGAGACCACATACCCCTCGGGCGGATCTAGGACGTCGACGCCAGTAGGGACGATCCACTTGACGTCGCCGTTGGTGGAGAGCTCGGGGCGCAACAGCCCCGCGTCCACCAACTCAAGCGCCCGCTCGTACTCGAGCGTGCACCACGCCCAACTCCTCACTGGATGTTCTCCGGTCATGGGGGACGCACCTAGGGAACGGCTCGCGGCGCGGTGGAAAGCGTGGCTAAGGCAAGGACGCGGCAGTGCAAACCCTAGGTTCAAAGGAGTTAGCGCTGGCGAGACGAGGAGACGAAGAAGGCAAACAGTGCAGGCTCACGGGGGATGACGCGACACGAAGATATTTATATGGGGGCCGGGAGGCGGAGCGGCGCCTCTGTGACTCTCCACGCGCACGACCCCACGACCCGAGTCGCATTAAATGCGGCCGCTCGGTTACATCCGCTCCACTGACCCCGGGTATATCGGGAGCCGCGCGCACGATGGCAGGTAACTGGCACCACTCGCCTTTTTCCTCGCTCCAAATCCCGCACCCCGTGTCTATCATCATTGTAGGATCCATCCCGGGTCCACCACGCCGTGCACGTAGGTTTTCTCTCACGCGTCCTCATCCAAGACGCACAGCCCCCGAGCACGAGCGCGTCTCGGATAAATATCCGGCTCGTCCGAGCCCGGCCAGCGCACGCGGAGGTCGGAGGGACGCCCACGTGGCGCAACCAGCGGCGACGACCTCCGGGTCCAGGTAAGCTAAAGGGATAGGGGATATAGACGCCCCGACGGCCCATTACGGTCCATAGATACGGAGGCCGACCCAGCGGGGCTCAAAGTGGCCGACTCAGGATATCAGAGCGAGGGGCGAATAGGGGATGGACACACTAGCGGTCATCAGCCTGGCAATCGGATGCTAGGGTCATCCCCAGATTTCTTATTTGAGTCCGTCTTAGCGGATGATTGGTTCATGGTATTCCTCTGAAGGAAGACAACAGGCCCCTAGGACCTATTGAACGGACCCGGCTACTAAATAAAACCGATTTGGGATGAGCCACGACATGGGCCACTAGCCGGAACCCTATCGAACGGGAACCAGCACCCCACTCAGATTTGCCCGTTATGAACTCGATGAGCACCCATGGTTCGTCCACCTCGAGGATAGCATGGTCCAGCTCACATTCCCCCTTCTCGCGGAGAGATGCACGGGGAACGCACAGAAAGACGGTACAGACCCGAGACGATTCCTTGCATCGAGTAGGGACTCGGGGGCTGCCGCCGCACCCCCTCCGCTGGTTCAAGCAACTGGATAACGGGGGGGGGGAGAAACGCGCCGAGCCTCACTCGTCAGAGGTCCGTCCAGGTAAACACGAAGCAAACACATTTTAATTTCTCATATATATATATATATATATATATATATATATATTAATCCTTGCAGGGTTTACATGCTTACATGTTTTCTAGGAGCCACGGGGGCTAAGCCCAATCATCAGACACCAAAAAACACGAAAACGTTTACAAGGTGGGCTAAAGGGAAATCCCTGACCGAACGACCAAAAGCTAGAACACCACGATGCCCACGATAAGGGCGCCTCTGCCCGACGCCCGTATTGTCCAGGTCAGGCAACCCAGCCGCGGGGCCTGGGGAGTGCCTGCCTGGTCACCGGGACCACGTCGGACGGCGGCGTCACGACCCACCGGTCACCCTGACTAGACACGTTGCAGCTGTGGGAGAACAGCGGTCACCTCGTCTTTAGGAACCCCCGGGCCGTGACGACGTTTTCTCCCTTCCCCGGAGTTGGTTGGTCACTTTGCAATTAGGTCACCCTAGCTGCTCCATGATCAAGGTCGTCGCCGGCAAGTGGCTCCGAGCCCGCCATGCGTTGGCAGCCCCGAGTCCGCCGGTCTCACCGACGGTGACATCGCCATCAACCGACAACCAAGGATGAGCCAACACCTGGGGCCATGTAGGAGAACTGCCATGGCTTTCCCAGTGGACACATCCTCGCCTGCCCTCCGGGAAAGGATAGCACGCCACCGCTCCCCAAAAGCGGAGAGCAGGATCCATCCGGCGAACGGATGGACTCCACACCTTCCGCCCTTAGGGGCGATGCGTGCAGGGGGTGGTGACAACCTCCCGGCTCGCCGGCGGCAAGAGTAAGGGAGAGCCCAGCGCACCTCGCTGAGTTTCCTCTAACCTCCGCCACTGGCCGAGATGGGACACCTAAATCCCTAACGCAGAACTTCCTCTGATCTCGGTGCGCTCTCAGAAAGGCTGCTCGCCAAAGCGGTTCGAGGGTTCCTCCAATGAGGTCTCGGGGGAAGAAGATGGGGTGCGCCATGATGCAGGATTGTGTGTCTTACCACGCAAGGTGGCTGTCTCTATTTATAGTCGCCGGGGCACCCGAGCTGCAACCGGCCCGCAAAGGCCGCACCACTCACATCCCCCAATTAAACTGCACTGTGCGTCAGCGCCAGTTTCTGAGGGGACGTGGCGGGGCCATAAATGGCCAAACAGTCCCAAGGTTCAGTGCTCGCCATTCGGAATTTGACCGGCGGGGATCGGCGCCCCGCACCGTACCCTGACGGAAAATCACGGCGCGCCCGCATTGGACCGACAAGGGGCAATGCCAGATTCCTCGGGCGACCGCACGACATCGACCCGTCCACTTGACTCCGCCATCGAGTGGCAGCACAGCACAGTGCCGATTCGACATTTCAAGACACGTCAACCCAGGTCCGATAGTGAACCCCGTGGAAGGGCTGGCGTGCAAGCAGAGCTCTGGCTCAGCGTACGGAGCAGTCCTCTTCCCTTCCCACTGTCCCATGGGGAGAGTGAAGGGCCAACACACTGTTCAAGTTTACTGGATAAGCCCTTAGGAGGAAAAAAATATCCCCCTAAGGCCTCGGGGGCTACACCCGACGGGTGCACTCGCGCGCACCCACCGGAATCCAAAAACTCAGTCGAATATCATCAAGCACTCTCGGAAGCCTCCGGTGTAGTCCTTGACTACATCGCAGGCTCGGGGGCTACTGTCGGGTACCTAAAAATAGGGTACCCTCTATACCACACTTCTCAAAAACAAAATCACCCTCGGAGACTCTCCGTCCCGAGCGGGCCAGGGTGACGTCATAGCCCTCGGGGGCTCCTCGCCCCCCAACCAACTGAAACAACCACATTCCCTCGGAGAACCTTCCGCCTCGCCCGAGCTGAGATGACGTCATCCGTGACGCCATACACCCTCGGGGGCTCCTCCGCCTCGCCCGAGCTAGGGTGACGTCACCCTTGACGCCGCCTGCCCTCGGAGACTCTTCTACCCCGTCCGAGCTAGGGCGACGTCATCCATGACGCTCCCTACCCTCAGAGGCCTCACCGCCACAAGCAGCCTGAGACGCCCTAGCCCATATAGTCAAAAGGACCACAATGCCCCTCATCCTTAGGGATGGGGCTCCAAAGCATGAGTCGCCATGCCTGCCCCTGTATCCCCCCTGTGGTACAAGGTCCTGTGTTGCCTAATCGACGACTTACGCGCACCATACCTGTGCCATACCACTGACGGACACTTGAACAGGGATTAAGACGTCATCAGCCCTGTACGACGGAACGCGGGGGTGTCTGGTCCTGTGCGGCCAGCCTCCGCCCATGCCCAAGTAAGGGAACAACAGCGTTCCCGGTCCCAAGGCGCATGGCTACAGCTCCATCAAGGACGAACATGACCCGAACACATGTCTACTGGCGCAATCTTTCCCGGGAAGGAAAGCGGACAGAAGCCGAAGCACTCCCAAGACTACAGCCCAAGCCGGGCCCACGTTATCCCTCTCTTCCCCTATTGTACTCCCCCATCTCTCCCTATGTATAAAGGGGGAGAATGGACCTCCAATCTCTCCCTCTCTGAACTCTTTCAACTCATTCACACATACATACTCGCACTCACGCGAGCTCCCACCAGAATCAAGAACCACAAACGCACGAGACCTGGGAACCAGCTTCCCTCTCTCCATCTGCTTGTAGCTCCCCTCTACGAGCTCTCTACGCTTGGTAACACGACTCCGCCGCAAACTGGACGTAGGGCGTTCGTGCCTGAACCAGTATAAATCTTGTGTCCTCCGAGCGTAACCATCCGAACTCCGACACGCTTAAAAATTTACTCGTTGGCTGTCTAGACCCCACCATTTTAGACACCGACACTTAAGTTCATCAGTTCAGAAATCCTGCCTTTTTACACCCTGTTTGGATGATCGTTTGGTGGCTGATAAGCCGGTTGATTCTGTTTTTGGTTGTTTTGTTGTGAGAGAAAAAATATTGTTTCGGTGGCTGATAAGCCAAGCGAACAGGGTGTTACATGCATGTTATGTTGTGTTCGTATCATTAACCTACTATGGTTCAAGGAGCATCCTTGGCTACAGGAATTATTCCATTTGGATCTCCACTTTAAGAGGATATTGTTTTCAATTTATTGTACATGACACTTGATCTTAATGTGGTTCCTCGTCCCATTCTTCATTGTCCTGTAATGTGAAACTGTCGCAGAGTACAATAATTCCGACCCCTTGGAGCTTGTGGGGTTGTTGAGTGTTGACCAAGGTCCAAGCATGGACCTCTTTTTAATCAAGGTGCGGCTTGGCTTGTTCCAAGGCCTACATATAGATTCATAGGTTTCCTCACGGATACAGTGATACACATACACTAGATAGTAGTACTCAGTAGTAGATATGACCTTGCACCTCCATGTCTGAAATCTAGAGTTTTCACATTTAAAAGAGCTGCAGCTGCCTACTCTCAGCTTTCATTTATTTGTACCACTACTAAAAGATAAAAGGGCGTATGACATGTGTGAGTTCTTCCTGTGTTTCAACACTGCAGGCTGAGTCATCAGTGTGCTGTGTAGGGTCATTCAGCTGTCTCTTTCATAGTATCGTTAGGCTTCAGTCACTTCACAAGATCAGGTTGGTATGTTTAGCAAGCAGGGAGCTTTTGAACACTGAGCAAAACGGCGCGTTTGGAAGCTAATCTCTGTCCCTTAATGTCTGTCTCTAGAAAACCGTATTTTCCTTACAAACGCGCTTCTCGGACGACACATATAAAGGGACAGAGGGAGTATAAGCCACGGTCACTACTACTCTCACAATATCTCGCCAATGGTCCTGCTTGATCCCAGGGCTAGAGCTAGTTTGGGTTAGTTTGCACCCAACTAGCCCAAAAATATCCAAACATAGCCCACCAAAAAACTAGCTCCCCAAAGAGGTGATTATTTAGCTAGTTTGGGTTGGTTGTGATGGAACGTGGGACCCATATGCAACTACAAAAAATGTTATAACTAACAAACCAAACATCCAAATAAAATTCTGATTACACCATTGAATTCGTTGCAATAAATACTTTCAAATAAGATCTCACATGGATATATTTAGATGATTTATAAAAATAATTTATTATCAAACTAGCCTAAATTATTCTTGAATCCAAACACCTCCTTAACTAGAGCTAATTTGAGCTAGTTTACAAACTCACTCTAATCTCTAGCTCTAGCTGAGGTAGAATGATCCAAACAGGGCCAATGAAAGAATGCAGTTATATTTGTGCAGGGAAGCCAACAAAATAGTACAAATGGGCCTGGTGCCCCGCTGATGCCTTCTGGTGCTCACTACCCAGTCCGACATCGCCATGTGATAGCCAAACAGCACTCGTGACCAGAACTGGCCTTGATTCCTTTTACCAAGCCTTGCCCTTCGTACTGATCAAGTGATCATGAACAGTTCTGCAGAGTAGATTTCTTGATTTACCCTTTAAATCTTGGTTCTGACCTCTGTAAAATTAGGAGCTGCGCTGGTGCTGCCGAGTGAGGTTTACCCTGCGGTGTTCTCTGACATTATTTATGTTAGTTATTATTAGAGGGTGAAATTATTTTGAACTGACGAGTGACGGCAGGTGTCGACAGGCTGATGATCCTACAAACCCAACTGCAATTTATTATTTGCGAAAATCATAAAGCGCAGCGACAGATTCTTGTTACATTTTGGTGGGCACTGCACACTGCTGCGTAAAGACAGATCGGTCTCAGGGGATCACTGGGCGTTCCACGCTGAAATCTGAAACGAAAAGACTAAGCTTATTAAAATTGGGAGGGCCACAGCAGATAATGGGCTCTGTCGGAGGTCTCCAGATCGCCTAGGTCACTCCTGTCTGCTTCACCTGTTCACCGTTATCGTGGACTGACCACGTGAACTACCCCTGCTGACCTGGTATATAGGTCTTGTTCGTGTGGTTTATTATTTATGATAGAGTATTTTTATCTCATAATAAATTAGCTAAAAATAATATCAGCCAGTTTATCAGTCGTGGAAATGATAAGCCGAACAGGCATAATCCTTGGTCTCTAAATAGGGAGATTTCACTTGTTTCATGAATTGTTGCTACTCGTGTCAATCCCATTTTGCGTTTTAACCTCAGCTAATGCATTGACTGTAGGTGTTTTGGGGAGACAAATAGTCGAGATCCGTTTTTGGAGTTCGTTTCGTTTCAGAGGTGGCATTTTCTGCGTCACTTTATATATATTATTTGTATAGGACAGCCTCTGAGCACTGCTGATGCAGCCTCTCTGTGCTTTGCCTCCCCCATCTTTCTCGTGTCAATTTTAAAAAGGGAAGCGCCAGCTATCAGCCACTTCTCCCTGCCTCCGCTTCTTTCTTCACTCTTGCACTCCCCCTGGCCTGGCCTACCCCTGCACTACGAGCAAGGAAGCGAGCTGCGCGCGCAAGCGCAATGCCCCAGGTGGACCTGGAGAGCCTGGTGTGCGGCGTGTCGGGCGCCGGCGCCGGGGACAGGAAGGTGTCGTGCGAGACGGTCATCGCGGGGGGCAGCGAGGACGCGTCGCCGCCGCGGATGCCGCCGCCGCCCGACCCGGACTTCCCGCCCGAGTCGATAACCATCCCCATCGGCGACGACGTGGCGTTCTCGGAGCTGAACCCGATATACGAGCGGGACGACTCCACCAAGGGCAGCACCAACCCAAAGTTCGCGGCGGCCGTCGTGGCCAACCCCATCGCGGCCAAGACGCGGTCCAACTCCACGCGCGTCGCGGGCGGCGCCGTCCCGCCTCCCGCGGCCGGAACCACTTTCTTCGGCCTCCCGGCCAAGATCCGCCCGGCCTTCTCCCGTCGCCGGCCGTCGCAGGGCCGGATCTTGCACGACAAGCGCGCGGGCGGCGGTGGTGGTGGCGGCGGCGGCGAGGTGGAGCCGAGGTCGCCCAAGGTGTCCTGCATTGGCAAGGTCCTGTCCGACCGGGAGCGGCATGGGCGGCGCCGGCGCGGGTGGTGGCACGGCGTGGCTGCCATGCTCCGGTGCGACGGCTGCGCCCGTGTACCCGGCGGCGCGTCCAGGAAGATGGCACTGGAGGACGATGACGGGGAGCAGCAGCAGCAGCTGCAGCCGGGCGTTGCGGGAATGCGGAGGTTCAAGTCCGGGAGAAGAGCCGCTTCATGGGGCGACGAGGCGCTGGCCGCGGCGGCGGCGGGCGATGAGGAGGAGGAGGAGGAGGAGGCGAAGGAGAGGCCCGACAGCCAGGACGCTGAGCAGTGGTCCCGGCGGCCGGTAATTTAGGTTGTAGCGAGGGCGGGAAACGATTGGATCGCGGAGGTGGCGTCCGCTGGGGCCCGCTGTAAGTGACTGCTGTGGTCGCCGATAGGTGGTGAGCCCGAGGCGTCTCGAGCTGGTCGTATCGTCCGTTCAGCCAGGGATTGGGATGGGCGCGCGCACGGCTCTGGTTGGTCCGTGCTCGTCTGCTCGATGGCGATCGTAGACTGACTGGCCTAGAACTGCGAGTTTTTGCATTTCGGTGGATTGTTTCTGCGTGGAATTTCGCGACCCCTTTGGAAGACCTTTTGTTTGTTCAAACTCGAACCAATCATCGGCTTACGCTACGTATGTAGGAGTACATAGTAGCAGTACCACTACCCAGCACGAGCAATGTGCTCCGCCATTCGCGTGTCTTGCTCTTCTTCGTCGCAACTGTTCTGTCCATGTTGATTTCCGTGATCATGTGACTCACTCGTCCGCTCATCTCGTACCCCCACGAAACCGTGGCTGTATCAGGGGCCGGCTGCCAGTGTCAACACATACAGATACAACAGTCAATGGCTCAAGGCCGGCTTCAATTTCGGCTCGGTCACGCCGCGACCGCGCCGCACGCTAGGCAGTAGGCACCGAGATTGGCGAGTGCACGACAACAGCTTGACCGCTTGATGCCGAGTACGAGTTGACGCCGCCGCTCCACGCGTGGCCTGCTACGGTATCTAGGCCGGCCTTCTATGGACTTTTCTCAAGTCTGAAATCATGACATACTCCACGGTTCGTGTGAATCAGTGAATGGATGGATGCTTCGTTGTCAGACTTGAAACCCACCCGTACGTGGGCACAGCTGTGGTGCTAGTTGCTTGCTTCTAGACAAGATCCTTTCCCCCCATTTTTATGAAACATGTTTTTCCAAGGTCCGGAACATGATAAAGAAAAGAGTGATAAGGCTAATAAGGCAAAGATTTGTTTTTATCGGATCACGCAAAAGGTTCTATTAAAATAAAGTAAAAGTTAAATACAACGTGTCTTAGCGGCTCCTTGGATGATGAGAAGAGATATATATAGATGTCCAAACCCTCCCTAATGTATTGAAATCATTTCTAATAATACAACATGCCTTAACGGCTAATAAGGAAAGCATTTCTGATAATCTCTCACAACTAAAATTCTAACGGGGTGGCTTAGGCATTGCCATGTAATCTTTGGATGTATGGCCTACAACCTATGACTTATAATAAAGAATTGAGACAATATGCGTCTCTTTGGGAACCATTACAACCAATCCAACTAGATAATCTACCTGACTAGATACTTGATGCTTCACGGCGGATAGGAACCTATAATGTTTAAGGGAAATTCATTAGTTCCTTTCCCGATCATCCTTGGAAAAAAGTATGGAAGGCTAAGGTTGAACCGAAGTGCAGATTTTTTCTGGTGGTTGCTGATCCAACGAAAGATATTAACTTCATATTGAATCATTCGGTGAGGAGGTCAGGCAAACCCTGTTTGTCAGCTATGCAGAACACAAATGGAATCACCACAAAGCACTTGGAGGTTGACTACTCTTTCACACATATGGTATAGTCATTATTAGCTCAAAAGTTCACACATGTGGCATGGCCGCATGGTCTGACGAATATAGGGGGTGTTTGGTTGGCCGCCCAAGCCTATCACCGCATGTGTGGCATCGCCCACACTTTTGCAGTCCTTAGCTGTGGCCACCATGCTGCAGCTTCGGCGTGGCCAAAGATTAGGCGATGAATTTGGCCGCCACAGCTTGGCGTGATTTTACACTGGGAATCGTTGTGGCTGCCGCAGCTTCTGCATGAACCACACAGTAGCCAGAGACCGGTGGCAGCCACAGTCTGCGGTGTGGCAGGTGTGCAAAGCAAACCAAACAACAACCTAGCTCCCATGGCAGACATAGACGTGGCATGACGCACTTAGGTGGCCAACCAAACACCCCCATAGTTCTTTCCTCCCACATCTTTCTTTCCTTTGTTTGCTAACTTAGCCTGCAACTTTGTAACTCAAAGTTACATACCTGAGTGCTCTAGGTAAACATGTTTTTGTGTTAAAGTTTTAGCCTAGGATCAATTACTTTTATGAGCATACTGTGCTAGTGTGTAATGTTGATGTTTTTCTGAATTAAGGAATGGATGAGATATTTACCTAAGAGGTCTCAACCTTGAGTGAAGAGCGAGGAACGGAATGCTATTGCTTCGATGGCGACAGGACTCATTTCACCTTAATCGATCCCTTTTTTCTACTACCCACCTCTGTCTCTAGAAAAAGATATTTTACTCTAAGTCACAGCCTGGTCAAGGCACTGTACTGTGTGCTCTCGAGCTGCTGCTACCGGATTGGATCACCCCCATGGCCCCATTCAAGAAGGGCATGGCTACATCTCATGTGGATAAACCAGGTGAGTAAAACTATAGCTATAGTGATATATGTACTAGTGTACTTATATATGTAAAAAAGTGGTGACTTGAAATCTTTTATGAAGTGAACTTGGTCTATACGCGTGCATAAACATCTGAGTAAAGTGCATCAGCGGTCCTTAAATTTGTGCTCATGTGTCATCTCGGTCCCTAAACTCACAAATCGACCGTTTAGGTCCTTAAATTTGTTTATCTGTGTCATTCTGGTTCCTAAAGTTATTCGGTTGTCATTTCGGTCCCTAAACTTGCAAATCGAACGTTTAGGTCCTTAAACTTGTTCACATGTGTCATTCTGATCCCTAAACTTGTTCGGATGTGTCATTTTGGTCCAAAGAAAACGATGTAAAAATTATGTATAAAAAATAATTCATAACTTTTTCATATGAACTTGAATGAAGATAAACTTTATATTAAAATTGTAGCTCTCGACCTGATCTACAACTTTGTAGTTGAATTTTTTTTTTAAATAAAATTGTTTAGGCTCCCAAAATATTAGTGTATGTTTATAGATTTTGAAATTTAAAATCTAAAATTAAGTTTTCAAACACTAAATGACTTCAAATAGAAAACTTTATAACTACAAAGTTTTATATCACGTTGAGAGCTACAATTTTGATATAAAGTTTCTCTTCATTCGAGTTCGTATAAAAAAGTTATGAATTATTTGTTGATTTCTAGTTTTTAGATCGTTCTGTTTGGACCGGGATGACACAACCGAACAAGTTTAGGGACCGGGATGACACAGATGAATAAGTTTAAGGACATACACGGTCGATTTGTAAGTTTAGGGACCGAGATGACACAACCGAACAAGTTTAAGGACTTAAACAATCGATTTGCAAGTTTAGAGACCGGGGTGACACAAGAGCGCAAGTTTAGGGACCGCTGGTGCACTTTACTCTAAACATCTCCAATGATTACAATTAATTTTAATATTAAAGTGTAGCAAACACGGTCCAGTTTGTTGAAATTGATTTTATTTTATTGTGCATTTAGCTATGATTAGCTATTAGCTAAAATGCTGTCTCGCTACATTCCAGGCGCATAACAAAATTCTAAACTGTCTATCCTGCATCACTAAAGAGAAGCACAATGAGCAAGAGCCTGTTCTTTGGACACACACAACATAAGCAAATGATTCATAAGCACTGGGTGGCTAATTCATGTGATCTTCTATCTTGTGAAGTGAACCATATATGCATGAGTCCGTGAACTCACTTGCATAAAAATGCATCTAAACGAGTGACCAAATAGGCAAATAGATACTAACGTACTATATACCTTAGGACGCTGGGAGAGGAATAGAGGGTTAGTAGGTCCAGCATTATGATCCAAGGAATAAAGCCCCATCCCCCCTAGCCTTGAAATCTCAATCACACACAATGCTACATGGGGAATAACTTTCCAATGAGGGTGTGCCGACAAAAGGGCGCAGATATTCGTCGATCCACTCCACTCTGCGTCCTCTTTCGTGCAAGCGGCGCCACGCCCATTCGTGATCGATCCCAAGGCGACGAAACATTCGGTTTGGAGGAGTTGTTATATGTTACTCCTAGGTTTGAGCTCTGAAGAGAACATCCTCCAGTCCTCCTACCTGCACTGCACTGCTACAGCAGGCCAAATGCTTCAATTCAACCTGCCAAACAACACAGCGACGACGAGTGGTCAACAGCTAGCACAGACTGCAGCGTGCTGACCGAACGTCCTGTGTGCTGACAGCGACGAGACTGATGAGTGATGAGCCCTATCCGAAACTTCCGCATGCGAGAATCGTGATGGATCCTTTGCGGATGACGCGAAAATTGTTTCGACGGCTCTCGGTGATCTGCTGGTCCGTTCCGGCCGCGCGCGGCGGGGCCTCACCGGACGAATGGAAGGGACCAGCTGCAACAGCCGCACTGCAGGAACGGGCCTCAACGAACGGTGTGCGCCACCCGTCTGCCGCATGCATCATATCACATGGCTCACCAGAAGCTAATTGCCAAAGTGTCCCGGCTTGGACGACAGGACCTGTTACCTAACCACATGAGCTCGGAGCTCAGCTGAGAACTAGTCTTTCACGCCAGACGCCACCACGCACCGTAGGGTTGGAAATTTGAATTATCCTGAGCCTTTTTTGAGACTAAACTGCGTCAGGAACAAGAAATTGAAAAGAAAATTGAGATGATTTCAGTGTCACTGTGTCCGACGTTTACCTCGCTGTCAGTGAGGGCAATGCACCGCACCGGCCCCGGCCGGCACTGATGAGTGGCGACGACAACTCAGGCCGGATTGCGTCAGTCGGAAGGGAAGCTGCCAATGATTTGCGAGCCTTTCTCTCTGGGCGGTACGTGTGGAGGAAGCCTCAGAGGAATAATAATGCGGCGAGAGCAGGACAACCACCCCCCAAGCCACCAAAACAACAGATGAGCAGAACACAAAGATAAGCCAATCTTCATCTTCGTTGTCAGTACCAGAAACCATATTGAGAGGGCCATGATTATGTTTGCTCTTGCTGCTGGGTTTTTGACATTCCCCATTTCAGTTTCAGTTTCAGGCTGCCGCCAAAGGTTAACTACTGCTACTGGTTAACAGGTATCAGGCCAGCTTGGAAAGACGCGGCTAATATAAATGCTTGGTTCGTCGTCCGTTGGGTCAAAAGCTCAGGAATGGCCGCGCTTTCGACGATGCCCGGCCAGCCATCGATCAACCTCACTTTTAGGTGTTTCCACATCTCGATAGGTTTGTGCATAGAGAAGAAAAAGGTCACCTTTTCAAGATCATTGCTGGGGGGAATAAGAGAAAAGATCAGAGCTTTCTGAGCAGCCACACTGTCGTGCCAAATTTCCGAATCTAGGCCTACCCTATGGTTGAATTGAAATGCATGTTTCCGTATACAAGATTACAAGGTATCAGTATCACTGACTAACAACAATACGACGAATATGATTGTCGGAGTATTACAATTGCTTGCAGCAGCAGTAATAGTATCACTCTTTCTGTCAAAAAGGTTGCGCTCACCGCCGACGTGGACGAGGAGGAGAACATGGAGGTGTAGTACGGGTTGAGCGACCCGCCGGGACTCGAAAAACCGCCCCCGGAGCCGGCGTTGAGCGCGTACACCGGCGAGCCGCTGGGGTAGAAGAGCCCGTAGTTCCGCTCCGACGTGGGCCCTGGCTTCATGTTCTCGTTGAAGAGCGCGAAGACGTAGACGTCGACGGGCACGTTGGGCTTGAGCGGCGTCCCCTGGTTCATGGCGATCCTCTGCATGAGGTTGCCGTTGTACGCCGCCGCGTTCTGCACCGTGGCGCCGGTCTCGTCCTCGTCGCCCTTGGACGGCCACCCGGTCTCGGAGATGCGCACGCCCACGTCGGTGTGCCCCATGGCCTTCATGGCGGCGTACACGGCGTCGATCTGGGCGTAGAGCATGTTGTCGTAGGCGAGGCCCGTGTTGGGGTCGCGCACGCCCGGGTTGGGCTCGAACAGCACGTACGGCAGCGACACGCTGCCGGGGCTGGCCTTGTACGCGAAGAACGGGTAGGCGTTGATGAGGAACGGCGACCCCGCCTGGGCGTGGAAGTCGAGGATGGGCTGGATGTACTCCGCGAGGTCCTCCCGGAACGCGCCCGACGACGGCGGGAAGCTGGTGGCGAGCACGTTCACGGAGTGCGCCGACGACACCGTCACCTGGCTGCCGAGGCCCAGCGCGCCGAGCGCGGCGTACACGGCCTTCATGGCGGGGAGGAGGCTGGCCATCATGGCCGTGTCGGTGCCGGCGAAGACCTCGTTGCCCACGGTGACGCAGGTGATGCGCGTGGCCGGGAGGTAGGGCTGCACGTTGGTCGCCACCCACTGGCGCGCCGCGGCCGGGCTGGCCGCCATCGTCTGCAGGTTCTCGTTGCCCACGGCGATGATGAACTCCACGCCGGTGTTGGCGAACGCCGTCAGCACCCGGGGGTCCGCGTCGTAGAGCTTCACTTTGTTCACGTTCATCGACCGGAGGAGGCCCGCCACCTGCGTCGGCTCCGGCAGGTTGTTCGCGATCTGCCCGTAGTTGATCCCGAACTTCTGCTGCGCCGACACTGCCGAATTACACACACGCGGTGCGCTCGTGATTAGCACTCGGTAATGGCGCACTTAAAGCGCTGATGCATTTCATGGAGTAATAGTATTTTTTTTTTGTTTCCCTCAATAGAATTGAATTTCCTTTTCAGACAGACAGACCCATGAAATGTTTAGGTGCAAAGTCGCTTTCGTGATTAAAAAAATTGTTCGGTGGCAGGAGGAGAGAGTACCTATATACCTATATACAATCAATAATGTATGGGTACGGAAGCAGACGGAATGATCATTCATAGTGGGGGCCTGGGGGCAGAGCTAGAAATCATCTACTGTATGAGTGAGAGAGGCAAAATGCTAGTAAGATTTAAATAACTTGATAGAGATGTAAAACCAGAATTTTTTTAACAAAGAAAAAACCACCAGAATTTTCAGCAAACTGTACGGCACAATTATCATGATTCAGAGAACACGGGTCACTACTCACTACTTAGAAGTGTGCGGTTTCAGAAAGAAATCGTGTGATGGACCAGCTGCATGTAGCAGCTGCGGAAGGAAGTGGAACTGTGGAAGCTCGTCAGAGCTGAGTTAGCAACCGGGCTCGCTCAATTAATCGCCACAAAATGAGGGCCCTCGTAGTTACTGTATTCGCGAAGACAATTCTGGTTCGCTTTGCCGGATCCCATCCTCAGGCCTCCTCCATGTTCTTGGTTCGCAGCTGCTTCCAGTCAGTGCTGCCCTCACTGAAAATTCTAATCGTTCCCAAAACCGGCGACGAAGCAGAACTCCGTATCCTTGCCATACGGAGAATGAAACTGGAACGCAGCATCGTGCCAGAACAGATACAACAGCTCACGAGGACATACGGACGTGAACACTGATGCACAGCAAGAGCAATGGCGGCAAGAAAGCAGAGCACGAGCAAGAAGAAGCACACCGACACAGACAAAGTAGGGAGCGACCAAAGCCGGCGACTGGAATTACCTGAGACGAGCGCGAGAGCGAGCCCGAGAGCCAGGGACAGCAGAAGCGAGGAGGCGCGGACGCGGAGCGCCATTTCCGCCTCTCCTCCCAGGCTCTCTTCCTCCTCCTCCCTCCTCTGTCTGTTGTGTTGCTCGCTGATACAGAGGAGGTGGTAGTTGCGTACACTAACGTTCGATAGAGCCAGCCTCCTCCCCTCGGGACCGGTGGCCGTGAGCCCCCCCTAGGTTTTATACTCTGGCGGGCTGGCGGCGCCCCTCTCCGTTACCAGTTCTTCAGTAAATGCTTTTACATGCAGGAAAGGGAAGAAGGAAAAAATATCTTTCCCTCCTTCCCTCGTCTGCTAATCTCTCAGGTCGGCCGGCCCGGAGCGTCGGCGTTCGGCGTCACACCTCTCAGAACCGCCTCTCACCGGCACGTGCGCGCGTCGGTCGCCGAGGCTCCCTTTACGCTTCCTGCGCCTGCCCACCACTTTCTGCCTTCTGCCCTGCTTCCGTTCCCCGCCGAGAGTGTGTTGATTTCGCCCGCCGGCTGCACACTCTGCCGGGGACGGAGAGATTTTCCAGCTGCTGGATGGACGCAATTGACCGTTCCGTGCTTCCACTAGTCACAGTACGTCGCCGCGTACGTGTTCGGCGTCCAGGGCTGGTCGCACCTCTCGAGTCTCGACAATATGTTTCATGTCCAGCAGCTTCCTATGAGTCTGAGTGAGATTTGGCGACCACGGTTTGACGAAACCCTGTTTTTTTAAGGACAAAAGGGTATAAAATTCATTCCCGCCTATATCCACGTGAGAAGAGTAAAACAACGAGAAAGAGAGTTTAAGGGTTAAGACAAAAAAGCTAGAACGATTAAGCTTCAAAACTTATTCTCCGTTCATGCTTTCACCTTATTTGATTCGCTTAGGAGCAACTCTCCACCTCACACATCTTCAAACTGCTGTATTCATCTAGTGAAGATAGCACGTCTTGCTCCAATTCACACGGAACTCTTTCAACCAAAGATGTCCTCTTCATCTCGCGCCCAAAAACACTAGTGTTGTAGGTGTTGGCGTTCAGACCTCCGAGGATTGCGTGGCGGTCGGAGACTCTACCAAGATCGGCAACCTGGGCTTCTCAGTCTTCTATGCGGGACTCAGTCTAGTGATCTTTTAAGAGAGGTCGTAGAGTCTGTTAGTTCAGTTGGTTGTGCTTGATGGTTTTCCATCCTTTCTGTTTTAGTTAAGTGCTTGGATTGTTGTTGGATCGCTTTATTGTTTAGGCCAGTCTTAATGGAGAGTTTCATAGCGTTGGTTCCAAGACTGTCATGTCATACAAAATGAAATGAAACTCGGATGAAACACCCACTCTCAGTGGAGAGTTTCATTCTATAATTTCATAGGCATTTAATTCCAAGACTCATAGAGAGTTGGTATTTGATTGTTGTTGGATCGCTTTATTGTTAATAAAGTGGGAGAAATCTTTTTTCTTAAAAAAAACACTAGTGTTGTTGTCACGGCTATAGGTCACATGTGAGACAGCAAACCACTCTTAACACCAACAGTCTTATGCTAAGTCCTAACACGACGGGTTTGTGGCATCCAATGATATCGTCATTGCATGACCAAAGAATTAGTGCTAGGTTTTCACCCCACAGCCACAGGCCATAGACAAAGACTCTAGTGTAGGAGATGCAACGGGTGGATTGATGAGTAGTAGGCCGCTGAGAGCAAAACAGGCCTCAAGCGAGGAAGTGACGCTCTGTTTTTTCTTCCTCAAGTGAATAAGATGTTTTTTTTTATTTTTCCTTGAGGGCATGGATAAGATTTATTTTGGTGCACGGTGGAGGGCTGTTCTTGAGTTAGGGGGGGTCGCACTCAGCACGTCATCGCATGCTGTAGTCATCGTACAGCCTTGTCTGATCTGACGAAGCGATGAAGTGACAGAATTGAGTTGTGCTGTTGAGGACTCCTGGGGGCTCCCTCTGTATCTCTTGGCGTTGGCGGGACCAGGGTTTTTGTTACCGACCGGTGGCCCGGAACCGCCCGCCGGCGGTAACCGCGCTAACCGCTTCAAACCGCCCCAAATTCGAACGGTTCGCATTTTGAATTCAAACGGCGTAGTTTAAACGGTTTGGGACCGGTAACCGGTCGGTTAGGGCCGGTTGCCGACCGATTTGGGCGGTTACCGACCGTTTGGGCGGTTACCCCCCAAACCAAATTTCAAATTTGAAAAAAAAAATCGAAAATGCTGAAAAAATTCCTAAAAATAGTTCATGATTTGTAGAGTCGAATGGTGCAATTTTTTTCAAATTGGAGTTCGTTTGCTATTTATTTTGACGCGTACAAGTTTGGAAAAAAAATAGAAAAGATCCTTTTTCTTTTTTTTTCAAACTTGTACACGTCAAAATAAATAGCAAACGAACTCCAATTTGAAAAATTTGTACACCATTCGACTCTATAAATCATGAACTATTTTTAGGAATTTTTTCGGTATTTTCGATTTTTTTTTTCAAATTTGAAATTTAAATTCAAACCGGAACCGAAACCGAACCGCCCGGGGGCGGTTTGTCAGTAACCGCGGTTACCGACCAGTTTTGAAAACCCTGGGCGGGACACGAGAAGAGGAATCCTAGGAAGTAAACCCTTCTTCCAATGCATGGGGACACAGAATGACGAACTGTTGTGTTCTCTGGAGCAGTCTGAACTCTGAAGAGAACCGGGCGTTGTGAGCGGCCGCCCATTCGCTTATTTTAACCGGAAGCGCGTCTTTGTAAGGAACCTGAAGAACGCGCTGCATCGTATCCAGCAATCATGCGTGTCCCCACTTCTCAATTCCAACGTATCCTACGTCTCTCTTCCAATTAATAATAAGTAAACAAAGAGGACAGATCGTATGGAGCTTGACGTGCCAGCCATGCCGAGGGATAATACAAGTACTAAAATGGCGTGTCATGGTACTCTTAGTAGTTGTAGGAGATCAGTTCGAGCTGCTCACTCAGTACAGAGGACTAGCTGTTGTCGCTACAGAGGATTGAAAACACAAGTAGTACTGAATATTCTTCTTGAAGGCAGTAGAACTGAACTTTAGCAATAACCAAACGATGCTTTCCTGCAAGGGCTACCGAATTTTTAGCAGGTCTGGTCTGTTAGCATGGAAATGGGCCGCACGGGTTGGTGTGTTGTTAGACTCCTGCTCCCCTTCCCGTGCGAATCATCACCTAACGTTGCCGACTTGTTCAATCAGTGGACGATGGGTCCAAATGCTCATAAAACTGCATTAGACTTCAGGCTCTACCTGCATCAAGACAGACGCCGTACATAGAACAACTAACTATATACGCAACCGTAGCACAACGATAACATAAAATTTTGAAGGTGCGTGTTGCGGCTGGCTACTACTCCGTACGTTACAGCACACAGCGCATCATTCATATGCATCCAGACATGCATGCATGATGGTTCTCCTGCCGTGATAAAACTGCGTTTGATTAGTACAAGATATGGATCATTTCATTTGATTTCCCCCAGTCTGTTCACATCTCTGCCAGATATACTACAGATTTAGAATGCGAAAGTGCTCACACCTTAATCATGTTTTCCTTGTTGTTCACGGATGTTTCTTCTGCCGGCCACCCCACGATGAAAATTGTGCGTCATGTTGACAACCACTGGAAAGCTATACCACTTTTTGATCATGATGGATGTCCAAATCTCAATTCTAGCACCGTCCCCAAAACAAAAGCTGACAGATAGGAACACCTAGATAAAAGTAGCATGCCTTTATGAGTATAATTTTACTGGTCCAATCGGTAACATGGTAATATAAATCGACCTAATTTAATATGAATATTATTAATATTTTTATTGACAATTTGTGGCGTCACCTAGTACATTTGATTACCGTGCGTTTTGTTCAGATGAGTTAGCGCTCCATGACTCATCGTTTATACTGATTCGGGCAAATGCCCTATGTCTAATTTGGATAGGGTGTTTGTGTTCCTGAGCTCAAGTGCAAAAAGTTCATGGTAGGGATTACAAACGAGAGGATTCGAGAGTTCTAGCGTTTGTCCACACACACAGAGAAAGAGTCCTTGCCATCCCAGCCTCCCTTTATAATGCTATAGAAGATTGGATTACAAAAGAATAGAGGGGGTTCTACTTGTTAGCTAATTTGGGTGGACTCTGGCGTCACCCTCGTCTGTCGTGTCTTGATTCATTTGTAGTTGGATGGAGAAAGTGTGATCTTTACTTCCTAAGAGCAGGTTCAATAGTTGAGCCAAATGTTTAGCTATAAGTCAAGTAGTAAGAGCTAAGTCATACAACAATTAGTCTCTTATCTATTTATTATAGGTATATATGAAAAAATTACCTTAATTAATTACTTCTTGGTATACGTAATCATGTCCTAAACGACCTCTATTTATGATATGGAGGGAGTACATATCAATTTTGCCGAGACGCGAGCCAAGCGTTCGATCACTCCGATCGACACCACCGGGCGGTGCCAGTTTTGAATAGGTGAAAAGTGGAACCATGGTGGCCGCTACGGCCAGATGCCCCGATCCACACGTGCGGAGAGGAGGCGGCCTATCGTCGCCACGTCGGAAAGGGACCCGGGCGCACGCTGCACACGACTAGAGGCTGACCAAACGGTGGATGTCTCCACATCAGCTGGTCAAAGCAACATGTGACCTTCAGTCGCGCCGTGCGACGGGTAAAATCTGACGGCCTGATCGAACCATCGCTAGCTGTTCTGCCGCGGGCGCGTGAGGGAAGGTCACCGCGATGCGCAGCAGGAGCAGCAGGGATACGGTTTCAGAGGGATGCATGCACATGGCGGATTCAGACGGCCGAGCTTTCGCCGGCGTGAATGGTTGGCGTGGTTTTGTTGACTCGTTTTGATGCGAGAAGTCGGCTGCCTCCCATTCCCATCCCATGATGTTTGAACTTTGAAAGCAATCAGAATCTTATCGGGAACAGCAGGTCTGATCGCTGATCGGAGTCAATCATGTGGATGTCGGTATCATACAGTAGGTAATTTAGCCATTATCTTGGTATATAGCGTGTCAGCATAGCTAATTTAGCCTGCCAAACGATGGTTGATTGATAGTATGATACTGGCCTTCTGCTTCATAGATTGAGCATCTCCAACAGTTTTGTATTTTTTGTTTGACAAAATTAGGAATTTGTCAAGTTCCAAATGAATATGACAAAAGTCCTAAATAAATATGACAAAGGTAAAAAGAGTCAATCTCCAACGTTTCCCATTATTCACTTGGCAAAACTAAAGTTTGTACGCGTAAGGGGAAAATATCCCGCGAGAGTAGTGCACGGGGCAATTGTCAAGCGAACTGCGGTTTAACATATATGCCAAATATCACCTGGTGTTTGCCAAGTTAACAAAAATATCAAGCTCATTTACCAAACTGTTGGATAGGAGATTTTTAGATTTTTTTGTAAAAAACAAGAATGACAAGCCCATTTACAAAATCGTTGGAGATGCTCGTCTGAAACTGAATCCCACAAGCAACTTAATACATCACACAAGTCTTTCTTTCATCTTGTAGTCTTTTTATCTCTCTATTTTCTTTTTGCGAGATGTAGTATCACCCAACTGGGTAGTTTTATGGGCAAAACGCAGTTATGGCAAAGTGACAGCAAAGAATCTGAAGTGTAGTAATGGCCCGATAGACAGTCTGTTGGGCCGGACCTTGTCTGCACTCCCATCGATTTTCAACTTATATGGCCCATACAGTCTAGTCTGATATAAGCAATTTAAGGGAGCAACTTCCATTGATCTGTAGACACTAGACAGCATATATAGGAGTATCAAACAGACAAACACACAAGGAGTTTTGAACTTTGTTTTGTGGCGTCCATCTCTGAACTACTAATCACATATATATGACAGACAACGTAAAGAGGGTTAAAAACCCCAAACGTTCAAGAAACGCACAGATAATAGACACAACAACCGTAGAACTTCATAATCTCTCTGAACATCCACGGCTGGAATAGCCACTGTCTACAAATGCTGCGTTACTCAGTATCATCAATCTAATGTACTTCCTCCTCCTTGTGGGTGTAGATGACGCAGTCCGTCCTGGGGTAGGAGACGCAGGTGAGCACGTACCCCTCGGCCATCTGCGCGTCGTCCAGGAACGAGCCCTCCGACTGGTCCACCTCGCCGGACGCCAGCTTCCCCGCGCACGACGAGCACGACCCGGCGCGGCACGAGAAGGGCAGCTCCAGCCCGGCCTCCTCCGCCGCGTTGAGGATGTAGGTGTCCTCGCCCACCTCCACCTCGCTCTCCGAGCCGTCCGGGCCGACCAGCTTCACCTTGTGCACGGCCGCGGACGCCCTGAACCGGCCCCGGCTCGCGATCCATGCGAGGCTCGGCGGTCGCGCGCGGGAAGCGGCGCACGGAGCATCGGTTTTGATCGACGGGGAGAAAGTCCGGCACCGCATGGGGATCGCGCTCGCGGTGGGGACGGAGTACATCGTTGCAGCAGCCGCCGTCGCCATAGGTACTAGAGATTGTTGGCTGCAACTGCAATGCAAACAACATGGTCAGAGTTTCACCGAAAAGAAACCAACAGGTCCATGGTCCGAAACGAGAAGGGATCAAAAGCGAAGCAGGGCGTGGAGGATCGATCAATACGTGCGTACCTGGTTACGTTTTGGCTCCTCGATGAGTGACACGAGCTCTGCACTGCTGCTGGATGTTGAGCGGCGCGCGTGAACCAGAAGCAGCCTGGCCTTTGGAAACTGCCATCGGTGATGTGATGAGAGGAAGGTGCTGGAGGAAACTAGTGCTCCGTAGAAGCTAGAAAGCTCGCACCAGAATACATGTTCTACAGGCGTCCCGGATCTTTACACGACGCACGCACCTGAAATGTTGCATTGCATGTCGCGTATGTGACGCGCAGCAGCCATGTGTGGTAGATCTCTGAACATTTTTTTTTCCCGAACAACATTCTTTTTTTTATTCTGAATCTGAAAAAGGTGTTCGTCCAATCGCCCTCCCGCCCGAAACGATCTGAAGGTTTACCAAGTAGTAGTACTGTAATAACAAGCTCTATGTGCGATTCGCTTGCTGTCTGTCGCTTCTTTAAGCGACGTCAGTAACCGCCCCGCACGCACATACTATCAGGCACATGGACGCATGTGCACCCCACCCCTACAGACACGGCCGACATGGCACGAGGGCCTTGCCTAGCTCACACTTGGGACTTGACCGCGTCGCTGTACCCGGTGAGCCCGTCGTAGAACCTGGACCAGAGCATGATGCCCCCGTACTTGGTGGACTTCTTGACCACCGGCAGCACCTTCGACACGAGGTCACTCGTCGGCACGAACCCGCTGCCCGCGGCCTGAGGCGAGGCCGGGAGGCCGAGGAACACCTGCCCGGCCTTGATGGACGTCCACCGCGCCCACGCGCTCGCCAGGTTGCCCACACCGGCGCTCGCGTTGTACTGGCACGGCGGGTTGTTGTAGAACTGCACCCACACGTAGTCGAACAGCCCCGTGCGGAGCGCGGTGCCCAGCGACGCGTCCGGGAACGGGCACTGCGGCGCCGCCGACAGGTACACCCGCGAGGAGTAGGACTTGAGGGCCTTCGCCAGGTCCTCCCAGTACAGGCTCCCGCCGATCTCGATGTCGAAGTCGATGCCGTCGAGCACCGCGTCGCCGAGCGGCCTGGTGCTGGATGTGCCGCCGAGGTAGTTGTTCCAGAGGTACGCCGCGACGCTCTTCGCGTCGGCCGGAGACGACAGCCCGTAGCTGCCGACTCCGCCGCCGATGGAGAGCAGGACCTTGATGCCCCTCCGCTGGCACGCCTTGATGTCCGCGCCCACGCCCGTGCACCCGTTGCTCGCCGGGTCGCAGTGGCCCGCCAGGTTCAGCACCGGCGTCTGACCTTTGCCGAACGTGGGGAGGAACGCCACGTTGACGAACTTGTAGTTGCCCGTGGCGCAGGTCTGCGCCAGCGTCCCCTCGTTGCCGTTCTGGCCCCAGTAGATGGCGATGCCGCCGGCGCGCGCTCCGGCGGCTAGCCCGGCCAATAATGCAAGCGCCGTGGCTAAAAGCATTGGAAGAGACGGGACGATGTTGCTTCTAGCCATCTTGTTTTTTCTCGAGTTCTTGGTACATATGGACTGGTGAGTATATGAATTGTGCTTCAAGGTCGATCCCTGGTGGTCTTTATATAGCTTAGCTGATGACGAATCCGTTGAGCAATGTTCTTCTAACTACCAAATCGTTCAGCATTCGTTGGGCGTGGTAGCCGTCACAATTTGACTGGCCAACTGGGCATGATTGAGATGGCGCAATTTGTGGCCGAGATTTGGGGCTTATCATCGAGAGCAGGGCACTGTCAAATATTATAGTCTTGCATCTTAGCCCGGGGCGACGATAGTGCGTCGGCAACGGCAGTGGTTGACCGCTGACCTGTGCGCTAAGGTCGTCGTTACGAGGGAATAGGCAGCGGCCTCCAGTGATCGGGCGTCCAAGTGCGACGACCATTTCAACTCAGCTCTTTGAAATTTGCACGCTTGCCTTTGCCTCTGCTCAGAATTCACAGACTCTCAGTGCGCGAGGGCAAGGTGCTGGACATTTGGACAGTGCGTTTCCGTTCCGTTGACGCGATCATGCGCATTAACCGCAGCACGCGCTGCTAATCGCAACCAAGTCGGCCTCGGTGCTACAGTCGGAGTCAGAGGTGACTCAGCTGTTCGCTGATCAGTGCTCAAAAAAAAAAAAAAAAAAAAAAAAAAGCTGTTCGCTGAATCGTTCGTTGTCCATTTCCACGGCCAGCCAGGCCCACAAGGTCTCCAACTTTCCGAGCACAAGACGGAGGTCCAATGCAATTATGCCGGTGATGGAGTGGCTGGGTTGGTTGTTCGGACTTCGGATAGCAAGAATAAATGAATAATCATATTACTGCCGTCCTGCGCCAAATCAGACAGCAAAGGGGACGAGCTCATTGGAACTGTTTGATGAGTAGAACGACGTCATGATAGTCACGCATCTTCGTCCTACTCGGTTGATAAGCCAAAAAAAACCACTCAAATCTGTCGGCCGATCCGAAGGATTAACCAACTTTAAGGGATGGGCCAGCACGTACGTAAGGAGATTGGTTCAAGATTGCAGTGCCCCATGGACAGAGGAATAGACAGCCGGCCGAACCAACTGGGCCGGCTCCTTGCCTTCTTTCAGTTTTAGCAGTCCTTTGATTTGAAGTTCCAACTTCCAACTTGATGAAAAATACAGTTCTATTGATGTTCGGCGCAGCCACAGCAGACTAGCAGAGGAGGCTCCACCGCAACAAATTTCAGCAGTCTTGATATATTATATATTAGTATTGGGTTTTACTGCGGTACCTCCAAATAACTGTGAGTCGTTCATTTATGAACGGACGATCATAATTAATTATTACCTTCTAGGAGATAATAAATAAAATGTATATTTAATTAATTTTTATTTTATTAAATAGGATAAATGAGGAAAGTTTTAAATATAAAAATCTCTTTTCTAGATTTGATTGATGCATGCGTGATCTCTAAAATATAGTTATTGTTTTATTTTATAACAATATATACTTGATATATTCTCATTACTATATATTTTTGTATTATCTTTTATACACTTGATTTTGCATACGGTCTGGATTTGCTTGTATACGTGCGTGTGTACGTGAGCATGCCGGTTAGTCATGCATGTTAGTACATGTTCATCGTGTACGTGATTTGCATGTACGTCTGTGTACGTAATTAGCATATATACGTTATGTTAAAATAGTTTTAATATGAAAACATATTTTATAGTCATTTTGATGATACTTACTCAATATCATAAGTATTTCTACTTTTCTGTATAAATTTGATAAAGTTTAAATTTATAGAACAACAAATAATGGTTTTGACTTGACACTGAGGTAATTAAAATTAGATACCATATAATGTCTTGTATATATATTATCATAGGAATGTAAAAAAAATACTATCATAGGAAATTGGTCTAGTATAGATAGTTTGAATATGTGTGAAATCAAATTCTGATAACACTATTTATTCAATTTTAATTTGAATTCATATGAATATTATAATTGCAATAAGTTGACACAGAGGCCAGCTCGTCCTTCCATGATGAGGAGAATCAAAGAAATTTCGCCTTCCATATGCGAAGGGTGAGCATTTACACCTCTCCGGTGATTACAGAAGTTTTTTTTGTTTTCTGATTTTTTTATTTATTAAATAATTCATAAAAAATATATAAATCAACGGTTGAGATTGATTTAATATATTACCTTCTACTAGGTAAAATTTGTACCTTAGCATTGTCCTAGTATTGGACTGTGGCTATGCTTGCAACACTGTGTATGAAATGTGTCATGTGTGTGACGGTATGCCTAGCTCTGTCATGTGCATGGCGGTATGCCTAGCTCCCAAGTCCCAAGGCAGCGTATGGCCTGGCACAGCCGGGGGGCTGAAGAGGCCTAAGTTATGAAGACAATTAAGAGGAAGAGGAGGAGATTAAGGAAGTATTAGTGGGCTGCAGTTATTAGCTGACGCTAGTAACTAGGAGTTGGACACCAGCAGCATGGAACTGAGCTTCTATATATGTAACTCCCCTACTCAGTTGAATTAAGTTCTCCAATCTCTCCTAATTTCTAAGCTCTAGGCTCTTCTCATCTCATACTCTCAAGCAAAGCTTAAGGCACAAATTATTTCTAGTTATCTACCACCTATAATAAAATGTGTTGTGCAGTCAGTATTATTGGGCTCGTTGTAAGGGCCTGTCCGAGAAGGATACGTGCATATATAAATCTCACGCTTGGAGATGATGAACAGCTGGGTTTATAAGGAAACTATCAAATGGTAAATATCATGATTACATGACTCTGAACGACTATGACCTTGTTTAATTCCAAAATTATTTAGAATTGACATTATAGTATTTTTATTTGTATTTAGTAATTATTGTCCAACCATAGAGTAACTAGAGTTAAAAAATCCGTCCCGCAAATTATAGGTAATTAGTTAATGTTTATCTATATTTAATGCTCCATATATATGTCCAAAGATTCGATGTAACGAAGAATCTTCTAAAATTTTAGAATTTAAAGGGAACTAAACAAGGCCTAGTTGTCATGTTGCTGACACAAAAAGCGTCAGGATCTGCGAACACCTCGGGTTTATACCCGAATTCGATATCCAAAGGCGTGCCAGTCGATTTGACCAGTTAATCGACAAGGACGATAACTAGAACAAGATCTGAACGAGACAACAGCGATGCGCCCGGATGTCAAGGCTCAAACTTGATCAGGATAACTAGAGTAGAGCTGAACGAGACGACAGCGATGTGCCCGGACGTCAAGACTCAGATTGCTCAAACGCGGAACTTGCAAAGGTTGACGGAGGTCGATGAGATGCAGCCCGTCGAAACTTGAAGAACTCGTAGATAATTAAACCTAATGCGGTAAAGATAAATTACTGGTAAAGTAGATAAAAAAGTAATTGATTTATTTGATATGCTTGGATATATCTTTCTCACGACCCCTAGGTACATATTTATACTCCGACAGAGAGAGTTGTAGATAGACACGATTCATATCTTCCTAAACAAAAACTCCTATTTTAAGGAAATAAAACGACTCACGCTAAAGGAAACAAACGACTCGTGCAAGAGTCGGACTCGAAATAAATCTATTAACACTGGCATAAAATCACCAGCTTCCATATCTATCTCCTTCACGATGAAACCTTCCATCGGCAGACTTCCTTCAATCCGCAACTTTCTTTCAATGCCATCGGCAACTCTCTGCTGATGCCAACCACGTCATTCTGCTTCCATCAGCAACATTACTGTCTTCATCACATCGGTAATGAGCTTCGATTCTTATCGGCAATGTTCTTTCTATCGGCATCATCCCCTTGCCTTTATCAACAGTGTCTTCCTGCCTCCATCGACAACAAATCCCTGTCTTTATCAGCGACATTCTTGCCTTTATCGGCAATCTGACCGGTAATATCCCGATGCCGATAAGGAACGACAACTAACCTTTTGCCGATCAACACAATCCTTAGATCATATTGACACGTGCCAAAAAACAGTGTCAACACATGTAAACTAGCAAAAGATAGTAGAAATTCTCACCCAGAGAGACCCTGCCATCACAGCATGTGACCCTGAACACAGGTTGCCTCCGGTTAACTAACGAGCCTAATGCATCTATGGCCATCATCAGAAGAACAACATGGAAAAGGAATTGGGGGGATTGAAGGTAGCAAGTATTCCCTCCGTTCCAATTATATGATGTTTTGGTATTTCTAAATTCATAGTACTTGTTATGTATATCCAGACACATAACAAAAGCTATAAATATAAACATCTTATAATTTAGGACAGAAGGACACTGTAGATACATCAATTGGTTTGGATCCACTGGAACATAGATTGACCTAATCCATTATTTTCATGTGAACTTAACACCACCACTGCCAAAAGGAAAATATATTATACATTTAATAGTCTCACTAGTGAAAGTGCAGCACTCCTACATGATAGAATATTCATAAAAGTAGGAAAACTTTGAATGCTAGCTTCTGTATATTCACAAAATAAATATAGGAAAAATACAGAAGCTACGATATCATAGTATATGGTAGCTTCTATATTTTTTTCTATTATCTTTTTTTCTCGATCACGCAAAAGATTTGTGCGTTTTTGTATTAAGATTGAGGAAAGTTCAATACAACACGTCATGATGGCGCCCTAAAAAGTCAACATAGATTTACATGAAAGCTCAGACCCTCTAGTATACTGCAAGCACATATGTTACATTTGACAAAAATCAACCTAACCTAGCAGCGTTGGCAAAATGGTCTATGCCCTAGCTGTTGGGCGACCGCGCCGCTTGCGCGGGCCTACGTCGTGAACCAGTGGGAACAACTCACCCAACACCTGCATATGAGCGGGGTCACCACTAAAGATTTCATCAAACGTCATCGTAACCGACGTCGATGGGGGGCAGCCGTTGGAGAGTCTCATGCGCTTCATGACAAGATACTCACCTCGTTTTGCCGCCAGGAGATGAGCTATGCTCTGCGCCGCTATCCGCCTACTTCGCGTTGGGAGCGATGGCGGTGCATATCCGTCGGCGTGCGTCTGGATTGTTGGCAACTCTAGAAGTGGCGGCTGCCTCGTCATTGTGACCCACTTGGCGAAGCACTTGAGGCGTCGCTCGGCCGAGATCGTCGTTGGTGAGGGGGTGCCATTGACGCCATCCAACTCGGCTACGACCATGTCGCCCGTGTGTTGGCGGGGGGTGGTTGTGTCCGTGCCAACGAACTCTGGGCACACCCTGTCAACCACGACACCTAGCTTCCGCTCCCGCATTGGCGTGCCGTGTGTCAGCTTCCGCCCAGGCGACAACGAGGGTGACTCCATTGTCCGTAGGGCCTCCACTGCTGCGGAACCGGTGTCCTCCCACGATGCCCCCGCCACCCGAGAGGCGGTTGCCGCATCTGGCGGGTAGCTAGACGTCGGTGTCCCAGCAGGATGGCTCGCGACGAGCAAGGCAGCGAGCTCCTCGAGCATAGGGTCAACCCACGCTGGAGGCCCCGCTGACTCGCACAACTCCAACAACAGAGGGTCTGAGCAGGGTGCCACGATAGAAGTGACGTCAATACCGGCGTGGTCGGCAGGTGTGTGGTCGTCCTGTCCACTGTTGTTGCCGTTGCATTTAATCGTTTGAGTTTATTTCCTTTCTTAAATGCATGCATTCAATTAGATGATTCTTTTCCTTTCAAATATTAATTAAAGTTTTAATTAGGGACAACAAGATCATTTCATTTTAGATAATGGAACAAAGTTCTAACTTTTACCATCCGAGAATAATATACAGTTGAGGGTCAATTACAAAAGCTCAAGTGACTTACAACCAAGGTAATTTCATAAGTCTATGAATCCATTTAAATAATTTTATAATTTTCCACTGATTAGCAAGCCCATACTTATGTCGACTTATTATTCGCACACAAAATAATAAATATATCTTTCCATGAAAAATATTCAATTATAATACTATGATTTTGATGAAAATACCTAAATAAAGCAAGCCAAGGAATATAAGTTGTTAGTTTGAGGATAGGGCTGTATTGCCACAAATCATCTATATAGATCACAAAAGTGACTAATGGTCTTTGCTTTATTTGTTGATAAAGGCCCTACTAGGATGGTGACTCAAAATCGCAGAACTGATGTTTTGCTCTACTACATAACACTATAACACAGTCTCCCAGCTACGGTTCACATCGAGACAAAAAAAAAAACACGAACGAACATACTGAAAATACTCCATAAACTATCTACCACAACTCCACATGCACCGTCCTCTCGCACTCACAGACGCATACATGCAATTTCCTATCAGTCTATCAGACGTGGCTCTTGATGGCGGAGCTGTATCCCGTGCGGTCGTCGTAGAACTTGGACCAGAGCATGACGCCGCCGTACTTGGGCGAACCCTTGATGAGCGGCAGCACCTGCGACGTGAGCTGGCGTGCGGGCACGAACCCGGTGCCTGCCGCGTCCGTGGAGGCCGGCAGTCCGAGGTAGAGCTGCCCCGCCGGCACCGACTCCCACTGTTTCCATGCGTCCAGGAAGGCCTTGCTCCCCGAGCTGAACTGGCACTCCGGGTTGTTGTAGAACTGCACCCAAACGAAGTCGAACAGCCCCGTGTTGATCGCGGCGCTGTCCCACTCGTCCGGGAACGGGCACTGCGGCGCCGCGCTCAGCAGCACCGCCTTGCCGCCATTATTCTTGCCCATGTCCTTGAGGTCCCTGCGTCAGTAGCGTCCGAGCAGAGCATGAGCATATATGTGAACCCGAAGCGATGATGCAACGAAAGTACTCCTAGTGTATACCTGGCGAGATTGTCCCAGAACTTGGTGCTGCCGAGCTCGATGTCGAAGTCGATGCCATCAAGGACGGCGTCGCCGAGCGGACGTGACGACGACGTGCCGCCGAGGTAGCTGTTCCAGAGGTACGCGGCCACCAGCCGGGCGTCCGCGGTCGACGACAGGCCGTATTTGCCAACGCCGCCGCCGATGGAGAGCAGGACCTTGACGCCGCGGCGCTGGCACGAGCGGATGTCGTCGCTCAGGGCGGAGCAGCCGCCCGACGGCGACGAGGCGTCGCAGTGGTCGGACAGGTCCAGCTGTGGCGCCCGGCCCTGCCCGAACTGGAAAACGAAGGCGAGGATGACGAACTCGTACCTGCGGGACGCGCACGTCGCGGACAGGGTTGCCTCTCCCGTGTTCTGGCCCCAGTATACGGCGATTCCGCCGGCGTCGCTCGTAACGAGGAGCGCCAGCAAGAGAATGGCAATGAGTTGGAAGGGAGTGAGAGGTCTGCTACCTGCCATGGTTAACCAACTAGTTAGCGACTAATTATTAAGCCTATGCCTAGCCTAGTCCAAGACAGTGTGCTAGTGCTAGCTAGTAGAGATTTGCTTTGAGCTAGCTTCGGTTAGCTGTGGCTTGTGAATGTGTGATCGATGTCCTGTCACCTTTTTATAGCGGTTTGCCGGTGTTTACCAGTAGCATTAGCAATGTGAGCGTCACGGGCTCACGGGATGGGCCTATAGATAGTAACTGGGCCGGCATATCACGGTGCGCTCGTGGACGGAAGTGGAGACAGCCGGCCGAACGAACTAATCGTGCTCCTTGGCTTGTTCCATTTCTATACCATACCAATCCTTTCAGCTTCGAGAAAAGTACATTTCGGTTCATGTCAGATGCAGCAACATTAGCCCCCCTGCAGTCATGGTGACTGCCGTCTAAGACGACATACTGCTTGTCTGCTTGGGTGCTACTGTATTTAAGGAGTGCGGTACTAAATATCTACCGGCCTGTCCCTTAGAACGTCACAAATGGATTTGTTGTTTGCAGAAAAAACATGCATATTCGTAAATCGTGGTTAAATCATGGTGGTAATAAAACCGTAAAATTGCTCTCTTGGATTTTTCTTAAGAGACCACTTGGATCTGGTCAGGTTCGTATATTGTACTGTGACTCTTGTGTCTTCGTCCATGCGTAGATCTCAACTTTTTACTGAAGCTGACAAGGATGTATGCGAGGGTTGAGCGTGCCCTGACCCTGAGGCGTAATATCTTCTTCGGAGTTGAACAACTGTGTTTTTTTCATAAAAAAAGGAAAAGATCTCACCCTTTTATTCAGCTGCGGTGATACACTATACATGTGACAAACCAATGAATTTAAAAGACTATCAACAACACAAAAAGTACACGATAAATCCCACAATGAAAATACGAACGATACATGCTAGTAGTAACAGCAAGCATATGTGTATGCAAATGCTCATCCTACACATGCCTCTTATTATATCACACATGGCTCTTGATGGCGTCACTGTAGCCTGAGCGGTCGTCGTAGTACTTGGACCAGAGCATGACGCCGCCGTACTTGGACGATCCCCTGATGAGCGGCAGCACGTTGGAGTTGAGATCGTCGGCGGGCACGAACCCGGTGCCGGCCGCGTCCTTGGAGGCGGGCAGGCCCAGGAAGATCTGCCCCGCCGGAACCGACTCCCACTGTTTCCACGCGTCCATGAACGCGCCGCGGCCCGCGTTCACCTGGCACTCCGGGTTGTTGTAGAACTGCACCCACACGAAGTCGAACAGCCCCGTGTTGATCGCGCCGCTGTCCCACTCGTCCGGAAACGGGCACTGCGGCGCCGCGCTCAGGAACACCCCTTTGCCGCCGACCTTGTTCTTGCCCATGTTCTTGAGGTCCCTGCACGGCGTGCGGCCGCACGGTGGACGCGGTGAGCAAACGCGGAGCTAACCAACACGGCCGAGAAGGCTGCGAGAGTGTTTACCTGGCCAGGCTATCCCAGTACTTGGCGCCGCCGAGCTCGATGTCGAAGTCAATGCCGTCGAGGACGGCGTCGCCGAGGGGGCGCGACGACGACGTGCCGCCAAGGTAATTGTTCCAGAGGTAGGCGGCCACGTCCCGCGCGTCGCCCTGGGACGACAGGCCGTAGCTGCCGTCGCCGCCGCCGATCGAGAGCAGGACCTTGATGCCGCTGCTCTGGCACGAACGTATGTCGTCACTCAACCCCGTGCAGCCGCCCGATGAGGGGTCGCAGTGGCTGGCGAGGTCCAGCTGCGGCGTCTGGCCCTTGCCGAACTTGTAGACGAAGGCGAGGATGACGAACTTGTAGTTCCCTGACGCACACGTGTCGGACAGCGACGCCTCGCCGTCGTTCTGGCCCCAGTAGACGGCGATGCCGCCGGCATGGCATGTGGCAAGGAGAGCCACCAAGAGGGTGCCCACGAGTAGGAATGGAGCTAGAGCTCGGCTTGCCATGGCTTGATCGAGCGTGCCCAACTTGGATAGTATCTTTAGGAGCTTGTTCAACGAATAGTATTTGAGTTAGAGCTGGCAGCTGAGATGGGATGGCGAAGTGTGCATATTCATGTCTCCTTTTATAACGGTTTGCGGTTAGCAATATGAACGCCGTGGAGAGAACTTTGAGTAGGTTTTTCGTGCCGTGGTTCGTCTGCTCTTCTGTGTGAATTTACCTTGAAGTGATTGCGGTTAAGTAAAGTTTTATTTATTTACGTACGGTAGTAATCCCATATGCAGTTTACATTCCCGTGATGATCATTGAAGCTGACTTCAAAGGTGATAATCACCGTACTCAACTAAACCACCAACACGCGACAAAAATTGCTCCTTTTCTGGTTCCTGCGTACTCTCAACGGTGTCATGAATCATTGATGGTTTTTACATTCGTAGTGGCCAGCGATTCCCCTAATGATTGATGAGTAATAGTATACTCCCTCCGTCCTAAATATCTATCGTTTGCGCTATCAAAAAATATCTTTGACTAAATGTATATTAAAAAATATAAATATTTATAATAAATAATTAGTATCATTAAAAGATCTTTGAATCTAGTTTTTTAATAAATTTATTTAGAGATAAATGTTGCATGTATTTTACACAAATCAAATCAAACTTGTGACACCAACACTAACGACGAAAGATACTTAGGGATGGAAATAGTACATGCTAATTTGTTTACTTATTAGGCTTACCTATGCATATGTTAAGCCACTCCTTTTAATGTACATGCCACATTATTTTCATTTCTTAAATTTTTATTGACATAAAATTATTTAGAATGCCATTGTTTCTTATTTCATACTCCCTCCATATTCGTAAAACATGTGACAGCGACACGGTTTTCAAAGCATATTTTTTATTACTTATTTTTTGAAAAATATTTATTGAAATATAATATATGTATATTTTATGAAAGTATTTTTTAAGACAAATCTATTGATAGGATTTTCACATTTTTAAACTCAATAGCTTAAAAGTTATTTATGATTTATTTTTTAATGTTTGACTCAAACCTTGTCCTAAACGACATGTTTTACAAGTATGAAGGGAGTATTTCTGCTAGATAAATAAAAAAGAAATATTCATCAAAGTATAAGCAACACGCATTCTCCTAACTCACAGATGCATCAATTCATCAATACTAGTGTGCATCCAAACAGAAACTGAAATCTCAAGGGTCGTTAGATTGTAGCAGGCAATTTCAAGTGGCATCCAACGTCCAATTGGAATCATACATCATTTCCAATTCGGCTCGCTTTGGAAATACTGAAAATCTGAGTAGTCGATTATGAAGAGAAAGCATCAATTCGGCTCGCTTTCTCATATAGATGGCTAAAAATCAGACCCAGAACTATTTTTTTCTTAAAAAAATAGTCGGAAGAGAAATTTAAGTGTCCGGTTTGAGAAGCGTAAGACATGAATACAGATTTTCTCAATACGCAAACTATAGCACAACGAAACGATCCTGATCTCTTTTTTATTCAACTGTGTGCAAGTGTGTAATACCTAATACGTACGTCATACATGTGAGAAACAAATGAATCTGGAAAGCTAGAAAATTCACTGCACGAGAGAAAGCATTCTCTCACGACTCTGTATGACGTTGTGACACGAACATAAGCGCCCACCCACAAAAACGAACCATGTTTCGACGCCATGCAGCAGCAGCGCTTGCATTATTCTACTCATTTCGTCCCATTGAAAATGTCACAAAACTGTATTTCTCTCGTAGACAAGTTTTTCGAACGACACTCTTAATTAAACGGAGGGAGTACGGGAAGCATCAGACGTGGCTCTTGATGGCGTCGCTGTAACCCGTGCGGTCGTCGTAGTACTTGGACCAGAGCATGACGCCGCCGTACTTGGGCGAGCCCTTAATGAGCGGCAGCACCCGCGACGTGAGCTGACGCGCGGGCACGAACCCGGTGCCTGCCGCGTCCTTGGAGGCGGGCAGGCCTAGGTAGAGCTGCCCCGCCGGAACCGACTCCCACTGTTTCCATGCGTCCAGGAACGCGCGGCGGCCGGCGCTCACCTGGCACGGTCGGTTGTTGTAGAACTGCACCCACACGAAGTCGAACAGCCCCGTGTTGATCGCGCCGCCGTCCCACTCGTCCGGGAACGGGCACTGCGGCGCCGCGCTCAGAAGCATCTCCTTGCAGCCCTTTTTCTTGCCCATCTTCTTGAGGTCCCTGTATGCATGTCGTGCAGCCATGTCATGTCAGGATCGTGTGCTCGATACGAGCGCGCGCGCAGTGCGACGACGACGACGGATCGCGGCTCTGAGCCTCCGAGATACCGAGGGTTTACATACCTGGCGAGGCTGTCCCAGTACTTGGCGCCGCCTTGCTCGATGTCGAAGTCGACGCCGTCGAGGACGGCGTCGCCGAGGGGGCGGGACGACGACGTGCCGCCCAGGTAATTGTTCCAGAGGTACGCGGCCACGTCCCGCGCGTCCCTTTTTGACGACAGGCCGTAGCTGCCCTCGCCGCCGCCGATGGAGATCAGGACCTTGATACCGCGGCGCTGGCACGAGTGGATGTCCTTGCTCAGCGACTTGCAGCTCCCCGACGAGGGCTCGCAGTGACCGGCGAGGTTCAGGTCCGGCTTCTGGCCCTTGCCGAACTTGTAGACGAAGGCGATGATGACGATCTTGTAGTTCCCGGACGCGCACGTGTCGGACAGGGACGACTCGCCGTCGTTCTGACCCCAGTACACGGCGATGCTGCCGCCGTGGCTTGTGGCGACGAGCGCCACCAGGATGGTGGCAATGAGCTGGAACTGGAAGGGAGTTAGAGCTCGGCCTGTCATGGCTTTAGCGTACCCACTTACTAGGAATTTTGTTTTGCTTCTCAGTGGTGATGTTTGGTGGAAAGACTGCTTAGCTTCGTCTCCTTTTTTATAGCTTGGTTTTGGCGGTGGTAACAAGGGCAATTGAAGAATTATGACCCTAGTTGGTTTGGGTGATTAACGATAATTAGCGATTATTATGGCTAACGTGTGTTTTGCAGAGGCTATGTTCATGACTCTAGTTGGTTTGGGTGATTAACGATAATTAGCGATTATTATGGCTAACGTGTGTTTTGCAGAGGCTATGCGTAGCATAGCCATAGTGATCAACATGAATGGGCATTAGTAGGTCATCACTTAGCCCTCAAGATGGATATCGTTTCGGATTTTAAAGAGACATGATGAAGACCCTAGAATAATAGGCTAAGTGTCATAAGATAATGAAGGACACTTAGAAATAGATAGGGCTTGTATTTGATCTTTGACTGTACTATTAAGAGGGATTGAGACTAGTAGTTTGACTTAGGAAAGCTTCATGAACTAGGTGTGGTGCACACTTGTATTCCTTAGCTCTAAGCAAGCCTATGGTGACCGTAAGATAGCCTAGAACAACTTTCATATTCATCGCGGCGAAAAACAAAGTTGAGAGACCTGTTTTCTTGGCGACGGACGCTCCTGACGAAGGCGTCGGACGCAGTCCGTCGCGTCGGACAAAGGCGTCGGACGCTGGGTGGTTGAGTCCACACCGTCCGTCGGCCTACCAGTGGTCATGTGTTTCTGGCTAAGTTTTCCAGGGTCCGACGGACGCTGTCCGTCGGCCAGGCGTCGGACGCTTGGAGAGCGTCCGTCGGCCTTCCAGTGAGGGTGTTTTTCAGCCCGAGTCAAAGTATAGCGTCAGACGCTGGGAAGAGCGTCCGTCGCCCCTGTGACGAAGCGTCCGTCGCTGGAAAATCCTGTCAGAGTTAGCCGTTGGGCAGGGCGTCGGAGCGTCCGTCGCCCAAACTTTGTGTAGAACTAGCCGTTGGGGCATGCGACGGAGCGTCCGTCGCCTAGTCGATGGAGCGTCCGTCGCCAACTTAAGTTGCCAGCCTGAGCTAGTTTTCTGAGGGGCTATTTATAGCTCCCCACACTTCTCTCCCACCAAGCCTTTGCTCATTTCATTTGCTGAGTTTGTTGAGAAGGCTGGGAAGAGAGCAAGAGCCCTAGAGAGAGAGGGTGATTCGCGAATCCATCCATCCTCTCCTCTAGTTCATCCAAGAGTTCAAGTGTGCATCCTCTAGTTGTGAAGCTTGAGTGAGTCAAGCGAAGATCGAGGCTTGTTACTCTTGGTGATCGACATCACCTAGACGGTTTGGTGGTGCTTGGAGGAAGGTGATCGCCGGAGGATTGTCGGCGGCCCTTCTTCATTGACGTTGTGATCGGTTGTGGGCGATTCACCGAGCCGAAGTGGCGAAGAATCAGCCCGTAGAGAGCACTCATCCCTTGTGTGGGATTGAGGGGGAGCTATACCTTGCGAGGTGCTCCAACGAGGACTAGGGGGGAGTGTCGACTCCTCGATACCTCGACAAAACATCGCCGTGTCAAGCATCTCTTTCCCTAGCTCCTTCTTATCGCATTACTTTCTGCACTTGTCTTTCAATTCATACTAGAATTGTGTAGGAAGTTTTCGCTTTCTATTGATTTGCTACCGCTTTCTAGCTAGGACACACAGGCGGTAGGCACTAGGGGGTTAATTGGCTCTTTATAGGTTTAATTCTTGTCTAGAAATTAAAAAGAGCCCAAATCACCCCCCCCTCTTGGGCATCTTGATCCTTTCAATTGGTATCAGAGTAAGGTTTGCTCTAAATTAGGCTTCACTGCCTAGAGCAAGATGTCCCACGGGGATGGACCACCTCCCATGTTCGATGGAGACGACTTTCCTTATTGGAAAGTTCGTATGGAGGCCTATCTAGAGGCCGTTGACGTGGGCGTGCTCAATGCCGCCACAAAGGGAGGCACTCTCTTCGCGGAGGACCTCAACTTTGATAAGCACAATGCCAAGGAGAAGAACATTCTTTTTCATGGCATTTGCAAGGATGTCTTCAACCGAGTGCGTAATGCCAAAGACGCATTTGAGTTGTGGACCACTATTTGTGCTCTTCATGAAGGCACAAAGTGTGAGCGTGAGGAACGCTATCACTTGGTCATGGCTAAGCTCAATTCTTTTTCTATGCATGGAAATGAAAATGCAAATGAAATATACTCACGTCTTAACATTCTTGTAGAAGAATTGAATAGGCTCGGTCTCAACCAAATGGCACCGGCCGATGTGGTGCGCAAGATTCTTTGTGTCTTGCTCATTGAGAAGTATGGCCACATCATCACGGTTCTTCACCAAGGAGACCTCTCCGCCGCTACACCAACACAAATCTTGGGCAAGATCAATGCCCATGAGATGTACATAAAGATTGGTGATGGTGGCTCTTCTTCCTCCTCCAAAAAGAAAGAAAAAGAGAAAGAGGAAAAGAAGGACTTGACTCTCAAGGCATCCTCTTCGGAGAAGTGCAAGATACAATATATGTATGAGAGTGCAAGTGATGGAGAGGATGATAATGACTTAGCTCCCATGGTGAAGAAGACAACAAAGATGTTGAAGAGGCTAAACAAGAATGGAGTCAAGTTTGACTCAAAGAAGAAGAAATTCTTCACAAGCTCTTCAAGAAAGCCTCTCTCCAAGATGGAGTGCTACAATTGTGGCAAACTTGGACACTTGGCTCATGCTTGCCTCGAAGAGAAGAAAGACAAGTACAAGAACAAGAAATTCAACAACAAGTTCAAGTACAACAAGGGCAACAAAGATGAGTCAAGTGATGAGGAGAAGAAGGATGACAAGCCATTCAAGAAGAAGAAGAACTTCAACTTCCACAAGAAGAAGAAGAAGGATGGCAAAACCTACATTGTTGGTGATTGGTTCACCGACATTGAAGACACAAGTGACTCATCCGGAGATGAGAGTGAAGATGAGAAGGTGGCCGCCTTGGTGATTGGGTCATCTACTCCACCGCCACCTCCTCCATCATCTCCGGGCTCATCCTCTACACACATATGTCTCATGGCTAAAGGTGACAAGAAGGTACAAAAAGAGGATAATGACGATGAGGCTAGCTCTAGTGATGATAGTGATGATGAGTTTGAGGCACCTTCATATGATGAGCTAATTGTGATTTGCAACAAATACACTAAGCTCATTAGGAAGTATAAAGCTAAAGGTGAATCACTAGAGAAAGCCAACGATAACTTGCATGCTAAACTTGATGACTTGTTTAGTGCTAATGATGATTTGAAGCTTGAGAACAAATCTCTCTCATCTAGCACTAGGGAGCTCAAAGCCTCACTCAAGCAAGCTAATGAGAAACATGATAAACTTGAGAGGTCAACACAAGAGCTCCATACAAGATACAACTTGCTAAAAGATGACTACAACCAAGTTAGAAATGAACATGGCACACTTGTGATAGCTAACGAATTGCTTACAAATGATCTTGCTACACATGTTGCTATTAACCCGGTTGTTAAGTGTCATATAGCTACTTCTTGTGAGGACTTGCTTGATGAAGTTGCTAGTGAGCAAAATGCTAAGTGCAAAGGCAAGAAGGTAGTTGAGGCCAAAAAGTATGATGACTATGTGAAGATGAGGCAAGAAAACTACAAGCTCAAGGAAGAGCTAATCAACCTCAAGGCAAGCAAGCCATTCACTATCAAGTCGGGCAAGCAAGATGACAATGATGTAATGACTTTGATCAACTCTCTCAAAGAGGAAAATGCAAAGCTCAAGGTTGAGAAGATCAAGCTTGCAAGTGGAATGGAGAAGTTCACCAAGGGCCACAACCTCCAAAGTGAGCTCTTGATGAACACTATCATGAAGACCGACAAGTCCGGCATTGGGTTCAAGGAGAACCAAATCATGAAGGCCAAGGTCAAGATAGAAGCTAAGAACTACTACAAGAAGAAGGCCATGAGGAACAACTATGACACACCAAAGCACAAGCCCAAGAAGTGCTTTGGATGTGGTCAAGAGGGTCACTTTGAATTCCAATGCAAGACTCCACCTCCCAAGACCTTGCCCAAGCACACAAGGCCTTTTGTGCATGATGCACACTTCATCATAAACAAGGACTCCAAGGGTAGACCCCTAGTTGTGTTTCTCGGTCCTAAGATGAAGAACAAGCCCAAAGTGCCATGGGTCGCTAAGAAATTGGTGGACAAGGCTATGGGACCTCGCCAAGTGTGGGCTCCCAAACAACAAGCTTAACTTCAAGTTGCTTATGTGTAGGTGAACTACAAAACCGGTGGAAGTCATTGGGTGATTGATAGTGGATGCACTCAACATATGACCGGTGACTCCCGGATGTTCACCACACTTGAGGAAGATTGTGAAGGGAAAGACAGGATTACCTTTGGGGACAACTCAAAAGGCAAAGTGCAAGGCCTAGGCAAAGTGACAATCTCCAATGATCAATCAATATCAAATGTCTTGCTAGTGCAATATTTGAGCTTCAACTTGCTTTCGGTTGGTCAACTTTGTGATCTCGGGTTCCAATGTCTCTTCACCCCCAATGAGGTAGTTGTGACCAAGATTGAAGATTCATTATTGATATTCAAAGGTTTTCGGCACAACAATCTCTACCTAGAGGACTTCACCTCAAACGAAGCTAGTTTGCAAACATGTCTATTCTCCAAGAGCTCTTTGGGTTGGCTATGACATAGAAGATTAGCACATGTGGGAATGTCAACTTTGAAGAAACTTGTCAAGAAGGAGATGGTTAGAGGTGTGAAGGATGTGGTGTTTGAGAAGGACAAGTTGTATAGTGCATGTCAAGCCAGCAAGCAAGTGACCAACACTCATCCCACCAAAGCTTTCATGTCAACCTCAAGAGTCATAGAGCTACTTCACATGGATCTATTTGGACCTACCACCTATGCTAGCCTTGGTGGCAATCTCTTTTGCTTGGTGATAGTTGATGACTACTCTAGGTACACTTGGGTGTTCTTCCTTCAAGACAAGGAGAGACTCAATCAATATTCAAGAAGTTTGCAACTAGAGCCCAAAATGAGTTTGATGTGAAGATCAAGAAGATAAGAACTGACAATGGGACCGAATTTGTAAACACCAAGATTGAAGACTATTGTGATGAAGTTGGGATCAAGCATGAGGTGTCCGCCACCTATACCCCTCAACAAAATGGTGTAGTAGAGAGGAAAAACCGGACACTTATTACTCTTGTAAGATCAATGCTTGATGAATACAACACCCGCGAGAAGTTTTGGGCCGAAGCAATCAACACCGCATGCTATGCGGCCAACCGGCTATTTGTCCAAAGGCTTCTCAAGAAGACCTCCTATGAGCTTGTGAATGGGAAGAAACCGGATATATCCTTTTTCCAAGTGTTTGGATGCAAAGTGTATATCTACAAGAAGCGCCAACACTTGGGCAAGTTCCAAAGGAGATGTGACATTGGTTTCTTACTTGGTTATTCTCTTAAATCCAAGGTATATCGAGTATTTAACAAAGCCTCCAGCCTAGTTGAAGAAACATATGACTTGGAGTTTGATGAAACTAATGGCTCTCAAGAAGAGCATGAAAATCTTGATGGTGTAGGTGATGAAACCTTGAGGGAGGCTATGAAGAATATGCCCGTTGGTGCAATCAACCCACAAGAGGTGGAATAAGTTGAAGATGATGCAAATCAAGTACCCTCTCCACCTCACACGCCTCAAGTTGATGAAGAACAAGTGAGAGAAGCACAAGAAGATACCTTCATCCCTCAAGATCAAGTCGAGGCTCAAGCTAGTGATGTTGATGCAGCACAACCTCCTCCCCAAGTGATTGATAGAAGATCTAAACCTATGCTTCAAGCTCATCCACAAGACCTCATCATAAGGAGTCCATCGAGGGGGGTAACAACTCGATCTAAACTTGCTTCTTATGTTGAACATCACTCCTTTGTTTCCTTTGTTGAGCCTTCTAGTGTGGAGGATGCACTTGCGGATCCGGATTGAGTGAATGCCATGCATGAAGAGTTGAACAACTTCACCTGGAAAGAAGTGTGGACACTAGTAGAAAAGCCCAAAGGAGCAAGAATCATTGGCACCAAGTGGGTGTTTAGGAACAAGCAAGATGATCAAGGCGTGGTTGTGAGAAACAAGGCAAGATTGGTGGCAAAGGGGTTCTCCCAAGTTGAAGGCTTGGATTTTGGGGAGACCTTTGCACCGGTTGCAAGACTATAAGCCATTCGTATCCTTTTGGCATATGCTTCACATCATAAAATAAAACTTTTTCAAATGGATGTGAAGAGTGCCTTTCTAAATGGTTTCATCAATGAACTTGTTTTTGTCTCACAACCTCCCGGGTTTGAAGACCCCAATTGTCCTAATCATGTGTATAGATTGTCCAAGGCACTCTATGGATTGAAGCAAGCTCCAAGAGCTTGGTATGAGAGGCTAAGGGACTTCCTACTCAATAAGGGCTTCAAGATCGGGAAAGTTGATACCACACTCTTCACCAAGGTGCTAGATGGAGAGATCTTTGTTTGCCAAGTGTATATCGATGACATTATATTTGGGTCAACAAACCAAGATCATAGCAAGGAATTTGGTGCATTGATGTCCAAGGAGTTCGAGATGTCGATGATTGGCGAGCTAACCTTCTTCCTTGGCTTCCAAGTGAAGCAATTTAGGGAGGGTACCTTCATATCTCAAGAGAAGTATACTTATGATCTACTCAAGAAATTCAAGATGGAGGATTGCAAGCCAATCAAGACCCCAATGCCTACTAATGGGCATCTCGATCTCGATGAGGGAGGTAAACCGATAGACCAAACTCTTTACCGCTCAATGATCGGTAGTTTACTTTACCTCACCGCATCTAGGCCGGATATCATGTTTAGTGTGTGTATGTGTGCTAGGTTTCAAGCAAGCCCTAAGGAGTCGCATCTTTGTGCGGTTAAAAGAATCCTTAGGTACATAAGGCACACCCCTAGCATGGGCCTTTGGTATCCCAAAGGAGCTCCCTTCCAACTAGTTGGCTATTCCGATTCGGATTATGTCGGGTGTAAGGTTGATTGGAAGAGTACCTCCGGCGGGTGCCACATGCTAGGAAGATCACTTGTTTCTTGGTCCTCAAAGAAGCAAAACAGTGTGACAGTGTCAACTGCCGAGGCGGAATACATTGCCATGGGAGCAAGTTGTGCACAAATCTTATACATGACTCAAACACTTCTTGATTACGGCGTTGTTTTAAAAGATGTTCCACTTTTGTGTGACAATGAAAGCGTCGTAAAGCTTGCAAACAACCCGGTTCAACACTCTCGCGCCAAGCACATAGATATTTACCATCACTTTCTTAGAGATCATGTGGCTAGGAAAGATATAACACTAGTTGGAGTTAAGAGCGAAGATCAATTGGTGGATATCTTCACTAAACCACTCGATGAAGCAACCTTTTGTAGGTTGAGAAGCAAGTTGAATGTGCTTGATCACTCTAACTTCACTAAAAAAAGATGTTGTGTGAACCAACCTTGCATCATGTGTAATATAATCATGTTAATTTAGTAATGCACATAGGCTTGGCTAACATGGTTGGAATAACCATTCTTGAATGTGTGAAGAAGTCCAAATCATGGTTTAAACTTGCAAGCAACCCAGATCCAAATTCTTGTAAATGCATTGCATGTGCATGTGTTTGTTGTCATTCCTTTTCGGTTAAGTTTGAGCATCCTCTGTGTTCATCCACTTAGGGGGAGAATTCCAAGATCAAGACACTTCTATACCCCTCTTGTGGCCATATGATGACTCCTTGGTGCTTTCATTCGAATATTTTGAGCTAAAACTAAAATCTAAGCCTATGGCAAACTATTTGAAAATGAGAGTTTGAGAGATGGTTCTCATATCAAGTCCAATCAGGTGTTATTTGGATCTTATTGGGATTGGAACTTGGTTGGGAGAAAGACGCAAAAACAAAATTTGAAAAATTCTATTTAAAAGGCGTCGGACGCTGCCGACGGACGCTCGGCGTCAAATGCCTCAGCGTCCGTCGCGATCGTCCGGAGACTGAACGTTGCCTGTTTGTAGGGCGACGGACGCTCCCCAGCGTCCGTCGCGTAGCGTCCGACGCGGTCAATGCGTTTGGGCGTTTCAAACCTGTTCTGGAAGCCCGACGGACGGTGCCGTCGGACGCTGTCCAAGCGTCCGTCGCACATCGACGGAGCGTCTGTCGCTCCACGTCGGAGCGTCTGTCGCGAACTTAAGGCGCAATTTTTTTTTAGAAAATCCCCGTCTCCTCTCTCTCCCTCCGTCGATTTCAGTTCACCCGTACGCCGCTCCGCCGCCTCTCCGATCCCTAACCGCCGCTGTCGCCGTTGCCACTCCAGAGTCGCGCCTTTTCTTCCTCGCCGCCGGTGATCTCTCTCCTACATCGCCGTGACCTCCCCTGCTTCTCCAGGCGCCGCTGTTCTCCAGTGCCGGTGGTTTCCCTCCGTGCGCGCATTTCTGCCACCAGAGGGCTCTCTGCGCCGTGCCTGGCTTTTGCCAAGGGATTCCTCTCAAGAAGAAGGCTTTCCCCCTTACCGTGATAAGCCTTGCGTCTCCCTCAGGCCTACAGAGGTGATTCCCCTTCTTTCTAGGGTTTGAACCTTCCATATTTCTCCACCTCACTCTTTCCATCCGTTATCAAGCTCTGAATTTCCTTTTCCTTCTTTGCTTAGGCTGCGGATTGTGGATAATTGACCGAGGAATTTTACCCTTTCTCTCATTTTGGTTAGTGTCAGAGGTATGACTTGGCAGTTCGATCTATTTTCTTACCTCAATTCATGCTTCTCACTAGACATTGCTTACCCCTAGTTATGTGCTTACATGTTATATACCTATCTATCTAACGAGCAGGGTCAGTTGATCAGAGGGTCAGTGTGACAGTGACAGTGAACTCGGGGCAAAGCCCGCGAGTAAGGAACGAGGCAAAGCCTCGAATGGATAGTCCAGGGCCGTCATGCCACTCTTGGTTGCTTGTGTTACTCAGTGGATTGTCAGTTTGCAGTGGGCAGTGAGTTTGAGATTTGACAGTTGAGGATCTATTGCCAGTGATAGTTTGATTCATCCAGTGTTTGTCCATGGCAAGAACGAAGAACGCCGGACCCGTTCCCGGTAGTGATGGTGACCCTCCACCTCCACCACGTCCACCCACTGATCGGGGAAGGGGTAAGCAGAAGGTTGTGTCACGGAAGCGCAAGAGGCCACTTATGGATCCAGATTCAGCAGCAGCACTTGCAGTGGCCGAGGCCGTAGAGATCGCGGAGCGAGGTGGACGTCGCGCCGGTTTGAGGCTCTCGCCTCGCCGTGGAGCGCGTCATGAGTCCCCTACGCGTCCAGAGACAGAGCCCGCCGAGGCTACTGAGACAGAGGAGGCAGAGCCAGTCCCAGAGACTGAGCAGACAGAGGTCGCGGGCCCGTCCTCGATTGGTGAGCTGATGAGCCGCAGAGTTACACGGTCCAGAGGCTCTGGTGCACCACCTAGTCCTCCAGGACCTCAGCTACCAGATCCAGTGAGGCATCAGGTCAAGGTTCTCACAGCGAAGCAGGTTCAGCTACTCCGCTTCGTGGACTTTCAGTCCTGGTTCCCAGATCAGAAAGACCCCCGTGCTGGACGTGACTTCTACACCACGATTCACGAGGACTTCTACAGACCGTACGTCGACACTGACGCTCCTCTTAGGGCTCACAGAGTATGCCCACCTGCTCACATAGAGGGGGTCAGTGGTCTAGAGATTCTTCAGCACTTACAGTACCTTCAGGGATTGTCAGATATGATGGGACGATCAGGAGCTTATCAGAAGGACTGGGTCTATCAGTTCTATGCCTCACTATGGATCTCCCCTGATCACGAGTTCTTTCACTTTGGCTTTCAGGGCCGCGACTTCAGGGTTTCAGCAGCTCGGTTCAGAGAGTTTTTTCACTTAGAGTCCTCGCCTATGAGGATTCACAGCTTGTGCTACGGGGATCAGGAGGCCCCTCGCCGACCTCACGATGGGATAGTGCCATCTACAGACTTCGTGAGGCCGTGCTTTCAGCTGCCATTCTCACAGGGTTCGAGCCGTACACCGAGAGACCTCACTCCACTTGCTCGGATTCTCCACGAGGTACTCAGACGTACCATTCTTCCTCGGATTGGAGCTCGGGACACCATTACCCGACTACAGCTGTGGCTTCTTGCTCATATCATCCGGAAGGAGAAGTTTGACCTTTGGGATCTGATTGTCAGCGAGCTTGAGGATATCATAGCTGCAGGATTCCTAGGTCACTGGAAGCTACAATTTGCTCATTGGATTTCATACCTTATAGTTGCCAAGACTCGATCAGGAGCTCTGCGAGTCACTCTTACCAGATCAGCGACTGAGTTTCCAGTTTACTCGATGAGTCAGTTAGTCATGCATGGAAACCTGCCTTGCCCCAGCAGAGCATACAGACCAGGCACAAGACAGGCAGGTGTGCCACCTCAGTCGGCAGAGGACACTGACGCTACAGTTGAGCAGATCACCCAGGCAGAGCTTGCAGATCTTGATGCTCAGATTGACACCGCTGCAGAGACTGTCCACAGAGAGGACCTGGATTCTGACAGTTCAGATGAGGACTACCAGCCAGTACGCGAGTACGCACCAATGTCCCATGACCATGAGGCAGGAGGGTCAGGTACAGCTACAGCTCTAGCTCCAGGTTCCAGTACCTCAGAGGCTACATTACTTACCATCCTTTAGAGGATGCAGGAGGAGTAGTCACGCCAGACAGAGGAGCAGAGGCGACAGGCTGCTGATATTCGGAGGCTTACAGAGCAGCAGTTGGCCGCTCAGGCCCAGACTCAGGCCAGGCAGGACAAGTTTCAGCGCCAGTTCTTGGCCTATCAGCTGCAGCAGGCAGAGATTCAGAAGACTCAGACTTTGTTACTTGAGCGTCTTCTAGCCTCCAGCTCCGGGCAGACCTTCACTCCTCAGATTCAGTTGCCCGGGGTCTCGCAACAGCAACAGTTCACCTCGCCGGCACAGCAGACTCCAGTTGTTGTGGTACCGACTCCAGCGTTACCGTCCGGAGCACAGCAGAGTCAGGCACCGGTTACTCCTCCCTTCCAGGCACCAGCTTCTCCAGAGTGCCAGTCTCCGAGGACCCAGGTGTCCTCTTGGTTAGTTTCGCCCGGCGAGCTTCAGACAGGATTTACTCCTATCCAGGGAACTACCATAGCAGAGGCCTCGCGTGACCTCTCAGCCTCCTACTTGGAGATCACAGGAGATGATTCTCTAGGAGCAGCTCAGCTAGACTCACCAGCTCTAGAGGTTGAGGTGGATCCTCCAGCGATGGGCACTTACCTTTCTTCAGTTGCCTCGTCGGAGATCGCACTTGAGCAATCCACGCAGACAGTTACAACTCCTCCAGCTGTAGTTCAGACAGACGCTATTTCACTAGCAGTTGAGACAGTTGCCACAGAGGCCTAGGATGAGGGAGTTACAGTTGTAGTATCCTCTCCACCTCAGACTCACCCAGCAGAGTTTGTCACAGCAGTGTCACTGGTTGCTCTGGCAGTGACACCTTCCCCCGCGCCTCGAGTCTTTACTCGTCGGGTTCCCAGGCCCACTACTACAGAGGCAGGACCGTCAGAGGCACCAGCTGAGCCTCAGGGGGAGCCAGTTGAGTCAGCAGCTCCAGAGCTTCCAGTGTCAGCTCCAGAGGTCACCCCAGCTGTGCCTACACCTGCAGAGGGCGAGGCAGATGTTGAGTCAGACGAGTCAGATCTTCAGGACTTCATCATGCTCGATCACCAAGCTGTAGCTTCTTCACCTTCTTCTTCAGCCCCAGATGCTTAGTTGTTGGTGCTAGACGCCAAAGGGGGAGAGAGGGTCGAGTATAGAGATAGGGGGAGGGATTTGAATCTTTGCGTGCTTAATTTCTCCGTACTCATTCATCATGTCTACTTTTATGCACTTGTTTCTCTATGTGATGAATTTTATGGTTGATGCTTGTGTGAAATATGGTTGGATGTGACAAACTCTTGATTATCTCTAATATATCTTGTGAGTTGTCTTATGGTTCATGATATATCTCTATGTTCAAATGGTAATTGAGCTTCCGCTCTATACTCCGATACATGTTTTGAGAATATCATGAGGTACTCCCTTTTTACATTCATATCTATGAGTACCATGGTTTGCGACTTGGCTTGGGTGAGCAAATATGCTTATTTACAAATTCTCTAACCCTTGCTCAATCATTCCAAGTCACCAAAATTCTATCTTTTCACTCTTATCCATACTCGAGTAGTTATTGTCGTCAATCACCAAAAAGGGGGAGATTGAAGAATCATGGCCCTAGTTGGTTTGGGTGATTAACGACAATTAGCGATTATTATGGCTAACGTGTGTTTTGCAGAGGCTATACGTAGCTTAACCATAGTGATCAACATGAATGGGCATTAGTTGGTCATCACTTAGCCCTCAAGATGGATATCATTTCGGATTTCAAAGAGACATGATGAAGACCCTAGAATGATAGGCTAAGTGCCATAAGGTGATGAAGGGCACTTAGAAATAGATAGGGCTTATTAAGAGGGGTTGAGACTAGTAGCTTGACTTAGGAAAGCTTCATGAACTAGGTGTGGTGCACACTTGTATTCCTTAGCTCTAAGCAAGCCTATGGTGACCGTAAGATAGCCTAGAACAACTTCCATATTCATTGCGGCGAAAAACGAAGTTGAGAGGCCTGTTTTCTGGGCGACGGACGCTCCTGACGGAGGTGTCGGACGCAGTCCGTCATGTCGGACAAAGGCGTCGGACGCTGGGTGGTTGAGTCCACAGCGTTCGTCGGCCTACCAGTGGCCATGTGTTTTTGGCTAAGTTTTTCAGGGTCCGGCGGACGCTGTTTGTCGGCCAAGCGTCGGACGCTTGGAGAGCGTCCGTCGGCTTTCCAGTGAGTTTGTTTTTCAGCCCGAACCAAAGTATAGCGTCAGACGCTGGGAAGAGCGTCTGTCGCTGGGTGTCGGTGTTATGACCCGGGGGTCAAGACCACCAACTAGTAAATTTGTATATCGCGTGCTCCCTCTCTCAGACGTGATGCAAGATGGACACAAGGTTTATCCTGGTTCGGGCAAAGAAGGCCCTACGTCCAGTGGGGGAGGATGACTTGTATTATCTCGCACCCAAACGTGCTCGTACAGGGGGGGTACAAGCTGTGTTACACGGGTTTGCTCAGAGCGAGCTGCGGCCTAAGGCTAGCGGTGCTGCCCTAGGCTGCGGGTTGGCCACTCGAGGAGTCGATCGAGGAGCGGGGTGTATGTGGAGTGTGTCGTCTGGAAACTCAGAGATCGGAGAGCCCAGAGTCCGGAGATCAAAAATGACCCCTCCATCCCTTTATTCTACCTCGGCGTCCCCTTTTATAGACCAAGGGGGCGTCCGAGGGTACAGAATCCTAATTGTCGTAGTATGGGCGGCATGTCTGTGACACATCGTTGGCGGAGGGACATCGAGCACTGTGGCGGCATGGTCTTCCCGTCCTTCCGGCGCTCCCGGTCGTGGTGGCAGCAGAAGTCGCCGCGGCACGTCGCGGCACAGTTTCCGCAGACGGGCGCGAATCCCACCGCTGAAGTGAGACGGGGCAGATGGGGCGGGCCCCATACTGGAGTTGTCGGAGGGAGGGGTCGAGCCCCTCGGTCGAGCGGGGGGGGGGGGGGGGTCGAACCCTGCGTGGCTCTACCATATCCCCGAAGTCGTCGTCGAGGGCTGCACTGTTCACTTTCCGAGGGGTGCTGCTGGAGTCCGTACTCGTGTCGTGGCGACAGTAGCAACACAGTTGACCGGAGTCGGGGATGTGACGGAGAGTTGTTAGATTTGACCGCGGGCATGGCCGCCCATGGCGTTAGGCGGTTTTACTTTAACCCATGCCGGTAGCAGTTGGGCTGATCGAGCCTCCCGCCCGGGGGTCGTTCGTTCGACCCCTGGTCCGTCGCTTATCGTCGAGGTAGGGTCGGAGCGGAGGCGGAATCGGAGAGGTCGAAGTAGAGGCCGAGGGGTCGTTCGTTCGACCCTCGGTCCGTCATTTTCCATCAAGGTGGAGGCTGAGGGGTCGAACGGTCGACACCTCGGCTGTCGCCTGGTGTCGAGGTAGGGACGGAGGGGTCGTTCGTTCGACCCCTCGTCCGTCATTCGGCATCGAGGTGGAGGCCGGGGGGTCGTTCGTTCGACTCCTCGTCCGTCATTCGACGTCGAGGCGGAGGCCGGCCCACGACTTGCAGCCATAGCCGGTGGGGGCCCTCGAGTGATGGGCCTTACCTTACTGACTTGAGCATTGGGCTGGTCCCTGTCTTAAAAATGGTTGCTATGTTTAGCGTTAATTTAACGAAGGGTTTAGGGTACCCCTTACCTTCGTACCCGACAGTAGCCCCCGAGGCCCCAGAGGAGTGATTTGAGAACTCCTCTGGGGGCTATGACATACGTTTTCTCGGAGGGGGTAAGGATTACCCGGAGGTTTTGTCCCTGACCAGCAGGGTTAGTGAGAGGTTCAATTCTCCGGGGTGCGCGCGAGCGCACCCCGCGGGGGTAGCCCCCGAGGCCCCAGAGGAGTGATTAAGAACTCCTCTGGGGGCTATGATGTGATGTATCGAGGGGTTTTTTAAGGATACCTGGAGACGTGGCGCCCTATTGAGGGGTCGATTCCATTCCTTCCCCTGAAAAGAGAAGTGTTCGAGGGCGGCTGTCGAACCCTACCGAGGGCCAGCCTTCGCTCCCTTGAGCATAGCTGGAGTCAGAGCGCCCCGCCCGAGAGGTCGACTCTATCTGCCAGGTTACGAGTTTTTCGACCCTCTTTCGTCGAGGGGTGCCGTGCATAGTCGGGCCCTCGAGCCCTCGAATGGCTAGGCCTTCACTACCTCATAGCGTCCTTCCCACAAATCCTTTCGTTCGGATTGTGGGGTGAAGAGCATCGCGCTATCCTCGTTAGGACGAGCCCAAAGTCCTCAGTGAGCTGTTCTCGGGCATGAGTCCATTAGAAATGGTGCCCAGTATGGGTAAAAATCCGAGTGAGAACCCGTGCCCCATTCGATAGGGGTCGACTAGTGGCCCGGAGGCGTTCTCATTTTTAAGTAAGACCGTTGGGCTTACTAAGCACGACAATATGGATTACCAAGGTGCCAACCCCATTCGATAGGAGTTGGTGGCTCGATGCCTCCCAGCATAGGGATCCTCAAGTATTCCTAGGTTATGCCTCGGATATGTCCCAGGGGACCTCGAGAGTTTGTTCTCGAGCTAGGGGCACGCGCCTGCCCCCCCCCCGGGACATCCCTGACTCACGTAATCGAGGGCGGCTGTCGAACTCCGTTCGTGGAGCCAGCCTTCGCTCCCTCAAGGTTTGGGGGTGGACCGAAGTCCGTTAACCATGGGTCCTTCCTGACCTCAGGTACTCGAGGGCGGCTGTCGAACCCTATGTAAGGGCCAGCCTTCGCTCCCTCAAGATTTGACGGATGGTTCGTCATCCGACGCTATCCTCAGGAAGAGGAGTCATGTCTTGTGGACCATCGAGGGGGAAGAATGGGTAATTATATTGAACTTGGAGACGTACCTGTGTCTCTGCCCTTTGGGCTGGAGCTCTCGAGGGAGGCTGTCGAACCCACGGAAGGGCGAACCTTTATCCCTTCGAGGCTGGGGAGTAAACTGTAGTCGACGACCCGAGGTCTCCTCGGACCTCGGGTACTCGAGGGGGGCTCTTGAGCCCGTTCGTAGGCCGGCCTTTGTCCCCTCGAGATTTTGGGGGTGGACCGAAGTCTTGACCCGAGGTCATTTCTGCCCTCGGGTACTCGAGGGTAGCTGTCGAACCCTCTTTCGAGGGCCAACTCTCGCTGCCTCAAGATTCCTTACCTCCAAAGATAACGCTTCCGGCCGCGCGCCTTTTTAGGCGATGTCCGTTCGGCGCAACAGTGGCAGTTGCAGGGCGGAGTGTGGTGCGGAGCCCGACGATGGGACAGAACGCCTTATCCTGGAGGGTTACGAGGAAGGGGAGTATAGGCGCATTAAATGCAGAGATTCTCTTGCCTGTTTGCCGGACCCGTCCGTTGGCCTCCCGCGTATAAATAGCGAAGGTGAGGAGTCGGGTGCTCTTTCCGCGCACTTGCTTTCCTTGCCTCCTCGCCTTCGTCTTCCCTGCCTCCTTCTCCCCGCCCTTGCCTTAGGTGCCCCGCGAGCCGGAACTCTGCGCAAGCGAGAGAGAAAGAGAGGGGAGATAGGGAATGTACCTTCCACCTCCAAACCCGAGCACATCACCCTTCCCGATCCCATGGCCAAGTATAGCCTCGTCGGTCCCGATGATTGGCTTGCGTCCTCGGTGACCGTCTCGCGCCTGGGGGGGTTGGTGGAGAGCGGACTCCTCCGGCCTGTCACCTCGACGGAGCGACCGGAGTGGTTGTTGCCGTCGCTGGACCATGCCGAGCCCAACCCACCGGAGGGGTACGTGGTGAGCTTCGAGATCTTCGAACGAGCGGGACTCGGCGCCCCACCCAGCCGTTTTCTGTGCGCCATCCTCTACCACTACGGCGTGGAGCTCCAGCACCTCACTCTCAACGGCGTCTGCCAGGCGGCGGTCTTCGCTGCCATATGTGAAGGCTACCTCGGGATCGAGCCCCACTGGGAGCTGTGGCGCCACCTCTTCGAGGCGAACATCTTCCACGCATTGGCCGTCAGGGGTACCCGCAAGATGGTCAGGGCCGGGTGCTGCTGCATCTCCCTCAAGCGGTCGGAGCTCTGGCTCCCGGGGAAGCTGTCGTCGAGCCACTCCGGATGGCACTCCGGGTGGTTTTACCTGAGGAATGACGACAACCTGCTCCTGGCGTACACCGGGAGGACGATCGACGCGCAACCCGACTGCTGGAAGTACAGCGTCGTGGCGAGCAAGCAGAGCCGCCTCGACAACCTGCTGGATGCGATCAAGCGTCTGAAGAAGGAGGGGCTCACGGCGACGATCGCCACGTCGGCGTTCCACCGGCGGCGGGTCGTGCCACTGATGGCTCGACCCCTCCGTATTGACGAGATGGGTCCGGGGGTAGATCTCTCGAAGTGTCGCCTCGTAAGAGACGAGCTACCCCCGGATAGGGTGGTCCGCCGCGTCCGCTGCTTCTTCGCGGGCTCGTTCGACGCCAAGAACGTCGCCAAGATCCCCATGAAGCCGGATGAGGGGTTCTTCGAGCCGGTAAAGTCCTCTCTTTTTGTTGGAGTTCTCGCGTCTACCTTGTCCACCCTTTTTGCTTGCGTTCTGACTGCCTCGCGTTCCACAGGGGAACGTCCCCTTCCGGCCCTCGCCCCCGCCGATGAAGGAGGACCGGGCCGCGATCCAGGTGAGGCGGCTCTAGGTCGAGAAGGACAAGGCGGCCAAGGACAAGGCCAAGAAGGCCAGGGGGAAGAGGGCCCGGGAGAAGGAGGCGAGGGATCACCGCCGGGCCCGATAGAGGCGGGAAGGCCTCCCCGAGGAGGAATCGCCCTCGGAGGAGGAGGACGAAGAGTAGGAGGGGGACAGCGATGACGACGAGGAGGAGGTGAATTGGAGCGAGGAGGAACATACGGCGCCCGAACAGGGGGTGGCCGTCGGAACCGGAGGAGGAGAGGGGTCGACCTCGAGGTCGGCCCCTACCGTTGAAGCCGAGCCACAGGGGGAGCGCCCCGTGGCTCCTCAAGTTGAAGTGCCACGGCAGACGCGGGGGCGGTCGTCGCGATCCCCGTCGGGGGGTCGAGCGGACACACCCTCGGTGCCCGCCGCGTCGAGCGCGCGGGCATAGGGCCCGTCGGCGCAGGGGGGAGTCAGCAAGGGGATGACAGGAGCGTCGTCGGCCCCTGCCAAGGAGACGGCGCCGAAGGCGGGCTCGACCCCTGCCCCACGGCCGATGGGGTTCAGGAGCACGATCAGCCCGACGGCCGTCGGTCAGAAACTCCTAACCCCGAGGGGGTAAGTTACCTTTTGGTTGATCGAGGGTGTTATTTGCATTTCCCTTTTTGCGGCTGATCGTAGTGTACGGGTTTCTTTCAGGTCGAAGCGCCCACAGGGGGACGCGTCTCCCGCCCCTGCCAAGAAGCTGAAGGTGGGAGCTGCGGCTGGGGTGGCCGTCGAGGCCGGTCCCGTCGCTCCGCCCCCTTCGACGCTTACCCCTGAGGCGGCATGGGCAGCCAAGGCCCGAGAGGCGATGGAGCGGGGGACGGCACAGGGTGCCTCGGCATCCGCCCAGCTGGCAGAGGAGACGGGACTGCCTGCCCCGCCGGCGAGGGCCGCCGAAGCGACGGGAGAAGCCGTGCCCGTGCATCCATCTGAGGGGGGTGCACCCGGCGCCTCGGGAGGCGCGGGTCCTACGTCGTCGGTGGTTGCGGTCGACGGGATCGAGCCTCAGGCCGCCGCCGAGGTGGAAGTGGTCGGGCCCCAAGTTGCTGCGAACGAGGGGGAGGTCCCGGCTCACCCAATACCGGGGCGGTGGCTCGAGAGTCTCGCCTCGCTAGAGGCGCGACTGCAGCTCGAGCGTGGGGCCACGGCTGCCGCCGTGTCAGAAGACCCTTCGCCGACGCCGGAGGTCGAGGAGGGGGGTCGGGCCGAACGGCCCGAGGCGACACCTGCGCCGGAGACGGGCGGGATGATGATGGAGCCCACCGCCGAAGAGGTGGACAAGATGGTGGCCGAGCTGGTGGGCTCGGAGGAGACGACCACCGTCGCAGCCCCTCGGGCGGAACTGGAGGCGGCTCGGCCTCCCCTCGAGGTCGGGGGGCCGTTTTCTCGAGGTAAGCCATGATCCGACTTACTCGATCCGTAGTGGGTCTGCATTGCTGGGTGTCAATTTCTTCATGTCTCACACCGCGTAGGGCCGTTCTACTGGCCGAGGTCCTCCCTGCCCGGTGGTGACGGTTCGGTGGGGCCATCGACGTCCTCGCGGGGTGGCCCCGAGGCCGGGGGAGGACAGGCAGAGGAGTTTTCCCCCTTCTTCGCTTGGCAAGAGGAGGTGGAGCGCCGCGGGGGTCCCGCCGCCGCACGCCAGGGCATCACCCGGGGGGTCGAAGAGAGGATCGCTATCCGCAGCGCGTCCTGGGGCCAAGAGGTCCTCGAGCTGGCGGACCCTCAAGACCCCGAGCGGCTCTTCCTCACGCTCGACGACCAGGCCGAGTTCTGACAGTGGGAGCACCTCGAGGAGTTTCGGGCCGAGTTCGCCGCGAATGTTGCCGCCACAGACATACGTCGGGGGATGGAGGTGGGTTTCGCTCTCCCTTAGATTTTGCTTGGATTGCCTGATTGCTGTTTACTGACGGTCTTCCTTTTCATCCTCGTCAGACGCAGCGGGTCAGGTCCTATGAGAAGTTCCAGTTCATCCTCCGGGCGCAGCAGCAAATCCCGACCCTTCGAGCCTCGCTGGAGAGGGCGGAGGACGAGGTCGCCCGGGCGAGGGCCAAGACGGCGGCCGCTCGGGAGGATGCCGAGTCGAAGGTCGCCCATGCTAGGGCCGGCTTTGAGGCCGTGCAGAAGGAAGCCTGGGCGGCCTTGCAGACAGTGCAGTCGAGGCTCGACGATGCCCTTCAGTCGACCGTCTCAGTCGGGCAGGAGCGGGATGCTGACCTCGAGGCCAAGCGCAGGGCCGAGGAGGAGGCCGCCCGACTGAAGGAGGAGTTGGCCCGGGCGACCGAGGGCATCCGAGGGCTCCGGGGAGACCTCGACGCCGTCTCCCGCAAGCGCGACGCGCTGGCCGCCTCGGAGGAGAAGGCTCGGACCCGCGCGACCTCCCTGGGCGTGGTGGCGATGAACCAGAAGAGGGCCCTCGATGACGCAGGCAAGACCATCGAGGGCCTCGAGGCCAAGGTCAGGAGTCAGGCCTCCGAGCTTATCGACGTCCGCCGCCAGCTCAAGGAGACCGAGCAGGGCTATGCCACCCTGGAGGCGCATGCCCAAGGTGAGTGTTGCAGAATCTGCCCTGCCTCGACCCTCTTCCTGCTCTTTTGGGTTATGACCGTGTTGTTGCTTATTTTGGCAGAGCTTGCGACGGATAAGGCCCGCGCCCACGAGGACCTGTCCAATATCCAAGGCCTCCTTGGGGCTGAGGTGAACCTCAACGCGAGGCTCTCGGGTGTCATCAACACCTTCTGCGACGACCTCTCAGTCGAGCCGGAGCCGGAGGTCGAGGGTGACGCCCGAGGGGACTCCCTCCTGCGCCGCTTCTATTCCATGACGCAGGTGGTGACGGAGCACGTCCGCGCCGCCCTACATGTGGGCGTGAAGCGGGCCCTCACGGTCGTCAACTCGGCCTAAAATTATGACCTCGACGTCGTCGCCAGCGGGTTTGCCACCGAACCGAGGCTGACCGACGAAGAGAACGACGCGAGGTGCCAGAAGTTCATGGATCTTGCGGAGGTGCCCGGAGGCGAGTTGGCGAAGCTCTTCGAGCCCGAGGTGATCCCCTCGGCGGACGGAGATGGCGCCGAGTAACCCTCGGATGGCGTCGATGAGCTTTTGCAGACTCTTCACCTTCCGATGTGGCCAACGCATGATGCCCAACTTCCTGCATTGCTTCTTGAGGTCGGTGACCCCCTCGATGAGTAGTCCCGGGCCTGCGAGCCATATCTGGACAAGAAGGTCCATGTAATAGTTAGGCTTTCGTACTGATACAATGCCGAGCCCCCGAGGGCTTCTTGTATATAATACATTTTGATCGAGATGCACATAGTTATTTTCGTTTCTCGAGCTCTCCCTGCTTTTCTTTGCCTGAGTCGACGCTTGTGGACTAAGTGTTCGACACGGGCTCGTATCCCTGGAAGGGAGGGAGCGAGCGGGGATACCATAGCCCTGGGGCGTAGGTGAGTCCCTGGCTCGATGACACCTTCGACCCTTAGGGAGTTCGAGGCGCATTTACTTAGTCGCGAAGCATACTCCAGGGAAAGATCGAGAGGGAAAGTCGAGTTTCGAAAAAACGTTCGAGTTTTTCGGGGACTTAGGAGGGGGGTGCCCCCCTGTTAGCCCCCGAGGGAGTCTTGACTTTGCCTGGGCAAAGTCGAGGCTACCTTAGCGCTGTGAATGGGTGTGTCGTGTTATTTCTACTCCTCGAGCTCTGTCTGCTTTTCTTTGCCTGAGTCGACGCTTGTGAACTTAAGTGTTCGACGCACGCTCGTGTCCCTAGAAGGGGGGAGCGAGCGGGGATACCGTAGCCCTGAGGCGTAGGTGAGTCCCTGGCTCGACGACACCCTCGACCCTTAGGGAGTTCGAGGCGCCTTTACCTAGTTACGAAGCGTACTCGAGGGAAAGATCGAGAGGGAGAGCTAAGTTTCGAAAAAACGTTTGAGTTTTTCGGGGACTTGGGAGGGGGGTGCCCCCCCCCCCCCGTTAGCCCCCGAGGGAGGCTCGATTTTGCCGGGCAAAGTCGAGGCTACCTTTGATTTACGAACGAATGTGAAATGTGTTTCGAGAACATTTTATTCATTCAAGGATTTGTACATAAATGCGAAAATGTACAAGGCCCTGAGGCCTTAGGGGTAGAATCGACGTAGCTGTTCGATGTTCCACGCGTTGGTGAAGATCTCGCCCTTCTCGTTCTTCAGCTTGTAAGTGTCGGGCTTCAGCACCTCTCCCACGATGAAGGGTCCCTCCCAAGGTGGCGTCAACTTGTGACGCCCCTTGTTGCTTTGTCGACGGCGCAACACGAGGTCGCCGACGTCGAGGTCCCTTCTGCGCATGTTTTTGTCGTGGTAGCGTCGTAGCGTTTGCTGGTACTTTGCCGACTTGAAGAGGGCCACGTCGCGGGCCTCCTCGAGCTGGTCGAGGGAGTCCTCTCGGGCTATTGTGTTGGCTTGCACGCTGTAGGCTTTCAGTCGAGGGGACCCGTACTCGAGGTCAGTGGGGAGGATGGCCTTGGACCCATAGACCAAGAAGAACGGAGAGAACCCCGTGGCTCGACTTGGTGTCGTTCGGAGACTCCATAGTACAACGGGCAGCTCATCGACCCATCCCCTGCCATGTCTGTTCAGCCGATCGAAGATCCTTGGCTTGAGGCCCTGCAAAACCATACCATTGGCACGCTCGACCTGACCGTTAGTTCGAGGGTGGGCGACTGCGGACCAATTCACCCTGATGTGGTGATGGTCACAGAAGTCCAAGAACTTTTGGCCGGTGAACTGCGTGCCGTTGTTGGTGATGATGACATTAGGAACCCCGAAGCGGTGGATGATGTCGGTGAAGAATAGCACGGCTTGCCGAGACTGGATGTTGGCAATGGGTCGAGCCTCGATCCACTTTGAGAACTTGTCGATAGCCACGAGGAGGTGAGTGTGTCCACCCTTGGTTCTTTTCAGGGGGCCGACCATGTCGAGCCCCCATACTGCGAACGGCCAGGTTATGGGTATCATCTGAAGAGCTTGGGCGGGTAGGTGGGTCTGCCTGGCGTAGAATTGGCATCCCTTGCAGGATCCAACGAGTTTGGTGGCGTCGGTGACGGCCGTCGGCCAGTAGAAGCCCTGTCGAAAGGCACTTCCTACCAGCGTTCTCGGCGTCGCATGCTGGCCACAAGCCCCCGAGTGTAGATCCTTCAGCAATGCCCTCCCCTCCTCGAGGGTGAGGCAGCGTTGAAGTACACCCGACGGGCTACGTCGATATAGCTCGCGGCCGTCCCCGTAGAAGACGTAGGTTTTGGCACGTCGGGCTACATGACGGGCTTCCGTGCGGTCCTCTGGGAGTTCGCCCCGCGTCAGGTACTCGAGGTAGGGCGCGCGCCAATCCGTCGGAGGGGTTGGCGCAGTGGTAGCCTCGTCGATCTCCATGACCTCTCCCCCGCTCGAGGGGGGATCAGTCGAGGGGGGTGGATCGACCCCTTGCTCGAGGGCGGGAGCCCCCGAGTCTAGGTCGACGGACGGCTTGTGAAGATCCCTCGAGAAGATGTTGGGAGGGACTGTCCCTCGAGTAGACGCGATTTTGGCCAGCTCGTCGGCAACTTCGTTGTACCGACGGGCGACGTGGTTGAGCTCGAGGCCGTAGAACTTGCCCTTGAGTTTCCGGACCTCCTTGCAGTAGGCTTCCATCTTGGGGTCGTGGCAGCTCAAATCTTTCATCACTTGGTCGATCACCAACTGAGAGTCCCCTCGCACGTCGAGGCGTCGAACCCCGAGCTCGATGGCGATGCGCAGGCCGCTGACGAGGGCCTCGTACTCGGCGACGTTGTTGGAGACGGGGAAGTGGAGACGGATGACATAGCGCATATGGACCCCTGAGGGTGATATGAACAGCAATCCGGCGCCTGCTCCCGTCTTCATCAACGACCCGTCGAAGTACATGGTCCAGAGCTCGCTCTGAACCTGCGCTGGGGGTAGTTGGGTGTCGGTCCATTCTGCAACGAAATCTGCCAGTACCTGAGATTTGATGGCCTTCCGAGGGGCGTAGGAGAGGGTCTCCCCCATGAGCTCGGCCGACCACTTGGCGATCCTTCCAGACGCCTCCTGGTTCTGGATTATCTCTCCGAGGGGGAAAGATGAAACCACAGTGACCGGGTGGCCCAGGAAATAGTGTTGGAGCTTACGCCGAGTGAGTACGATCGCGTACAACAACTTCTGGATGTGGGGGTACCTCGTCTTGGTCTCGGAAAGCACCTCGCTCACGAAGTAGACAGGCCTCTGGACCGGCAGGGCGTGTCCTTCCTCCTCCCTCTCGACTACTACGACCGTGCTGACTACCTGGGTAGTTGCTGCGACGTAGAGCAAGAGGGGCTCGGCCAGGCTCGGGGGTACCAAGACCGGGGGCGAGGTGAGCAAGGCCTTGAGCTTCGAGAGTGATTCCTCAGCTTCGGCAGTCCATGCGAAGTGTTCCGTCTTCTTCAGGAGGCGGTAAAGGGGTAGGGCCTTCTCTCCGAGCCTTGAGATGAACCGGCTGAGGGCGGCGAGGCACCCCGTGACCCTTTGTACGCTCTTGAGGTCGTTGATCGGGCCCATCCTCGTGATTGCGGTCACCTTCTTGGGATTGGCCTCGATCCCGCGCTGGGAAACTATGTACCCCAAGAGCATGTCTCGAGGGACCCCGAAGACACACTTCTCGGGGTTTAGTTTTATGTGATTTGCCCGGAGGCACCCAAACGCGATCTCGAGGTCTCCGACCAGGTTTCCGACTGTTTTGGACTTGACCACGATGTCATCGACATAGGCCTCGACGGTCGGCCCTATGTGTTTCCCGAAGACGTGGAGCATGCATCGCTGGTAGGTGGCTCCGGCGTTTCGCAAACTAAACAGCATAGTGAGGTAGCAAAACATGCCGAAGGGGGTGATGAAGGAAGTCGCGAGCTGATCGGATTCCTTCATCTTTATTTGGTGGTAGCCAGAATACGCATCAAGGAAGCAGAGAGTTTCGCATCCCGCAGTGGAATCCACTATTTGATCGATACGTGGCAACGGAAAAGGAACTTTAGGACATGCTTTATTTAAACTAGTGTAGTCTACACACATCCTATCCTTCCCATTCTTTTTCTTTACAAGTACCGGATTAGCTAACCACTCGGGATGATGCACCTCCTTGATGAATCCGGCCTTCAAAAGCTTCTCGACCTCCTCCCCGATGATCCTGCGCTTCTCCTCGTCGAAGCGGCGCAGGCGTTGCTTCACCGGTTTGGACCCAGCTCGGATGTTCAAGGAGTGCTCGGCGACCTCCCTCGGAATGCCCGGCATATCCGAGGGACTCCATGCAAACACGTCGGCGTTCGCACGGAGAAAGTCGACGAGCACTGCTTCCTATTTGGGCTCGAGGGTGGCGCTGATCGTCAGCGCCTTCCCATCTGCGAGGCCGGGGTCAAGTGGGACGGTCTTGGTATCTTCCGCCGGCTTGAAGTTGCCAGCGTGTCGCTTGGGGTCGGGGATCTCTCCAGACAAGTCGTCGAGGGCCGCGAGGATAGCCGAATCCTCGAGAGCCTCGGCTTTTTCCACGCATTCGACGTCGCAGTCGTACGCGTGCTCGTAGGAGGTGTCGACGGTGATGACCCCCGAGGGTCCTGGCATCTTGAGCTTGAGGTAGATGTAGTTCGGGACCGCCATGAACTTGGCGTACCCCGGTCTACCCATGATGGCGTGGTAGGTGCCTCGGAACGCAACCACCTCGAAGGTCAACTCTTCCTTTCGGAAGTTCGAGGGGACGCCGAAACAGACAAGCAGCTTGATGCGGCCGATGGGAAGTGCCTTCTTCCCTGGGACGATCCCATGGAACCCCCCCCCCCCCCCCGCGCTGGGCAGGAGCATGGTCCTCGGGATTCCCAGGAGGTCGAGGGTGTCGGCGTAGATGACATTGAGGCTGCTCCCCCCATCCATGAGTACCTTTGTGAGGCGGGTGTTGAGGATGATCGGGTCGACGACGAGCGGGTAGACCCCTGCGTTGGGGATGTGCTCGGGGTGGTCGTCCTGATCGAAGGTGATCGACATGTGGGACCAGTCGAGGTACCGAGGAGCCTGAGCTCGAACGGAGAAAACCTCTCGACGCTCCCTTTTGCGCTGGCGCGTGGTGAGTCGAGTCGAGGGTCCCCCGTAGATCATGTAGCAGTCGTGGACTTCGGGGAAGCCCCCTTTCTTCACGTCGCCCCTGACTTGGACGTCACAGGGTGGGTCCTCTTTGCCGTCATCTCTCCTGAAGCCAGGAGGGATGAAGTGCTTTCGAAGCATGCGACAGTCTTCGAGGCGGTGGTTGGCCGGCCCCATATGATAGGGGCAGGGCTCCTTCAGCATCTTATCGAAGACGCCCCCGTCGGGAGGGGGCCCTCGAGGCTTCCTCTTGTCTGCCGCAGCGACGAGGTCGTCAGGTTCGTCGTTGTGCTCGACGTCGGGCTCGACGCCGCGTCGGCCCGGTTGGTTCTTCTTCTTCTTCTTCTTCCTTCCATCGTTGCCGTCGTTGTTCCTTCTGGGCCCGTTGTTCTTCTTGGGCTCGCTGTTCGAGCCCCCGGGCTCATCCGCCTTGCCTTTCCCCTTCTCGGGGGGTATCTGGAAGAACGCGCCGACGGCCTCTTTGCCAGCTGCGTAGTTGGTGATGACATCCATGAGCTCGTTGGCGGTCTTGGGGGTGTTTCGCCCCAGCTCCCGCACTAACTCCTTGCAGGTCGTTCTGGCGATGAACGCCGTAATGACCTCGTGGTCGGAGATGTGGGTTAGTGCGGTACACTGCCTCGAGAATCGGCGGGTGAAGGCGCGGAGGGTCTCCCCTGGCCTCTACTTGCAGCTGCGGAGGTCCCAGGGGTTGCCCGGCCGCTCGTAGGTGCCCTTGAAGTTGCCCTCGAAGATCCTGACCAGGTCGGGCCAGTCTTGGATCAGGTCCGGGGGCAGCTCCTCGAGCCACCTGCGAGCGGTGTCGGAGAGGAACAGTGGGAGTTGTCGGATGATGATGTGGTCGTTGTCGGCCCCACCCAGCTGACATGCCAGCCTGAAGTCGGCAAGCCAGAGCTCTGGCTTGGTTTCGCCATTGTACTTGACCAGGCTGGTGGGTGGACGGAAACGGACGGGCAGGGGAGTCCGTTGGATGGTTCTGCGGAAGACTTGGGGCCTCGGCGGCTCCGGAGACCGACATCGGTCTTCGTCGCTGTCGTAGCGCCCACCTCGGTGAGCGCTGTAGCCTCGAGCCTCGGCGTCGCCATACCGGCGTCGATTGTTCACCCGAGGGGGTCGATCGTCAACGAGGCGTTCCTGAACCGGTCGTCGCTCGACTGGGCCCTAGGGTGCCTTGTTTTGGTGGACGGATGCCTCTCGATTTTGTCGAGGGGGTACTTTCGGTCGCTCGGAAGCCGCCTCTCGATTTTGTCGAGGGGGTACTTCCGGTCGCTCGGAAGCCGCCCCTCGACGCCTCGAGGCTGAGCTCTCTGCCTGTTGCACGACCGTAGTTTGGAGGAGCCCCTGGATTTCGTCCCTGATACGCCGTGCTTGGGGTGTCGATGGCGCTGGCATGTCGCGGAGCAGCATTGCGGCCGCTACGACATTCTGGCTGGCGCGGTTGAAGACTCGGGGCTCGGCGGCCCCCTCCTCGGTGATCTGCCGGTGGACTTCTCGGGCCCGCTCGCGAGCTCCTCCACCCTGCGGGCGCCCTCGATCCCACTCGAGGGCCTGCTCAAGTTGCTGGAGTCGCAGGCGCTCCTCCTCGAGCTTACTGAGAAGCTCTCGGACTTGCGAGATCTGGACGTCTAGGGGTGGATCGGCTCTGTCAGGACATGGGGGGTTGGCATCTCGTGCTGGGGTGGCGTTGCCCCCTCGTCCTTCTTCTGTGGCCGCGGTGTCATCGACGTCGTCCTAGGGGTCGGCCTGCTCGTCGAGGTGGAAGCATTCCCGGGTGGAATCATAACTCTCGTCGGGAGAGTCCGAGTCGGGATCGGCGTGGTAGAAGTTGGGGAAGGATCCCTTGCGTTCCTCCGCCAAGCGTCGCCGTAACGTGCCCCATGTCTGGGGTAGTCTCGGCTCCTGGTGTTCGCCTGGCGAAGAGGTGGTGACGGGGTTGACCGTCGCACGCGGCGGAGTCGCTGGAGACCCGCTACGTGTCTGTATCTGCAAACCTGCGAGGGCAGAGCAGAGTCTGGCGCTGTTGTGGAGCCCGTACGGGAACGGGCCGCAGGGCGGTGACGGGGTCGAGTGTGTCGGAGAGGCCACGGGAGCCTCCGGGGACGACAACATGGCAGAGCCAAAGTCCCACTCAGAGGGACACTCGTCCTCGGTCCGCGAGCATGGGTCCAACAGACCCCCGAGAGGAGGGGCTGTGTCGCCAGTCGGGGCCGGGGGAACGGCGTCCGGCATCTCGAAGCCCGCTCGGTGACGAATGCGTCAGAGTCGCTCGCGCCTCCTCCTGATCGCAGGCCAGAGGCGCAAGCGGAGGGACCGTCGCCTCATCCTTGCTGGCCCCGGCGTTCCGGTGCCGCTGCTGTCTAGGCCACGAACGGAGGGAAAAACTATGAAGTTGCCTCAGTCCGTGGATACGAACCCTAGACTACTGAACCACACGACGGCGGTGAATGGAAATGGTGGGATGGCGGGATCCATCTGAGACAGTAGTTCGGAGTTGATCGACACGCGAATCCCCCTACCTGGCGCGCCAACTGTCGGTGTTATGACCCGGGGGTCAAGACCACCAACTAGTAAATTTGTATATCGCGTGCTCCCTCTCTCAGACGTGATGCAAGATGGACACAAGGTTTATCCTGGTTCGGGCAAAGAAGGCCCTACGTCCAGCGGGGGAGGATGACTTGTATTATCTCGCACCCAAACGTGCTCGTACAGAGGGGGTACAAGCTGTGTTACACGGGTTTGCTCAGAGCGAGCTGCGGCCTAAGGCTAGCGGTGCTGCCCTAGGCTGCAGGTTGGCCACTCGAGGAGTCGATCGAGCAGCGGGGTGTATGTGGAGTGTGTCATCTGGAAACTCAGAGATCGGAGAGCCCAGAGTCCGGAGATCAAAAATAACCCCTCCATCCCTTTATTCTACATCGGCGTCCCCTTTTATAGACCAAGGGGGCGTCCGAGGGTACAGAATCGTAACTGTCGTAGTATGGGCGGCATGTCTGTGGCACAGCGTTGGCGGAGGGACATCGAGCACTGTGGCGGCATGGTCTTCCCATCCTTCCGGCGCTCCCGGTCGTGGTGGCAGCGGAAGTCGCCGCGGCACGTCGCGGCACAGTTTCCGCAGACGGGCACGAATCCCACCGCTGAAGCGAGACGGGGCGGATGGGACGGGCCCCATACTGGAGTTATCGGAGCGAAGGGTCGAGCCCCTCGGTCGAGGGGGGGGGGTCGAACCCTGCGTGGCTCTGCCGTATCCCCGAAGTCGTCGTCGAGGGCTGCACTGTTCACTTTCCGAGGGGTGCTGCTGGAGTCCGTACTCGTGTCGTGGCGACAGTAGCAACACAGTTGACCGGAGTCGGGGATGTGACGGAGAGTTGTTAGATTTGACCGCGGGCATGGCCGCCCATGGCGTTAGGCGGTTTTACTTTAACCCATGCCGGGAGCAGTTGGGCTGATCGAGCCTCCCGCCCGGGGGTCGTTCGTTCGACCCCAGGTCCGTCGCTTATCGTCGAGGTAGGGTCGGAGCGGAGGCGGAATCGGAGAGGTCGAAGTAGAGGCCGAGGGGTCGTTCGTTCGACCCTCGGTCCGTCATTTTCCGTCGAGGTGGAGGCCGAGGGGTCGAACAGTCGACCCCTCGGCTGTCGCCTGGTGTCGAGGTAGGGACGGAGGGGTCGTTCGTTCGACCCCTCGTCCGTCATTCGGCGTCGAGGTGGAGGCCGGGGGGGTCGTTCGTTCGACTCCTCGTCCGTCATTCGGCGTCGAGCGGGAGGCCGGCCCACGACTTGCGGCCATAGCCGGTGGGGGCCCTCGAGTGATGGGCCTTACCTTACTGACTTGAGCAGTGGGCTGGTCCCTGTCTTAAAAATAGTTGCTATGTTTAGCGTTAATTTAACGAAGGGTTTAGGGTACCCCTTACCTTCGTACCCGACACTGGGAAATCCTGTCAGAGTTAGCCGTTGGGCAGGGCGTCGGAGCGTCCGTCGCCTAGGCGTCGGAGCGTCCGTCGCCTAGGCGTCGGAGCGTCCGTCGCCCAAACTTTGTGCAGAACTAGCTGTTGGGGCATGCGATGGAGCGTCCGTCGCCTAGTCGACGGAGCGTCCGTCGCCAACTTAAGTTGCCAGCCCGAGCTAGTTTTCTGAGGGGCTATTTATAGCTCCCCACACTTCTCTCCCACCAAGCCTTTGCTCATTTCATTTGATGAGTTTGTTGAGAAAGCTGAGAAGAGAGCAAGAGCTCTAGAGAGAGAGAGTGATTCGCGAATCCATCCATCCTCTCCTCTAGTTCATCCAAGAGTTCAAGTGTGCATTCTCTAGTTGTGAAGCTTGAGTGAGTCAAGCGTAGATCGAGGCTTGTTACTCTTAGTGATCGACATCACGTAGACGGTCCGGTGGTGCTTGGAGGAAGGTGATCGCCGGAGGATTGTCGGCGGCCCTTCTTCATCGACGTTGTGATTGGTTGTGGGCGATTCACCGAGCTGGAGTGGCGAAGAATCAGCCCGTAGAGAGCACTCATCCCTTGCGCGGGATTGAGGGGGAGATATACCTTGCGAGGTGCTCCAACGAGGACTAGGGGGGAGTGTCGACTTCTCGATACCTCGGCAAAACATCACTGTGTCAAGCATCTCTTTCCCTAGCTCCTTATCGCATTACTTTCCGCACTTGTCTTTCAATTCATACTAGAATTGTGTAGGAAGTTTTCGATTTCTATTGATTTGCTACCGCTTTCTAGCTAGGACACACAAGCGGTAGGCACTAGAGGGTTAATTGGCTCTTTATAGGTTTAATTCTTGTCTAAAAATTAAAAAGAGCCCAATTTACGTCCCTCTTGGATATCTTGATCCTTTCAGCAATGCATAAACATTTTCTTTGTGCGTCGATAAAGATTCTACGCATAGATATATCTGAAGTTAAAGTAGGGCATGTTTAGATCCCCTTGGTAAATGGGCAAAAGAGTAAAAAAAATTACTATTTTTTTTAACAAATGGATCCAAACATGTAAAAGGCAAAAAGGTGATAAAAGTATAAAAATTTATCATTTGTCACTTTAGAATGGTAAATAATGACAAATAGAAAATACTCCCAATCATCTCTCCCTCCTATGTATGATATATGAATGAAAGTGCAATTATTAGAGATAAAATTATCTTTATATGTGTCATTTAATATTTATCATTTGTCAAAGAATCTAAACACTAGAAATTGACAAAAAAATTATTAAATTTATTTACCATTTATCAAGGTATCCAAACACCTACATCATAGGTGACTTCAAAACTGAACTACAACTCCACATGAGACAAAAACAAAAATCGCTGTTCTCCTAATCTCCTGTATCGGCCAACTTGAATCAACTTGAATCTCGTGTTTGCAGAGATCACCTTCTGTGTTCCAACAAGAATACAAGACACATTACCAGAGATACGCAGTACATGACGCGTGTGTGACGGGTACGTGTACATCGATTCTATTTTTACTCTGCATAGCTGTATAAGAATCAGCCTGGTTGAAGCCCAAACATAATACTGCACATGACAGCTATCTATGGAAAAAATCGAACGCAGCGAAACAACAAACAGTTACTCTACGGGTAGTCCAACGTCCAAACAAGGATACACCAAGATTCTTTCTATCCAATGGGGAACGCATAAAACAACGTCCCAACAAGGATGCACCGACCATACGGTGACTAAAACAAAGCCAAACAGCGATAAGATGCACCAATTCCAAACAGGGTAAAAAACTAGATGGCCGTAGGCATAGGACAAATGAGAATAAAGGGCCAGCAGGCAACCAGTGAGTGAAGACAGCAACATTGAAATACGATAATGTCATCAGTTCGGTATCAAGAACCAAAACATCCAGTACAAGAGCAGGGTTTTAACTAATCAATCCTCAGTTGCACAAAAAATTGGTTGGTAGGGAAAATTGCAAAAGCGCCCAAGCGCTCAAGTCTTCTGGAAATTCTAAGCCTGATTGGAAATTTTAGAACACCCGGTACACCTTTCCCATAGTGCTCTTCAGGTAGAGGCACCTCACCTGCAAACACACAAGCACACGCCCGTTAGTTAACCCCGTGGTTAATCATATATTAGTACATATAATAAGCATGCATTTTATACAGCTGGGAGAAACATTGAGAAGCATACATTCTGCCAATTCTTTTTCAAGAGTGAAACAAGGAAGTTGACGCTCATTTGCACATTCTGGAAGATTTGCTTCTCCTCCATACCGCAGTTGCCAACAGCAACACCCATGCAAAGCACCTTTTTTAGCTGGAACTTGACTGTAGCCTTTGTCTCATTGACCTTGGACTCCAGGGATTCCTGGTGGGTCACCAAGGTAGGGAATTTTCCTGCAGTAAAACACAATTTCAGAGATGAGTACAGATCCTTAATGCAGAAGTTTAAGGAATTGTACTTATAGCAACGTTTAATGCTATGCACGGCCAACATTGCAGCTTGCAAGTTATTATAACAACAATTGCCTTCAAGATGACATTATTAAATCAAGAACAAAAAAACAAACTCATTGGAAAAGTTGGTTGCTCCCAAGAAAAAAGAACAAGATAAATGACTAGGTCTACAAACAATGTACAAACATGGATTGTGATGATCACCATGCTTTATACAACCCAAGACCACTAGGGCCTATTCCAAACTACCATACCCTATAATCGACAACTATCCTCTGAAAGAAAATTAGATTGCGCTCCACAAGAACAATATTATTGTGCACCCTCCTCACAAGATATACTAATATCAGCACAGTTTAATTAACAAAAAGGAAAAATATTAAAAAGCCTTGGGAAAACAGGGATCATGATTCTAGAAACATATTTGACACCAATTTAACACAAATAAATACAGAGGTTAAGCTCAATTAAAAACACTAGTAACAACAGGCTTTGTTGACCCAACAGACAAAAAAGGAGGAGGTCCTTGCCTGCCTTGTTAAGACCAGGACCAAGAAGACGAGGAATCTGCTTAATGATAGCCTCAGACGCAAGGAAAGCATGGTACTTCTTTGCCAGCTTCTTGACTAACTTCTTGTTTTTGTTCATCTTCTTGAGGGATTCCACATCCATACGGTCAAGACCTAGTCTCTCTGCCTACATACAGCATAGTACCAACATCAGAACAAAGCCAAACAACGCATTACCAATGAACTTGTGTGAAAGGACACTTGTACTGTTCTATTCAGCAGTTCAAAACTTATTGATGTCATGGAATTATACTATATATAAGCCTACAACATAAATATTACATAGCAAATTGTACTATAATGAATATCAGGCGTCTTAACAGCACAGGATAACATTGCACATAAGCAGAGAGACAAGGAACTAACATCGATTCATTTGCTAAATAGTTCGATCATATACAACAGCCCCCCGCTGAAAAACTTTGTTAAGCTAATATTTCGCTAGAAGAGCAAACAATTGAATTCCTGAGTACAAGTAATTTAACACCAAAGAAAACATGGGACAAAATGACGGAAGCATAACATACCTCCTCAACGTGCTGAGCATCACCAAGCATGCAAACCTTCATCTTAGGGCGAGGGATGTGAGGCAGCTTAACAGAACCACTGAAACGCTTGTCCTTTTGAGGGTCATAGTTCTTCAGTCCAATCTGCAGCTCAATGGTTTCAACAAACTTGCGCTGCTTCTCACGGGAATCATTGGTAATCGAGGCAACCGCCTCCCTCAGAGCATCACTCTGCAGCTTACTGAAACAAGGAAAGATGAAACAGTTAATACATGATGCATTAAGGCACTTGGTTTTTTTAACAAACAATACTGTTTCACATATGCATAGCAAAGTTTGTCTTAGATTTACATAGATCTTTTGACATGACATTTGTTAAGAAACCAATTCCAGGGAACACAGATGCTTGCACCAGGCTAAACCAAAAGGAACAGGAAACAGCATGGCAACTAGCTACCTAACGGAAGTATTTTACAAAACTGAATCTGAATAATGCAAATCTAATCTAATGCAACAACCAATATTAAGACAGACAAAATCCTAAAAAATCTAACTGCTAAGATAAACAGGTTAGATATTCCCCCAATCCCCCCAGGTTAGATATTCCCCCAATCCCCCCATTTATATAAGTACAGCTAAAGGAGCCACCCAACACTAAGAGAATTGCTGGCATGCTATTTTCCAAAATTCGCATTAATTCATACAAAAGACCAGCAGACTAAGTCCATTCTGCCAAATTCTACAACATAGTAAAATATACAGAAACTGATCCGCTGCCTATGGTGACATTCAGACCTGGCAAAACTAACCGCTAATAGCGATAGTAGGAATGGAAAATATACCATCAAACATCTGTATAAATTTACACAAAGCCAGGTAAGCAACATGATAGACGCATAATGCACATAGCCAATCAAAACTGGGTAACTACTAACATCAGCAAGCCATATCAGCGACTATAAACAATACAGTATGCATTCTGTTAACTCTGACGAGTGCATCACGTTAGATATTCGCATATTCAACAGAGAAAGCACCACGCATCCACGGTGACACAGAAGAGAAGCGTGGCAGTACCTCATGGTACCAGCACTGGAACTGCAGGCAGCGTTCCTGAAAAAAGACGAGCAGAGTACGGGGTGAGATCAGGGTTCCAAAAAGCGGCACTAAGCGCAAGCTTCAGCGCGCTGAAGCGCTAAGCGGACGGGTAGCGCTTCGCTATGGGGTATGAGCGCTCCCAAAGCGACGCGACCGCCTTGGTGGTGCAGCGTCTGCTGGTTCCCGCTTCCCGCCGGCCGCACGCGGCGCGCAGGGAAGCCACAGGGGCCAGGTGCCGTAGACGGTCCAGCGGAGACAGGAGTGGAGAGGGAGGTCCGTACGCAGGGTCGCCGGCCGGTGTGCAGAGGACGGAGGCGAGGGCGGGAGGTGGGAGGGGGAGCCGCTGACGCTGACGCCGCCGCCGAACCTGGGACTGCCCCGCTGGATTTGCAGGGAGCCGCCGCCACAGCTAGGGTTTGAGTGGAGACCGGTGGCCAGTGGAGTTCTTTATATACGTGACTTTACAGTATTGGGCCTGGGCTTCATTGCGTATTTGGGCCTCTTTGACATACTCTCTCTGTTCCTTTATATATCAGTAACTCTTAACAGGCCGGCCATGTTGTTGGGCCGACACCCGTGCGAAGGAGGTAGAGCGCCTGAGCTCAGATGGCATGAACGGCAGGGATGGAGCGACTGCAGGGAGCAGTCGTGGAGAGCGACTACAGAGGATCTCATTCCACGCCCCACACCTGCCGTCCCGCCGCCGACGGCGCGCATCCGCCTCTCCCGCCCTGCCTCCCGCGCCGTCTCGCCTCTCATCGCCGCCCTGCCTCCCTCCGTCGCTCCAGGCCGCCTGGGCTTCTTCTCCGTCGCCGGCTACGCGCGTGAGGAGGGAGGAGGAGCCGCAGCGCGTGGATTCAGGGGCTGCGGCGTCCATCCCGCGTGAGAAGGGAGAAGGAGCCGGTGAGATCTACTTTTTCAGCTCCTCCATCTCTCGCAGCTCTCTCTCAGCGCGTTTTGCGGAGATTCGTCGGTGGAGCTGGTTTCTGTGAACCCAACGGGGCCGATCTTCCTTGCAGCGCCGGTGCTCCATCTTCCGTCCCCTCCTCGTCCCCCCCTCCCGCGCTCGGCACGCAGGCGACGGCGGCGGGGCAGTCCCAGGCTCGGCGGCGTCGTCAGCGGCTCCACCAAGGCGGTCGCGCCGCTTTGGGCGCGCTTATGCCCCCAAAGTGAAGCGTTGCCTGTCCGCTTAGGGCTTCATCGCGCTGAAGCCTGCACTTAGTGCTGCTTTTTGGAACCCTGATTGATACTGTTGAGTGCCAAAAATGGAGCTTCTCCCTGTTGAAGTTGTTGGCAACATTCTTTCCCATCTTGGTGTTGCACGTGATGTCATGGTTGCCTCTGCGGTATGCCGCAAGTGGCGAGATGCATGCAGGAGGCACCTCCGTTCGCTGTCCTTCAACTCTGATGACTTTCCACGGGACATGACTACACGCCAGTTGGAGATTGTCATCACACAAACTATATTTCAGACTATGGGGCTGCAATGCCTTTCAATTCATATCGATAACACTCATGAGTTCTCTGCAGCACCAGTGATTGCATGGCTCATGTATACCAGGGAGACACTGCGGAGCTTGTCTTACAATGTCAGGACACTACCCAATGTAAACATTCTTGAAAAGTGTGGTAGACAGAAGCTAGAAGTGCTAGATTTGGATCATAACACCATTACAGGTGTTGAACCAAGCTATCAGAGGTTCACTTGTCTGAAATCCCTTTCCCTGAGGCACGTCAGCATTTCGGCCTTGGATTTGAGCCTTTTAGTTGCTGCCTGCCCGAGAATAGAGTCATTAGCACTTGATGTTCTTGAGGTTGTCACTTCAGACTCACAGTCTACAATGGAGCTCACAAGCCATACATTGAAAAGCCTCTTTGCAAAATCGGTAGGTGTAGATAAAATCATACTTGATGCAGATAATTTGGAAGTTCTCCACCTGAATGCTTTAAATCTTGATCTGTTTGAGCTTAATGGGAAAGGAACACTAAAGCGTCTTAAGATTGATGATGTCAGTGTGACTCATTTGGATATTGGGGACAATACTGATCATCTGGAGGCAGTAGACGTGAGCAACTTCACAATAGTCTGGCCAAAATTCTATAGCATGATATCCAGAGCATCTAATTTGCGTATGCTACGGTTTTGGGGTGTTGTGTTTGATGACGAGGATGAGATTGTGGATTCAGAAACTATAGCTGTTTCATTTCCTCTTCTTAGGCATCTTTCATTGAGTTATGAATTACGAGATGGGTTACTTCACTACAGCCTTCAGGGATCATCACCACTCGAGAATGTCTCAGTTCTGGAACTTGGTTGGTCAGTAATAAGTGAGCACTTTGGACCCTGGGTGTTTGGTATGATTGGAAGGTGTCCAAATCTCAAGAAACTTGTTATTCATGGTGTTCTTTCTGAGGCAAAAACACGAGAGGAGCGCCAGATGTTAGCAAGCTTTACCTCATTCATAGTCTGCCTCATGAGGAAGTATGTGCATGTCGATGTACAATTTGAGTATGAGTGACATCTACTAGATTCGCTGGGCATCTTGTCATTGTTCAGTTGAAGTCATGCCACCAGGTAACCTTTTGCTTCTTGTGGACTCAGAATATTTTATTCAGCATGATCTTATTAGAGTTTTCTGTTCTCTCTGTGTCACTTGCTTTTTATAAATGGTTTGTTTTGGGTCTAATGTCTGTCCTATAAGAGTGTTACTTTGTATGCAAATCCTTAGCACCAAAACAAAATTTCCAAAACAACCTATTCAACTCCAGAATCCAGATGTTTAGGATTTTGGTGCAACTTAATAATAGAACAATAGTAGCCAGCAGGCGATTAAACAATTTTAGGAATTGATCCCAAGACTGTAATTGGCTGTTTTTTTTCTTCATGATTTTGCTTAAGAGTCAGCTTGGCTGCACCATTGTATTGGAATAGGCCAAGCCCTGACTGTTCTACGCTTAGGTCGAACAAGAGTTGGGAGAAATAGATTGATCTATTACTTGCATTTTCCATATTACATTAAGGCCTTTATTTATAGGCTGGGCTACAATTGCCCCTTGCACAAGTTATCAAACTTACTAAACTTAACTAATCCAATCTATGGAAAATATCTGCTATCCTATCAAATATTTGAACTAAACATAAACCTTCCTATTCTTTCTTATTCCGTCGCCTATATGTGCACTTGGAAGGACAAGGCATGATGACCTCGATCATACATTTTCTTGGTCTTGACCTGAGCTTGTTCCAATTGAAAGCGGACATCTTCCAAAAACTGCCAAGGTTTGTGGTGTCACGGCGGTGACATGAACATTCGCTGCCTTGTAGGAATGGAGCGAGGCAGGAGGGGTGTCGTGGCCATATACCAGCTTGGATGGGTTTCCTTGAGCACTGCGTGGAAGGACGTATAGTAGATGTACTCTGTGTCAAGGCCGATCACTGGCCATGCACCAGAGGTACATCATGATCTTGTTGACCACCTCCGTCGACTAGGGATGTAAAGCCGTCTCATGCATAGCTTGGAGCCCGAAATGCAGAAGTGAACATTGGGTTGCGATCGGATACGATAGAGGTCGGAACACTGAAGGTGGAAAATCTCGGCAAAGAATATGCACACCACTGATTCAGTGGATTAGGGGCGACTCATAGGATGAAGTGGGCGTACATGGATACACTGGCGGAGGCAGAAATATTTTCTAGGTGTGGCGGGTTTATATAAAGGTCAAACGTGTATACTCATTGCCTTGCCGTCATCGATATCTGCCTCTGCACTTGACACGCCGCCCTTTTTAGATGTGCAATAGCCAATTGGTTTTGGTTTTAGGAATATGAACCGTTGCATCAGGCGTCGGTAACGAAAGCTGGAGCAGTCGATGAGCCAGGAAGATCGAATGCTAGCTTCCTTCCATGGAGCTTGTGCTCTTGCATTATGCCCATATGAGATACTAGGCCAGCCACAAAATCCATCCATGTATATCCATCAAATAATCAGCAAACATCTATGTATATTGCACGTATTATATACACATATATACTAGTGTTTCCTGTATATTTTAGCTATGGCGGCCGCCCAACCTAGCTAGATTGCTGCCTCCGCCACTGCATGGATAGGTGATCAACCACCGTGAAAATCGCCAATTTTGCACCACCTTTGGCCGGCCTTCAATGAAGTCGAGGGCTCGAGGCTGATGTCGCTCTAGATGGTAGTGGGCAATGGCGAGGAATGGAGCAGGCCAGCCAGAGCCAAGGCCAAGGCCTCCTCTTGTTAGTCTTGGACGATGCGACGCTCTTGAGGAATATTGAAATTGCGGTGGAGGGGGTGTAGAGTCTTTTGTACCCCTTCATGGGCGTCGTCATGCGCTTCCGCCAAGATCACCGGAAGGGGAGTGCAGCCCCCGAAACATAACGAGGCCATCCACCAGGGCCCAAGGTGCGCCGCAAGATATAGCCATGATGTCATCGTGCAAGGCCTGCAATTCTGGTTGCCTGCTTGTACGCTGCGAGGAGGTTGAACGCCGGTGTCGAGACGGCGAGGCAGGTAGCAGCAGTGTCGTTGGCTCGTTGCTCCTGGATAGTGTATCTGCCACCGTGTTCAAGCCCAGGAGCTTACATTGACAGCGTATCTTTTGTCATGACATGTTCCAGAAACTCTGATTTTGCAAATTTATGGCGCCTGACGACTGCTCCCCTCCCAATTTACTTCAAATATCTTTCGTTGGTGGGCTAAAATGCAGTTGTTATTACAGTCTGGTTGCCAACTTTGCATGACATATCGCAGCACCTAGAATAAAAGTCCATTTTGGGCATTAGCTTTACTAGTTTCACAATATATCAATTATTTGCCTGCTTATATGTTGTCATTTTAGATGAAATGTGGAAGTATACACCAAGTCACTGATAGAGCTATAATACAAGTTTTGTTGTATTCACAGGTCTATTGATACAGTTGACATCATGTTATCCATATAACTATGTTAGCGACTATCAGCACACCCTTAACAGCAACAATACTATGTTTCACTGCCCTTCGTATAACTTTCCTTTTCATTGTATGCATTTGGCAGATTTGCTTCTGTTTCTACATCATGAGGACTGTTGTTGTAAATGTCAGCTCGGGTGCATGTCAGATCTGCATTGTTAAAGCCTCTTCACAGATGCCTGCATGGCATATGCCTTACAGTAGTGGCTGCAGAACGGAATGCTCTCCTTTTCTGGAACAAAATCCTCCCCTTTCTATTATTTCAACTGGAATGGATTGCTTATGTTGAGATTTATTGCCCCATGCCACATCATATCAAAACCCTTTAATCTGTTCGTGAGGCTAATTTTGAATCAAAATTCTTTCAGATACTGTATAGTAGTTTATTTGGAAAAAGTATAAATTGACAACTTCATGCTCGCAGTAAAGTGTATGGTTGATTCCCCTGGGAAATTCGACATTCACCATTTCTACTTTTTACCTTGACATTCCACTCCAAGGGATTCCATGCTAAATTGATAATTACTCCACATGGCAGCATCATTGCCTAATCCTAGTTATCCAAGATAGGGTTTGTTATGAAATCTAATATCAGTGTTTGTGCTGTTATTCCATTTGAATTTTCGTTTTACAGTTGTTTATAACAGAACATGTTCCATGGCGGGTCATATCGAATCTATGAGCCCGCTCTGGCCTGCCACAGATTCTCCTTACTATTGATGCAGGTTCACTTGCTATTCACGAATTTTCATTTGACAAGTTGCGACATTGGATGAATGCTGGATTTGTTGGGTTGGGTTGGTGACAAAATATCTATTGCACCAATATGTTTTTTATTTGCTTTGGGTAAATCATTCACTCTTTCTGTGGAACTGCTTTTCTGTTCACCCTGGTCTGTTCTCTATTGCTAAACCAATTCCATTGGCTGCTATCATGAGAATGTCATGTTAATCGTCCTATTGGAATATATCTCTGCCCCCCCCCCTCTTGACCTGTTCCATAAAATACGATGAGACAACCCACAGGGTTGTTTGAAAGTTTAAACCGTTGACTATTTCTGTGGCAGTTGCTTTGCTATACAAGTTTAGAGGTGAGAATTTCGTAGTGGCATTGCATGAACCAGTAACCACTAGCACAAAATCTTTCTTTTCACTCTCAAAGTCAAGTGGATGGAAAAAGATGAGAGGATGCAAGCCTGGAAGCATTTGTATTATCCATATTCCGGCCACTGAGCGTGAAATTCCAACTGGCAAGTCATGTCAAAACCAAAAAAAAGGTTCCAGGAAAATTTAGGAGACACAACGTGATGTAAGTGGTGCAATCCAAGACTATGACGCGAATTGCGCGTATAATAATTGAAAATTGCCGTGTCTGGTTTCCGCTCCGCTCTTGTAATTTGCCATTGTTGGACGGCAGAGAACGATTCGCCAGAAGTTCATGTCCATCTCCCTCTTCTTGCGTGTAGCTCACTTGCTGATTCCCCGATGTTTTCTGCCCAATAAAAAACTGGAGACGAGACTGTACAGCGCAGGCCTATTCTTGCCAAAAGATTTGCACAATCTACCGAATCTCTGAACAACGAATTGGACTGGCGACCTTCTACTGGCACTGCCCGGGGTATAGGTATACAGTATATAGTATTTTTTTTTCGCAGGTCTTTCTCCGTACGTATGTCAATGATTCACGAAGAGTCTGGCGTGCCTTCGCACATGAACAGGTAAGCCTTTATTTCTAGCTTCGGCCTTGACCGAGCCCGGTTGAACAAAGACTTGCTAGCGAGAGAAACAGGTGATAAAGAACTACTACTAGCAGTGAGAAACCAAAAAGAATTTTCTAGAGAAATGAGCTTGGTTTGGCTTTTGCGGCTCATGGATTATCAAGCAATTTGGTGAAGTGACCTGAGGAGTTGGCCAGGAGTATAAACGCAGCTAGGAGTAGTTTATGATGCGCTTGAGGCCCTACTTAGGCAAAGGATTAGGCACTAATGACCAGTCAGCAACTTGGCCACAACTCACACAAATGTGTTTAGTGTGATCCCTATCTGCATTTTATCCACGATAACCTCCGGATTCAGGAGGGGAGGCGGGGGGAAAGCCAGCCAAACCAAGAGGCCAGAGTGAGAGGGCTTCTCCAAGAATTAATTTCTCTGAGGAATTTCCATTTTTAATATTGGTGCATGACAATGCACTGATGTTGACCCATGCAGACAGGGATAATCCAAACAAACCCATTTCCAACTTCCAAGCACCTACTAGAATTATGTATGTTCTACACCCCTAGGATTTTATATTTTTCACACTGTAGATAGGTTGCATCCATATCATATTTTGTGGTGCTTTGGTTAGGGCCGCTTCAGATTAAACTAAGCTATAGTTGCTTGTGGCAATTATAGATGCATGTATTTATGGTGAGTTTGACGAATCTAATCAACTCCCGTGTCTCTCCTAGTCTAGCTACGCTTCCTCCTTCTCCCAATCCGCTCTTTTAATACAACTCATGAAGGAGAAAAGATGGAAGTGTAGAACAACTTCTCAAGCTCCCTTTCTTTTTAAGCTTGTGTTCCTTTCTCCCTCTATTCTCTTTTCTTCTTTCCCCCTCTTTCTTCCCTGCCTATCTTCTCTCTATTCAATGCTCCTTTTGTTTGAGTACTTGCCGTCTCAGAGGCGAGGAGCCAGAGGGCGGCCAATGAGAGGTGAAAGGTGGTTACAAGGAGTGGAGTAGGAGACAGAAATGCTGACAGAAAAGCCCTACCACACCCCTCTCTCTTCTCTGCTCTCTCTCCTCCCTCCTCCTCTGCATCATCTCCCCTCCGTCCCCCAACAGCGCCCCCAGCTAGCTGTTACAAGCCTGTGAAAAAAAGAGACGGCAGGACGTGTTTCAAAAGGACAAGATCTTCTTTGCAGTACAGTGGATGAAACTCCAAGGCTGATTCAATTCGCCAGTGCATCAAACAAGGGAAAGCGCGCTGTGGTGAGAGTGGAGGAGGAGAGAGCTGAGAAGAGAAACAAACAAAGAGGAGGGCTCTCCTCCATCCTCTGTGCTTGCATGCTTTTGCTAGAAGGATGGTATGCACGCAGCATCTATCTCTTCTTTCTCTGTGTCTGCATCCCTTCTCCATTCTCTTTTATATAGTCCATCGCCACCGCTCACAGTCTCCTTGCTTTCTGTTGGTCCTAGAGCTAGCAGTGGCCATCTCATGGTGCAAGGCGAGGAGAGTTCTTGGAGGATGGAGAGGGCAGCGATGCCTCTCAACCAGGCGCTCGCGTATGGAGTCCAAGCCCACGCCGCCGTCGCTGCACCGCCCACCTGTTTCCTGTACTGCCTCTCTCTTTCTCTCTTCTCCCGACTTGTTCTTCGCGGTCTTTTGTCTTTGATCCCTCTAGCTGCAGTCGTCTTCTACCTCGCCTCACCCAACCCAATTCCATGCAAGAGCAAGACGCCCCCAGAGCTCTGCCGCTGCCTGCACTAACCTTTTCTTCCGCGTCGCAACTATAGCTACCACCCTTCCCAGCACTACTTGCCGTGTTTTTCAAATGCTTGAGTGCGCAACTTGTTTAAAAGTATTTTTTTCGCCCTCCTTTTATCCGTCTTTGTAACAGACCGATTCCACAAGCTTATGCCGTGCCACTTTGGTTGGATTACACCTCTGCTGCCCACGCACCAAATTTTTTTGTTAATGCGTGCTCAAGGCCGGCATGCTGAATCCTGCGAGTGCGAGTGATTTGTTTGGGCACCGAGATCGATCGGCACCACATCTTTTGCCTGCTTCTCACTCATCCTTATCTGCTTGCCTAGCATCCAAGCCACATCCACAGCTAGCTACAAGCCTCGTGCTTTAGTTTAGTAGGCCTTTCCATTCTTGAAAAGTTTTTTTTTAATTATCTGCTAGTATACTAGCTTCGCCTTCGCCTCGCTGTCGCGGAGGCGAGCTAGGCGATGACTGATGGGTCTGTGTGCGCTAACCGCTTGGGCAGGGACTTCCAGCCTGCGGGCCGCAGCCGCTGCCTACTTCGGGTTCGGGGAGTTGGAGGAGGCCCTCATCCATGGCGGCGGCGGCAGGCGCGGCGTCGATCCCGGCGTGATCATCAAGAACGACGTCGTTCAGGCAAAGTGTAGCTTTCTTTTTTTTTTCCCATCTCCATTCGGAGTCCGGGCGGCTGCGGCTACTTGCCAAAAAGGCGCGTTCGTTTCTTGCTTGCCGGCCAGCCGGCTGCGCACGCACGCACGGGCACACACACACACAGCGCCGCACAGGGCGAGACATGCCTCGCCTTTTGTGTTCCTGCCGGTTTCCATTCCTATGCAAACACAGTGTGGTGGTATGCACTATGCACCTGCATATAATGGTGCGATAGATGCCGATGCAATGAACATCCTCCTCTGAATATCTCTCGCTTCCTACTTTTGCTTTATCTCTCTCTGTGCAAGCTCATGGTCATGGAGGATGGAGAGAGAGAGAGTGCATGAACAGGGAAGGAATCGACACTCGGTAAGCCCCCGCCGTGTTAATTCTCTTTGTATGTATGCATGCAGCAGGCCGGCAGGATATCTCGCGGGCGTTGGCAGGCCCCCCACGCTGGAGATCTTCCCTTCGTGGCCAATGAGGCATCAACAGCAGCTGCACAGTGTAAGAGGCCCCCCCTCCCCTCCCAATCTCTCATGCATGATCAATTGATCGCTGTGATTCATGCATGCATGCACGCATTCATTCACTCATCGCCTCGCTGTCTTGCGCGTCTCGTGGGCTCTGGCTCCTCATCGTCGCTGAACCCAAGAAAAGATGTGGCTGTTTTTTCTTGGCGATTCGCTGCTCGCTCTCTCTGTAGTTGTATGTGGTCTGCACCTGCAGGCTGCAGGCAGCCACGAGCACGACGAGGCCGAGTCCCAGCCAGGGGGTGCCCTGCCGATCGGTTTTGTTACTCCATTTATATATATATATATATATATAACTGTTGTTTTGTTACTGCCATTTTGATTTTACCGCAGCAGTAGCACTAGTAGAACAGAAGTGTAGCAGCAGACATGCATGTCATAACTCCTTTTACCCGCCGCTTACTGTTGCTGTGTAATTGGTGAACAGGGGAATTCGCAGTCAGTAGGGAGCACCACTGACTCGAGCTCAGCTCAGAACACTACAATGTCTCAGATGGAGTTGGTGTCCCCAGCCTCTCTCGCCTGGCTGCGCCGCGGCAGGAGGTCATGATGGTGACCACTGATGATTACAGCTACAAGCCCCCGCCGAGCTGCAGCCAGCCACCAACACCACCCGCTCCCGCGCGTGCAGCTGCACGGAGACGGAGGGGGGGAGACCATGACAAGGTACCACCACCACCCCACTGCGTCCTCTCCTCTGCCTGCCTGGCTTTCTTGCCCTGCCTGCCTGCTGGGCCTGCCTGCCCTGCCCGCCCCAGCAGGCAGTGCTGTAGTGTCCAGTGCACCACACCATCTTTTCCTGGCGCAGCATGCACCCGTCCGTAGTACCACTAGCATCCCTCCATCCGCCTACAGTCCTAGTACTAGGGTAGTATACGGCCAGTTGCAGTGGTACACAGCAGCCATCCCCGAGAGAGAGCGAGAGAGATCATGCTCCGTCCATCATGCACCAGTCTCTTCAGAATATTGCTGTCGAATCGTTGAAAAACTCGGGTCTTGATGAATCTCCAGACGGTACGCACTGTGGTGGGGTGTGTACGAAACATGCATGCTGCTCTTTCATGTCACACAACGCCGGCCGAGGGCGATGCAAGCTGCACGTGGTACGGCAAAGCCAGCACTGTGGTGTACGGTTCCACTCTCTGCAGCTTACTGTACCTCGTGCCCCAAACAGCAGTACTACGTTAGTATTACAGTGTAGTTATGGGCCACTGGGCCATGCATTGCCTTATCTAAACACAAAGGCATGCAGTTGTAGGCAATCCATTCCATGCATGCGTGTTCCTAGCTTGCGCACGAGACGATGTCATGTGTGGCCTGGCCTCTGAATAGAAAGCCAGCCATGTATGCTTGGGGGCAAGGGGAAACCAGACAGACAGTCCTGGATGATTGGACTAATGACATCTGCTCAATCCTATTCCTACGGGGGTACGACGGAGAGGAGGATGCTCGCTCTAAATGATGATGGCCAGGCCAGGCAGGGAGGGTCATCGTCCCTAACCCTTCCCTTTTTTGTCTCTCCCTGCTAGTGCTAGGTGGATTGGATTGGATGGATAGCATAACCCCATCCATGCATCTTATCTATCTCCCTTGCCGCAACAGAACAGAGCCGTGGATGCCAACAACAGCGGCGGCTGTCCGCTCACTGATGAGCTTTCGGGGACAGCTACAGCCAAAAGCCTTTGGAGAGCGAGGATGGACAGGGCAGTGCTGCTGCCTGCTTCTGCATCCATCGACGACAGAAGCCGTGGCTTGTTTCTTTCTGTGCCCTGTGGCTGTGGCTGCCTTTTAGTAGTAGTAGTTCTGTAGTTGGATGGCGAGAGAGACGATGTGCACTGTGGTGATGTGTAGGGGAAGAGAACGGATAGGCCGGAATACTACTATACCTTACCAGTACATGCATGCTCTAACTCCGCTGGCTTTTTCGTGGTGTCCTTTGCATTGCACAGAGGAAGCATGGATCCACAAGAAAGGATGGCAAGTTGGTAGATGCCAAGGTAGGGTATATATATAGCCCTCCCCTACCCTGCTGCTGCCGCTCCTTGTTGGCTCGCTGCCTGCATGCCCACTCCATGGCTTTGCATGGACGACCTGCATCTGTTTCGTTTTGCATGCTGCCACTCACTCACCATTGAGCTTGATGAATCGCTGTGAATCCTTGCTTGCAGACGGAACGGCGGCTGGCGCAGAACAGAGAGGCTGCGAGGAAGAGCAGGCTGAGGAAGAAGGTGCATGTGATGTGACTACTCTACTCCGTAGAATACAATACATAACCCCACACCACACTGCCAGTGGCACCCATGAAGAACTCAGTGATTTTGTTTTGTTTTGTTCCAATCAATCAGCAAAGACCAAAGAGAAGGCATGCATGCACATGCATGGTCCTGGGATTGCTGAGAGTAATCTACTCCTACTTACTATCGTCCTTTCACTCTAGGCTTATGTGCAGCAGCTCGAGACTAGCAGGATCAGGCTTCAGCAGGTCGAGCATGAGCTACAGAGAGCACGGTCACAGGTTCGTCCCAGTCCGAACCCCGAAACAACCGTGTCATCTGATGACCGACTTACCTGAACAATAATGCATCGGATCCAAGCTCGCATCGTTTGATATGACATGGGTTTTTGTTTACCGTGGTCCAGGGCCTGTTCGTTGGGGGGTGCAGCGCCGCCGGGGACATGAGCTCTGGTAATATGCAGCACCGGCCGTCCGCTTTCTCCATTCATTCATCTAGTAGTACCACCACTGCTGCTCCTCCAAAGCTTCGAGCTTTTTTAACCTTGCCATGCAGCAGCTGTTGCCTGTAGCTGCCGCCGCAGGCCACGGCGCAGCAGGCACACACTTACCGAGATGATGCATGGCCGGCCGCGGCCGGCCGACCGTCCTCGTTTGGCGTGAAAAACGTGTGCTGCCAACTGATGATTAGTACTCCCAGTAATAAACTCTGAGTTTTTTACCGTACGCACGTACGGAATCCCATGCATGCATGCAGGCGCCGCCATGTTCGACATGGAGTACGCGCGGTGGCTGGACGACGACAGCAAGCGGCTGGCGGAGCTCCGGGCCGGGCTGCAGGCGCAGCTGCTGGACGGCAACCTGGGCCTCATCGTGGAGGAGTGCATGCAGCACTACGACGAGCTGTTCCAGCTCAAGGCGGCGCTCGCGCGCTCCGATGTCTTCCACCTCCTCACTGGGTCCTGGACCACCCCTGCCGAGCGCTGCTTCTTCTGGATGGGCGGCTTCCGCCCGTCCGAGCTGCTCAAGGTACGTGTACGTACGGCATCACTGCGAGTGGCCATTGCCGAGCCCGCCATGGCGTTCCGTCCGTGCAACCCAGCCCAGCAGTCCGAGGCGCCGCGCCGTACTGAGCCTCTTTTTCTTTGGCATTGGCATGCAGATCCTGATACCGCAGCTGGACCCGCTGACGGAGCAGCAGCTGCTGGGGATCTGCAACCTGCAGCAGTCGTCGGAGCAGGCGGAGGAGGCGCTCGCCCAGGGCCTGCACCAGCTGCACCAGTCCCTGGCCGACACAGTCGCCGCCGGCACGCTCAACGACGGCGCCGCCGCCCCCAACTACATGAACATCATGGCCGTCGCACTCGATAAGCTTGCCAGCCTCGAAAACTTCTACCAACAGGTAATCACCGTCGTTTATTTACTCGCAATTTCCTGCACTGCATCATTGACCGCCACCGGCCAGATCTCATTAATTCTTACTGTAGATCATTCATGGCCAGTAAATCTTTTTTTAACCAAAAAAAGAATTAACACGGCGAGGAAAAGCTAGCTTAAACTTTCAAGTACAACGTCCTTCCCTGTCAGAGCTGCACAGCAACGTTACAGTAACAATGCAGCTGGTCCTCGTCCTACAAGCTACAGGCTCTTTGTCCTGCTTTCTCCATAGCAGGGGGCTGGGGCAGGCCAACCTTTTGTCAGAAAGCTAGTTTAAACCTGCAGATAAACGGATAAACATCATTACCACTTTCCAGCCCGCATAATTACCTTGTGATTAAACAACAAATAGCAGGCTAATGCTGCTGGGCAACAATTATTCTATGTTTTCTAGTGTGTTGATAGGGACCAAATAAAGAGGGCAAGGCTTTGATCCCGTTTTTTAAGTGAAGATTTGTTGGCGAGGCATTGTTCCTGGCCACAAATGTGTACTCGCAGTACATACACGTACACACCTGTATCTTTCTACAGGAAGTCAATGGCCGGATACATACAGTTTGCACTGTGCATAAACAATGCCCCTTGTGTGTCTTCTCTAGGGTCTGGGCAGGCCATCTCCTTTTTGTTCTTTTTTTTTGAAAAAAAAAGTCCTCCTTTTATTCTCTCCCTTTGTTTTCTGGTGCCTCTGCAGAACAGAGGGCCCACAGCCAAAATAGTAGAGGCCTCAATCCATGCATAGTGGTCAGGAAAAAGATGGGTCTTGCTGTTCCATCAGAAGTTGTTAAAAAAATGATCATGCCTTTCTATGAATTATCTTCTCTGTCAGGGGTAAAGGCTGATTGCGACCTCCATTTTGTTAGTTTGTTTTCAACTTTCCTGAGCTTTGATTCCTTTTGTGGACAACCTTGCTAGAAGGCAGATGTAAAATAAGTATACTTTTAGGATTTAAAATTTCCAGAACAATTGCACTTCTAGATCATGGACCACTTAGTTTTAGTAGGTTTTACTACTCTCTGTTTTTAAAAGTGCAATTATTACATATTGAAACAACTTCTGATAGAGGTATATATGAAACAACTTCTGATAGAGGTATATATGTACTACCTCCGTCCCTAAAAGAATGTAATTGTGGGAATCGTGCTGGTCAAAATTGTTTATGTTTGACCATCTTTATATAAAATACTATTAACATTTATGTCTCTAAATAATTTTATTATAAAAATATATTCTATGGTTAATTAAATGATATTAGTTTCATATCACGAATCTTAGTATTTTTTTATATAAGTTTAGTCAAAGTTCAATCTGTTTGACTTCTCGAAAAACGAGAATTGCATTCTTTTGGGGACGGAGGTAGTAATTTAATAGTAAGCATTGATGTCTCCAAAACATTTTAGAAATGCTTATTTTAGGATGGAGGAGTACTTTTCCTAGATTCATGATTGCTCCAATCATTTTCACACAAAGCCTTGCAGTGAACAAAGCTGCTAGGAGCGCAGTACATTTGGATGATAAAGGTACATATGAAAAAGACCTGCAAATAAACACGATCACAGATGATATACCACCATCCTTTTTTCTCTTTTGAGGATAGAGGCTGATTATTGCTAATACTTACATTATATTTCTTTTCATGCTCTAGAAGTATATAAAACTATAAGGAAATGATAAGGACAATATACCATCAGTATGAAAAAAAAAATTGCTACACTAATCCAAAGTCCAAGCTTTGCTGAAAATGACAATTCGTTAGTTTAAGCTGAAGCAGCAGCTTGGAACTTTCAGCAATTGCCCAGGCTAGAATATAGCTGGGACAAGACAGAAAGACAGCGCGGAATAGATGCATCTGCATGATCCGAAAATGCCCTGTCATTCAAGATATTGGAAGCGCCAATGTGCAGCATAGGCAAGACAAGAAACAACACTAATGTGACATCTCACCTTTCTTTTCATGTGCTTGTGCTGTTCCAACTGCAGGCCGACAATCTAAGGCAGCAGACGTTGCATCAGATGCGCCGGATCCTGACCACTCGGCAGGCTGCGCGGTGCTTCCTCTCCATTGGGGAGTACTACAGCCGCCTCAGAGCTCTCAGCAACCTCTGGGCTTCCCGTCCCCGCGAGTAAGATTCGGACCTGATAAAAAAACTGGACTCTCCTGTTGATCAGCTGCACTGTGGCTGTTCCCAACCATTTCTGAATCACACGTAGAGTATTCCTTAGTTTTTGAAAAGATAGAATCACTTGTTTTCAGATTTTCATAATAATATGAAAAGGTCAGAAATGGACATGGCTAACAATGGCATGCATTTCTCGTGTAACAGCAACTTCATGGGTACAGAGAGCCTCAGCCCCACAGCGACGGAACTGCAGGCCTTGCACCAGCAGCAGCAGAACCAGTACTCCGGATTTTGAGGCCTCACCTGGTGCTGGAGCATGTAAACTTTGGCTGCGACTCTGCGAGGGCGATGTTACAAAGATTAGAGGTTTTGAGAGGGAGATGCATTGTAATGTTCCATCATTAAAGTACTGAGAAAGCAACATCACTAGGCGAAAAGGGTAGGGCGAAGGAACTGCTGTGGTGCGATGTTGAGTGGCTCACCTGTTCATATGGCTCTTGAACTGATTGAAGGGTTAGCACCGCAAAATTTTTGTGCGTAGCAGGAGAAAACAAAGCAGTGCCAGAAGATTCTGGCTGCTCACTTGCCAGAGAGGACTAATTGCAATTAGAGTGACATAGTAACCATTAAATACCTTTCCAAATCAAGTATTTTTGGCACACATTTTCAGTAGTAGACTATCTCCGAGGATAACACCGCATTCGTGGACATACAACAATCCATCATCTGTAGTTCAAAAAAACAGACAATGCAACAGTTACCGGTGGGAGCCCGGTTTCCCATCCTGCAGATTCTGCTGAGCACCGAGGCATTCTCCAATTCAATCTTTTTACGTATAGTCCCAAATATCATATAGGATCGGATAAAAAAAAATACTCTATACTTATTATAGTGGCTTGCAGAAGTTACATATGCTTGGGAGAGAAGGTGATCAACGCTAAAAAAGAAGAGAGCGAAAATAAATATGACATGATAAAAAAAGTTATTTTAGAAACCATAAATAGTGATATTTTGCATTGTGTAAATAGTAGTTTTAATATTTACTTAGTCCATGTGAATCACTTTATTTCAACATTTACTTAGTCCATGTGGATCATTTTACTTGTATCGAAACCATTAAAAGTGTTAGCCTCTATGGTGTTGCTATGATGAAAGAGAAAGAAGCTGTGACATGGTAATCTATCTAAAGCCAATAATACAATAAAAAATGACATTAAAGACACATGGGTAGTGGAATAAGAAGAAAATGTTGTACTCCTTCCATTCCAAATGGGCAAATGAAGGAAAGGAGAAACAGCTTTCACATAATCTGATCTCAACTTATCACTTATCAGTTGACCGAAAATTCCAAAATCAGCTCTGCTTCCAATATCATCTACTACGAACACTTGAATTAGGCGGTTGTTGCACAATGCACAGGACTTTCCATAAGATGTGACAAACAACATTCATGAAGCTGTCTGAAATCTTCACTCCTACTGCAAAATTTCTGATTCAGAAAGACCAGAAAAAATGGAAACAGGATAAAATGCCACAAGAGCGTACAAAACAGAAAAATATGCGAGTAAGGCAGAAGACTTCGCAAATCACAAGACAAGGTTGAAATAGATGTAATGTGGACACAAGGAAAGAAAGTTTGGATTGTGGAAATAGATGAACACTAACTACCGAATCAAGTGAAGAAAACATAGCAGCAATATTGAATGCAGGCTGAACATAAGAAACATATCACATATAGCTATAAATGAGAACCCAGCGGGAATGCAGGATAGCAGGTTCCCCCCAAAAGGGTCCGGCAACAGCACTTCCCTGGCAAGCATTCAATGAGAGGCAGGAACACTGTTATCAGAAAAGAAAAAGGAGGCAAGGACGCTAAATCTTCCTTAAAGAACTAGCAGTGTAAAGCTACAGTATTAATATAATTTCATACATATAATTTTTACAACACAACTACCATAAAAGGATAACTTAGAATGAACCGTAGACATTCACTAGGACAGCAGCAAAAAAACACGCCTGTCTCTTGCTGGTTCAATTTTATTTTCGGTTATAATCCGAGTGGATAACAGAACTCACATCTGATTCCCCACTTCTTTTAGAAGAGGGGAGCAAATGTTTTGACCATTCCTCCAAGCTTTTGCGGTGAAGAGTGTTCATGCTAATAGAAGGTCGCTTCTCACGGATCATTTGCTCAGCAGCTTTCCAATCTTCAGCCAATCCCAATGCGACAAGAAGCGCACACATCACACAGACACTTCTGCCATGACCTGTTATTAGAGATATAACACGCCATTAAATAATGAAATCCAGGCGATCATACTATTGGACTTATAAGTTCAATTTGATGGCATGTTTGATAAGTGAGGAAGTGGTAAGGACAAGCCATAATAAAGAGGTTATTTTGGAAACTAGTAACAGGGAGGTTTAAGCTAAAAGCCAAACCTAAAAGTTTAGCCAGTGCACACATCCAGAGCTAAATTTTCTTTCAATGTTTGATACTATTACAAGACTGTCTACAAAACATATCGGATGAACCTTATACTGTCTGAATGTAATGCAGATGCTGTTCAGCCTATGCATGGTAGTTTTATTTCTTGTCGCAGATAAGAACAACTAAATAAGACATGGAAAATAATCATATGAAAATGAAAAAAAAACATATCAGCATACTGTAGTTTCCTGATCCAGCTGTTACACAATATATGGTTCACCAATACAATAGAACTTCAATGCGGATCATCATGGTCTGGAGCTAAACATGGTCTCAACAGTTATCTAAATATTGCTAATCTACAGAAATGCATTTAGGAACATAAACATGTATATGTATTTGAAAGAAAAACACATAGGAAAATACAACACGGTTCCTTATCCAAACATAGGCAGAAGAGCATAATTACCATAGGCACAGTGGACATAGACAGGTTTGTTCTGTGACCGCTTTCTCACAGCCCATCGCACGGCAGACTCAATTTGTGATGGTTGAGGAGCCCTCGTATCCCAGGTAGCAACGCACAGATATCCATTATTAGATATAGTCGAGCTTTTTGGCAGCTCGCACGTGCAATCTATGATTGCAGGATCACCTGGTGGCAGGTGTTCAACCGAAGAAGGCCATCCTCCAACAAACACCCCGTCTGCAACCTCAGTGTATAAGGGCTCGTTTTTCACAAATCTTCGTAGCAGCACAAACAGGTGAATGAAAAGAAGAAATGGTGAGAACATGATCCATGACCACAATGGAAAACTTCCATCGGATGCCTTGCCAAGGAGTAGAGGAAGATCAATCGATGGGTGGGAAGCTATGGAGACTAGTATTGCAATCATGGATGCATAAATGAGAGGAAATGAGATAAGGGTCACTCCTAGTCCTTGGAAAAAATATGCCACAGAAAGCAGGACAGCAGCCTGCAGCCCAATCAACCTGGATATTCCCCAACCCATCTCTGCAGGTAATTAGACAAGGACTGAGTTCAATAATCAAGTAGGAACAAGCACAGAAAAATAACTAGTAGTTAAAGTAGCCTTAGAGTAATTTCACAATAAGAAACCATAGCTTGTTTAACAAACACACTATTCAATGACATAACATTATTCAATACAAAAAGATTGAAGAATTATTGCCACTAGTGAACAGAGGCTTGTTCATACTGCTTTCTTTCTATCCCAGCCAGGAAGGCTTCAGATAGCTAATTTGGTTCTCTCACCCCTGCCAACCTTTTAACTTTGCACTCTAAAAGCCCATTCAACTGTGCTGGTGCAGATACCCAAATACAGAAAGCACTGCATTTGGAGAAGGTCTCACATTAAATGACAAAAAACACCAGATGCTGCCAGGCATATGGTCTGCAAGCCTAAGGATGAGGGCGGGAATGGACTTGTTGGATTCACAGAAAGGGCTTGCTTCAGTTAACATTCAGAATGGTCGGTTTTGCTATTTTTGGGAGGATCTTTGGCTAGGAGCTATGTTTACCCTGATTTGTTCTCCTTTGCAAAGAACAAGAAAATAAACACTTTCCATAAGGCTGTTCTGACCTCCCCTCTACACAATCTCTTTCACCTGCCCTTGTCAGAACAGACTTATGCACAATTGCAATCATTGATGCAGGAATTGGATGTTCTATTTTTAACAGAAGGTCCTGATATTTGGGCATATTTTGGGCTCTATGTTTTATAAGCCAGCAAAAGCTTATTGTCACCTCATAGGGCATTCTGATGCTCACCCAGTTTTAAGTGGATTTGGAGACTTCCTGTCAACATAAACATAAAGGATTCTTTTGGTGCCTCCTCAATGATAGAATGAGTACAAGAGGTTTACAGAAAGGGATAAATATGGATTTGCCATCGTTTGATTCTGTTCTATGCGCCCTCAGTCATGTCTTTGGAACATCTATCTCTGCGATATCCTTTTGCCATGGCCTGCTAGTCTACTCTAAGTTTGTTTCTGGTTAATAAAGAGGACCCTTTTCGAAATCTTCAAAATTCAGTTGGGCGTTCCTTTCTATCCAGAAGTGATTATTCCTATGTGCTGGAGTTTATGAATTTCAGGAAATTGCCTCATCTTTCAAGGCGTTCAGCCAACAGTTACTGATTGCAGAGAAATCTTCAAAAGATAATTTGTGTTGGTTATCCATGTTGCTAAGAATAAATAATTTCCTTTATTACAAGAATGGCTACACGACTTTGTTAATTCTGCTCGTTTTTTTCTGTTTCGTTGTGTTTATCTCTTCTAGTATATGTTATCCAGTATGAGGGAGGCCCTCATGTTTCCCCTAAAAAGGCATTCAATACTTTGCCCTGCTCAGTTGTATTTTGTTTCCAAGTCAGAGTCCTTAGCAGTTCAACGAATTACAATTCAAGGCATCCCGCGTTTATTAATTCACAACCATCCCCATTCACAATCAACCTCCATAATTTACCTAGTTGCGATCTTTATTAACACAATCACATGGCTCCAGGGTTCCAAAAAACGGCACAAGCGGGCAGGCCCCAAAGCGCCGCGACCGCCTTGGTGGAGCAGCGGATGCTGGCTCCCGCCTTGGCGAAGGCGCGAGGAGACTGGAGAGAGGCGGGAGGGGGAACCGCTGACGACGCCGCCGAGCCTGGGATTGCACCCCCGCCGCCGCCCGCGAGTCGAGCGAGTGTTGTGAAGGGGGAAGAGGGGGGACGGAAGATAGAGGCGGAGAGATAGAGGAGCTGAAAAAAGTAGATCTCACCGTCTTCTTCTCCCTTCTCACGCGGGATGGACGCCACTACCCCTTAATCCACGCGCGTGCGGCTCCTCCTCTCTCACGCGCGTAGCCGGCGACGGAGAAGCCCGGCGGCCAGGAACGACGGCGGGAGGCGGGGCGCGGTGGGAGGCGAGACGGCGCAGGAGGCGGATGCGCGCCGACGCTCGGCGGCGCTACGGGAGGTGTTGGGCGGTGGTGGTAGTCCGAGCGGGAGCGGTGGGACGGCGGAGAAGAAAGTTGAGGATTCGACGTGTGTTAATTGACTTAATTCGGATAGTGATGAATTTAGTTTGGTTAATTCGGGTAATATCCCAGTTGTTCAAACTACCCAAATTATCCAAAATTTTGCCTTTGTATTTACCGTGTTGTTAGTTAAACACTTATAAACTCATCACTTTATTAAAATATAAATTTCTCTCTTTGAACAAATGACTGTAATATATTATTCTCTACAAATTGTTCTTTAGATTATATACAATAGTTGCTAAAATTATATATAAATTGCTACTAATTTTTTGTCTAATTTGTTGATTTCTCTAAATTTGAGTAATCGAGTAATACCTGAACCCAAACCTAAATTATCGGATACCCGAAATTATGGATTTTTTTCTAAGACTAATATCGGGTAGCAGTTTTTATTATCCGAATTCTAAATTACCCGAATTACTCGACCCGAAAAAATCGGTAACTCCAACGCCCAATCTTACGTGTGTGTGTGTGCGCGCCATTAAAAAAAAAGTTAAACAATTAGAGTACATACAAGCCATTTGGAGTTTTGCCCCTTAACAACATCTGTTATATTTGTTTCTTCATGTCTATGTTGAGTTATAGTATCCAATTTTGTGAGGTGATAGAAAACATCATAAATTATGTTAAAAATATATCTTCAATTTTTATCATTGTTTGAAGGTTGTAAAATTTAATACTCTCTGTGTTCCAAATTATATATTATTTTAATTTTTTAAATACATCTATTTTACTATGTATCTAGATTAATATGTCTAGATGCATAGAGAAATGGTTATACCAAAAAAGTCAAAGCACATTATAATTTAGATGGAGAGAGTAATAACTTAATAGTAGAGATACAATGTTATACGAAACACAATGTCAAAAAATTCATAATATTTTTCTAACACCACTTCAAAAACAGTTAAAAACAGGACACAATTTGCACATAGAACAAAAATATTTTTAAGGTGTAAATTGGACCCACCAAAATAATTGGAGGGAGTGAATGAAACCATATTTTAGTTTACTAGGTTATTTGGATACACACCAAACTTATACTCCCTCAATACTCATAAAGCAAGTCATTTTAGAAAACGACACGGTCTTCAAAACGTAACTTTTACTGCTTATTTTTTGAGAAATAATTATTAAAAATAATATATATCTATCAGTTTTACGAAAGTATTTTTTAAAATCAATTTATTGATATAATTATCACATTTTCAAACTCAACAACTTAAAAGTTATTCACTATTTATATTCTTAATATTTGACTCAAACCTTTTCCAAAACAACTTTTTTTTTATGGGTATGGAGGGAGTATTAAAGATAACTCCCCTCAAGTCCACAAAACGACAATGTGGGCCAAAATCATTTGAGGCCCGTATATATACCAGAGAAAAAAAGTACAGAACTTGAAAACAGCTACCGTTAGATTTACATCGCATGGATTGTAAATGGTGTGTTTCGTCAGGCCGAAACACTCTGCCCTTTTACATTTCTGTGATCGGTTGGTAACCTCTGAAACAACCGAATCCAAGCTAGACAGCCACACGCACGAGAATACCAGAATCAAATGCAAGAGTTACAATGACATACGGCATAGTATGGGCCATGTGACCATGTCGAATAAATATGGACGAAAACACAAAGCTCTGTGTTGATTTACTATCTTACAGCTGGCTTATTGTTTGTACAACCCCAGGCTTATGAACAGCAGCAGTCCCTCGCAGACGTCTGCGTCAATCAAAACGCACACTGTTACTAACGGTGCTGCTACCGACAGGTAACAGCACTTCCCATGGAAGCAAGCGCCAAGCGGAGCGCGAGTCACTCGTCACAGTTCGCTGTTCACCACGTGGCGCTGCCCCAGCGGCGCAGCCCGCGACCGCCCTTCTTGGCGCTCACATTCTCCCTTGCCTGCTCCATCATCTTCTCCACCAGCTGAAACAGACACAAAAGCCATGCCAGGTTCCCATCAGCGCACTGTCTTGACAAAGCATGTCGATTGTTACAGTGACAACTAGCAAATTATCGACACTCCGTAAAAGGATAGCGCGGCTGAGGGGAAATTTACCATCTTTTTCTTCGATAGTAGAATCGTCTTCTGCAAAAGAAAATGGAACAGAGACGACGTGCCTAATCAGATCAATGCATAGTATGTACAAGATAGGAAAAGGAGATGATGACAAATGTTTCGGTTCCCAGTACCTCCTCTGCTCTGAGGCGCTCGTTCTCCTCCTTGAGATGGTTCAGTTCAGCTTCAAGCTCCACGGTATACGCCTGCACCAGCACCATTTGAGAGCACATCGATCGACACTGTTAATGAGACAAAGACCGGCCACGAAATCGGCGAGAACAGCATGCACACCTGCTTCCTGGCGCGTGACCGGGCCGCGGACTCACGGTTCTTGATCATGCGTCGCTGCCGACGCTCCACGGTCTTCTCGGTGCACCCGTCTTCGGGGGAGTCACGCTTCCGCATGCTGCCGCCGCTGCCGTTACGCACCATCCCTTTGTTGCCAATGCAGTTCATCATCTCCGCCTGCGTCATCGCGCTCATCCCGTCCGACGACCCCGGGCTCACGGCGGCGGCAGCCACGCACTGAGACGGCGGCGGAGGCGGCACCACCGCCATGCCCCCGGGATACCCGTTGTGGTGGTACCCCATGCCGTCGCCCATCACCGGGTACACGGCGTTGTGCGGCGCCGCCGCCACTTGGTACATCATGGGAGCCGCGTGCTGCATGCCCATCGGCCCGCCCGGACTACGCCGACGGCATGGCCGCCGTGGCCGGCGACGGCTCCCCGCACGACGCCGGCCTTCACCAGGAAGTCCTCGAGTGTCATATCGCCCAGCGTCACCTGCCGCCCGCTGGCCGCGACGCCGCCGCCGCCGCCGCTCCCCATCTGGGGCTGCACCACGGCCGCCTGCGGCGCCGCGTTGGCGTTGCCTTCGGAATCCGCGGGGTCCTGGGTGATCTCGGCCCAGACCTCCTCCACTGTCTTCCGGGACAGCGGCGGCGGCAGCGCGAACGACCCCTGCCGAACCAACCCGCTCCCTCCGCCTCCGTCCTCACCTGTCCCCGTCGCCGACACGGGGATCATCGGCACCCGCTCCGTGCCCTCCTCCTTGCTGCAGCCGCCGGTGCCCGTGGCGGCCTGGAACTCCTCGGCGTTCCATATGTTGGCCATGAACTCGTCCATGTTCATGGACCCGAAGTTACGCCCCGGCTCGCACAGCGAGTTCTGCAGCTCCTCCAGCGTCATCGACATGATGGACGGCTGCTGCGCCAGCGGATCCGCCACCTGCCCCTCATCAGCGGCGGCGGCGCTGGTCCGAGCGCGCCCGCTCTGGCCTCGCTGCTGCGAGGTGACCTCCTGCTCGTCGAGGGCCTTGGCGTTCTTGCTCATCTCCGACGCCATACCTCACTCGTCCTGCAAGACTCCTTTTAGCACTCGATCTGCTGTTGTTGAACGCGACACGCGGTCCTTATAACCTGCATGCGAAAGCCACGCGTGGTGATTAGAAACGGTTCTGATTAGATGGGTCACATCGGTGCATGCATGCATGCATCGAGAAAACCCAGGTGCGGCGGTGCCGGTGCCGGCTGCCGGCTGGTGCTAGTGTGCTATACCGTCTTGTCGTATAGTGCTTCAATAAACTTTGGCGCGCAGCCGCAGTTGGTGTGGTTCGCTCAGGTGGGATACTGGATAGACACTTGCTCGTTTGAATCTTTGCTCCATCAATTATGAACAGCTTCTTGCAGCCGTACAAGAAATTCTCCTGCTGAACCTTGATGCGGAATTATCTTGCCCGGATCAAACCAAACGCACCCTAACTACGGTTGTATTTAGATGTTGAAAAGTTGCTGAAAAAAATCATGTAACACTTTTCGTTTGTATTTGATAATTAGTGTCTAATCATGGACTAATTAGGTTTAAAAGATTCGTCTCGTAAAGTTAAAGTAAACTGTGCAATTAGTTTTTGATTTCATCTACATTTACTACCTTATGCATATACCGCAAGTTTAATGTGACGAAAAATCTTCTTTTTATATAGTGTCAAAGTTTGAGGTTTTAATAGGAACTCAACACAGCCGTAACGTGAAATTCCTCGTGCATTTCATCACGCAATGGCTGAACCTTACCTACAGTCATTTTAGGCGTGCGAATCGGCAGCTTGCAAGCGGCATGGCATTTGGTGGAAAGCTGCAAACCTGCAACTGCGAAGTGGCAGGTTGTGCTTCCTGTGGATTGTGGCGTGGAGGTTGCGGACAACGGATGCTCAGGCAAAAAGCCATTGATTGCACTGAACGACGGAGATTGGACCGGCGACTGCAGGCACAGGGTGGGGATCGCCGTCACGGCGCGCCACGTATCCTGCACGTGTCCATCTCTCGCGGCCTGTACGTTTTGGCCCTCATCTAATCCTATATTTGGAAACAGCTTCCCGTACACGAGTTGCCTCCACGTCGCTGTAAATTTTTTTGACCGTACAGATTTCGTCGCGTGTGTTCACGATTTGTTTGTCACGGTTTCTGCGTCAATCGAATTCGCACTGATGTTTAACTTCGTTAGTTTCTCGTTGCTGTTATTTTTACTTATACCGATCAAAGCTGTTTCAGATTCCTAACTGCTCCGGCTCAGAAACTGGAACTCCGCATATATACAACGTATGACGTCTTTTCGTCTTCCTCTGTCCGCCTGTCCCTCAGCTGTTTCGGCTTGTACCTATCTTCTTGTTTCCTCCGCACCTGCTGTTGCCTCGCCTCGGTAGCCCCGCCACCGTCTTCTTTCCTTGTTTCCTCCTCTTATTTCTTGATCGCACCTTGTGGAAACAGCCTAGATCTGTGCGTTTGGGGGTCGGGGGCCTGCTGTTGCGGCCCCCGTGTCGCCGGCGGAGTGGACTTAGGGTTCGACTGCCGGTGATCTGCTTGCTGCTTGCCCCTTGCCTACCCTCGGGCCGTGATAGAGAGTTGTTGGGGCGCCGAATCTGTTGCTTCCACGACGGGACCGGATTTGGCTGTTGTGCTCTTCTTCCGCCGTTTCTTCAGGTGACTTCCTAAAACTCGTGAATCTACTCATTTCGACTCCATTCTGGTGAACTCCTCGTTCGACTGAAGTTGTTGTTCTACTACGTGCGTCTGCCTTCTTTAACGTCGGGCTTCGTTGCTTGTCTAGCGAGTTAGCTAATTAGTGCTTCAGTGTTTCAGCTTCGTACAACGGTGTGCCTCTGCCCAGCATCCAGAGTTGCTGACTGCTGCAAGGTTGCCTTTGTCTCCACGGGATGAAGCTGCAACAGAGTTAGTAATGTTTCACGCAAACTTTTTGCTACTCACAGCTTGTTCGCTTGTTGTTTTAAACAGGTTGTGCTCATCCATACGGATCCTGTTGTTTGCTTTCGACACTGCCGTTCATCTAACCAAACAGCGCGCAACGTCTTTCTTCTTAGGTAATTTGAACCGTCTGTTAATACTATTTGCTTTAGGCCTATTATTTCAGTTAGGCTTGTTATCGGATTTAGGCCTCATCGATTTAGTGAGTGAGGTCGTTGACTGATGCTGCTATGTGTTTTTGGGTTCAAATTCTAATATTTCGTTAAGACACAATACTGACTTTGTCTTTCACAAGATTATTTCGATTTTCTCCCCGTTGTTTAGAACCCAACCAAAGGTTCTGTACAGCGAAAAAAAAATACCAGCCTGTAAGTTGGTTGTTTTTACCAGGTTGTGTTCAAACATACGGAGCCTGTTCGTTGCCTTCCACACTGCTGTTGATATTGTTGCAGTTCAAAACCCGCGTCCTCTTGGTTCTTAGGTAATTTCAAATATTTGTTATACTATTTAGTTTACATCTCATCCAATTAATTAATGAGCTCATTCACTGATGTTGTTATGTATTTTTTGTATTTTATAATTCCTTTATGACACAGTAGTGGGAGTTCGCCTTTCAAAAAATATTTTTTTTTATCTTTTCTTAAAACCCAAACAAGGCTTGTGTTAAAAAAAATTATCTCATCTTTATTTTTGCATCGGTTGGTTCTTTCTCTCCCTTTCCCCTTTGGTCATCAGAGAGGGTTTACCTCTATTTGTTTGCATACTATGTTCACCATGCGTTTATCCTATCTTCCTGTGTTACAAGCTATAGCATTCCGTTGTGCTTTACCATACTTATCCACTGTACATGAAATCCTAGATGATGGCTCCCATTTGTATGGTATTGAGATTGGATTGCCAAAAATGTTCTCTCAACGCGACAACCACAAAATTTTCTTTTGGGGAAGTCTTAGTACGCAGTGTGATGAAGCCTATGAGGCAGCTGCTTTGCAGGCGCTTACAGAGCTACAAAGTATTTATGGGTTTGTTATTGTGGATCACAGTTTTCATGGTTTAGTTTTGTACAGGAAGCTAGGTCAGTGTCTTCTTCCTGTTGCAAATAGAGGTGTCCAGCTTGCAAAGCTTGTTATTGCACATTCACAGCATTTGGGACTAGAGAGCTCAGATTTAATTTCTTGTGCACAGTCACTGATGAATGAGGTCAGCTCTATACCGAGCTGTCCCTCAGGTTGAGTGCACTAAACTTTTTCGTCAGAGATTATGCTTCTCCCTTTTCTTTTTTTAATCAAATATATTCCTTTTTTTAACCATAACATTGTTTACAGTCATGGTTTCGTCAGTTTTCTGTACAACTTTATTTCAGTTTACATTAGAGAGCTCCAGAATAGGCCGAACTTTTTTTTCACTGAAAAATATTTTAGTTCACTGGTTAGTCTTCGGAGGTGCAACTTTTCTTCGCATCATGGACGACTCGCTTCAAACAGTTATTGAAAATACATGTACGTATAATTATGATTCTTTCTTATTGACAATCACTCTGGTGACCACGGCTTTTACATGTAATTTACGGTTGTTGCTTTGTTTGTTGTACGTGCCGTTGTGGCACTAAATATTATCTATCAGCTCTACCGCCGTCTGTGCTTCGTGCCGGCAGACACAATGCCCAGTTAGTGCCCCATCGAGGTACACAACGGCTATACTCAGGCGCTTCGCCTCCTTTATATCCTGTTAAGAATCTGCTCTACCGTTCTTTCCTCATCTTTGGTACTCTTGTAACAGAGAATGCGAGCCCCAGCGTAGAATCTAATTCTAATCCTGCTGCGTCTAGGGAAAAAAAGGAAAACATTATTGAACCAGCATCGTCTAGCTTGGAAAGGTAACCACTTCGGTCGTGCTCTGGTTAGATACATCCTTCATTTTGGTTCGCAACGTTTCAGCCAAACCATTCCGCTAACTTTGCCAGTAAAAAATGTGCCTTATTACTATGGGTACAATACAGGTGGTCCCTCTCAAACAAATATAGACCTTGAGTGTGGTCAGTTTGATGCCGCTTACGTTGAGGCTTTGAGAGGTACACCATATCGTTCCTTGGTTTCACCGTTCCTTGATTACACCTTCCAGATCTTTATTTATATTCTACCAGACTTATTAATTAAGAGTTTTCTGTCCCACATTTGCAACTGCATCTTATCCATGCAGTATCTTATCACGGCCGGTCTTATTACGGTGCACCAGAATATGAGTGTCCACATTGCCATGCTGTGTTCTGGTACCGTGAAAACGTAGGCCATGAAGGACGGCGTCGGTCTGGAAGAATTATTTACAACAAATGTTGCAAAGGTGGTAAAGTTGTAATACCGTCTTTTCTGCCTCGGCCAGAGCCATTAGCATCTTTGGTGACATTTGATGGGGGCGCGCGATGCAACTTTTTCATGAAGAATATTAGGCATTACAATTGCCTCTTCGCATTTACGTCCATGGGAGCTAACATCGATCGTGCCGTAAATGATGGCCGAGGCCCACCTGTTTTTAAAATATGTGGCCAAATTCATCACCGTATAGGTTCCTTGATTCCACCAGATGGTGCTGCACCCAAGTTCATTCAGTTATATGTGTACGACACATCTAATGAGGTTCGCAATAAAATTCAAGCTTTGCAGCGTGAAGATAGACGAGATTCTGATTTAGACCGGGGCATAGTACAATCGCTCATACAAATGTTAGATGATCACAATCCTTTGGCTAAACAGTTCAGAATGGCACGTGATAGACTGGCAGGTCATGATGATGATGATTTTGTGGTTCGAATTGTGGTCCCTAGAGATGGTGACCCACCTCAGTACAATCTACCAACCACTGATCAGTTGGCGATGCTCGTCGTTGGTGACTTCTCTTGTGATACATTTGAGCGTGACATCATCATAGAAACTAACTCTGGTGAATTAAAGCAAATATCATCCCTACATCCTGCTTTTATGGCACTTCAGTATCCCTTGTTGTTCCCGTTCGGTGAGCGTGGTTTTTAGACTGGCGTGCTCTATGAAGGTGTCACACCTAGACAAACAAATGTCTATTCCAAGGTTACTATGCAAGATTATTTTTGCTACATGTTCCACTATAGAAGAAACCAACCAAATCCATACCTTTGTTGTGGTGCTCTTTCCAGCCAAGCTAAGGTTGATGCTAGAGCCTGCGTAGACGAGAACAGATTATGGTACCTAATCAAGAATCAAGGTGATATTCGTATGGAAAGTATTCAGGGCATATGTGATGCCATTAGTAAGGGATGCACAGAAGGTAGTGAAATGGGAAAAATGACTGTTTTACCTGCATCGCACACAGGCGGCAGGCGTTACATGATTCAAAATTATCATGATGCCATTGCTATTTGTAGAGAATATGGCCCTCCCGATTTCTTTGTCACCTTCACATGCAATCCAAAGTGGGTAGAGATTGTTGAAGGCATACTTGAACCTGCTCAAAAACCAAATGATAGGGCTGATGTTATTGTCAGAGTCTTCAATATGAAGTTAGAAGAGCTGCTAGATGATATAAAAAATGGTGACACCTTTGGACCATGCAACGCAGGTATTGCTGGTAAATGCTACTAATATTTCTGCAAATCTCTTCTGCGTATATCCTCATCCACACTTCATTGATTAGATATCGTACAACATAATAGCTCCTCATCTCATTCATGATTCAATACTTCCAGACATCGTACCCCGTCTACATCTGCGATGCACTTTGTCATACTGACTTCATTCTACTTCACTGTGCTCCCTCCTTTCTCTATTCTCCATGCTGATTTTGTTCTGAAATTCACAGTGTTACATACCGTTGAATTTCAAAAGTGTGGGCTTCCGCACGCGCACATTATTCTATGGACTTCAACAGATATGTCACAACCAACTCCTGCAATGATTGACTCATTCATCGATGCTGAAATACCTGACCCAAGACATGATCCATTAGGTTATGCTCTGGTAGCTGAACATATGGTGCATGGACCATGTGGGAGTGACAATCCAACTTGTCCTTGCATGAAAAAGGGAAAATGTTCAAAACACTTCCCTAAACCATATCAAGAGGAAACATCTGTTGGCCCTGAAGGTTTTGCAGTATACAAGCGGCAGCAGAATGACCTGTACATTGAAAAGGGAGGTTGTCGGATGGATAACAGATGGATCGTCCCACACAACAAACATCTCTTAAAAATATACCAAGCACATATCAATGTAGAGTGGTGTAACAAAACAATTTTCGTCAAATACTTATTCAAGTATGTAACCAAGGGTGCTGACTGCAGTAAAGTTTACCTAGAAAGAATTAAAAGAGCAGAGGCTGTTGCCTATGACGGAGAGACAAAAACTATCAATGAGATCAAAGAGTATTTGGATTGCCGCTATATCTGCGAACAAGATGCCTGCTGGCGAATGTTCAGCTTTGATGTTCATAGGCACTACCCAGCTGTAGAGAGAATGCCTGTTCACTTACCAAATGAAAATTTTGTTACTTTTAGTGCCAAAGCCAAAATGAACGCCCTTGCTTCCGAAGAATTCTTAAAGAAAACAATGCTTACAGAGTGGTTCACCTGTAATCAACTACAGATTGAGGCCACCAACCTCACGTATTCCCAGTCCCCTTCAAAATGGAGATGGGACTAACAGTCAAGGACATGGGAAAAGAGACGACAACAAAGAGGGAAAATAGGTCGCATACACTATGTGCATCCTTCAGCTGGCGAAAGATACTATCTTAGAATGCTTTTGTTGGTAGTTCAAGATGCAAATAGCTATGACCATCTCAAGTTCCACAATTCCATTCAACATCTTACATTCAAAGAAGCTTGTAGATCTCGTGGTCTTCTTGGTGATGATCAGGAATGGTATAATGCCTTTGATGAGGCTGCAGCCTGGGCCACATCGGCACAGTTGCGCAAACTTTTTGTTACAATGATTCTGTTCTGTGAGGTCGGGGATGAGAATGCTTTCTTTCACCAAGTATGGCGCTTACTGGCTGATGATATTCAATACCAGTTTCGAGATATCATTGGTAATCCCAATTACCAAATGCTTGACAATGATATTACAAACTACCTCCTTGAAGAACTAGAGTCCATATTTGCACAGAGAGGTACCAGTATCAGTGACTTCAACCTGCCACAGAGAAGTCATACCTCCTCTTTCTCATTAAACAATCGGCTCATTGATGAAGAATTGTCATACAACGTCAATGAATCCATAGATTACAATGCATCAATTGCTTCCTTAAATACTGATCAACGTAATGCTTTCGACTCCATTGTTCAAAGAGTATTAAGTAATGAACCAGGATTCTTCTTTGTCTCTGGATATGGTGGTACTGGCAAAACATACCTATGGAATTGCATCATCACACACCTGAGATCACAAAATAAGATAATGCTTACTGTTGCATCTTCTGGTGTAGCTGCGTTGTTACTGCCAGGAGGCCGCATAGCTCACTCGAGATTTAAGATTCCATGTGACCTAGATGATACAACATTCTGTGATATTAGACGAGGCACCATGCTTTCTGAGCTCATAGAAGCCACTTCTTTGGTGATCTGGGATGAAGATCTTATGACCCATAGAAGAGCCTATGAAACTCTTGATAGGACTTTTCGTGACCTACAGGCGGCACATAATCCCAAGGTGATTAATACTCCCTTTGGTGGAAAGGTGGTGGTCCTCGGCGGTGATCTCCGACAAATCCTTCCAGTTATTGAGGGAGAAAGTAGAGCATAGATTGTTAATTCTGCAATAATCAATTCTAGGCTTTGGTCACACGTTACCGTGCTAACTTTGTCTGAAAATATGCGGCTCTCTGCTTCAACATCGGAATCAGATTCCCACAGACAGCTTGCGGATTTTAGCGAGTGGATGCTAGATATCGGTGAAGGTACTATCCAGTGCTATGCCAAGGAAGGTGAGGCAGAACCTTCATGGATTCAAATACCAGAAGATTTACTTCTGAGAACTGAGGGGGACAAAGTGTCATGCATAGTTGATGCCATTTATTCAGATCTACACAGAAACTACTCCAGTGCAACCTATCTGAGTCAGAGAGCTATTTTAACTCCAACCAATGACCTCGCTGATGTTATCAACGAACGTGTTGTTGCCTTAGTACCAGAAACAGAAAAAGAATACCTCAGCTGTGATTCCATAGCAAAATCCGCAGGTCCAAATGAAACCTATGATCTATTATATCCAGTTGAATTTTTAAACTCGGTTACTGGAAATAACTTTCCCCAACACCGGTTGGTATTAAAGAAAGGAACACCGGTAATGCTATTGCGTAACTTAAATCAGTCAGATGGTCTCTGCAATGGCACAAGGATTATTATAACATTTCTAGGAGACAAAATAATAGAGGCCACAATAATGGGTGGGCCCCACTCCGGCGACAATGTTTTGCTTCCCAGAATTACTCTCACCCTAAAAAATAACAGATGGCCTTTTATTCTACAGAGGCGACAGTACCCAATCAAAGTATGTTATGCTATGACCATCAACAAAAGTCAAGGACAGACATTATCAGCTGTGGGTGTATACTTAAAGAAACCTGTTTTTACCCATGGTCAGCTTTATGTGGCTATTTCTCGTGTCACAACAAAACATGGTCTCAAAATTCTGATAGAAAACGACCAGGGAGATTGCACAAATGAGACCAGGAACATTGTTTATAGAGAAGCTCTGGCCTCTCTTCTAACAATGTCATAACATTCAAGAGTATGCATAAATATATATATATATATATATATATATATATATATATATATATATATATATATATATATATTATACATATAACGAGATATAAAGAGAGTGAAACTATGTGTATGCAGATGTATATATAAAGGTAATAAATCCTTTGCACATGCATCTTTTCATACGTAATTGCATACCTGCTGCTCACGCAAGATAACCTGAGCGTTAAGTTTACATGCTCACTTTGTTACATCTACGTTTCCCAGGTTCACAAGATGCAGACTACTTATCTAGAAGACCTTGTGAAGGGATGTAAGAAAGTATCAATTTGTGTATGCGTAATGAGGAAATGGACTCACAGAGACAATATGGGTAAAGGCAAGCCCATATATACTGCTCTTGTGCTAGCTGATGCAAAGGTACATATTCGCTTATATTCAAAGAAGTACTACATATACATGGTATATACTATCAAATCATGCCACATTAATTTCTTACTCACATATCAACTACATATCAACTGACAACTTTTAAAAAACAACGTGTGATTCAAACCCATTTATCACTCTCACCAGATACATTAATTACAGGGGAACGGCATGTATGCTGAAATCCCAGCGGAACAGATAGAGGCTAAAGAATCACTTCTGGACATAGACAAGATATATAACATCAACAAATTCAGAGTCAGCAATGCAAAGACAAATTACAAGCCCTTCGATTGTCATCTCATGATTGAATTCACTGAATTTACAGAAATAACCACAGCCAAACATGCACCAGACACGTTTCCAGCATACTTCTACAGGCTCACTCCAATATCCCAGGCAACACCCCGCCCAGAGACACCTCTGAAATTCATAGGTAACTGTCCTTTATTTATACAACTCTTTAAATAGCTGCAAAACATTGTGTCCTTCAAATTCATAACTGTAAAATACGTATAACCATACTATGCAGACGTTTTGGGCTATATCACAAGGTACGAAGCAACCAGGCCTATTGTTCCAAAAGGTCAGGACAAAGGAAGCATTCTTAGAGAAATCTACATCAAAGATTTAGAGTATGTTTATGCATCTACGTCAATAAATTCATTTATTTACAGAACCACATTATTATGCATTAACAGTCTAATGCCAAGTGAATTTACTACCAATGTACAGCAACAATGAGATCAGAGTTACTATATGGGGTGACCAGGCACAACACTTTAATATTAATCATCTCTACGATAACACGTCTGGCAAAATCGTCGTTATTCTCTTCGTTGGCTGCCTACCCAGAGAAATGAAAAGTAAGTACCTCTCGCTTATTTGACGCTTACTAAAATAAATGGAGTGGCACCATACTGATGACATAGCGCACATATTACAGAGAAGGTGAACCTAAGCGGAGGCAACGCTTGCCGCTACTACCTGAATCCAAACATTAAAGAAGCACAACCTTTTTATTCCAGGTAATATAAGTCCCTTTGATACCTTTAGTGTACACCTACCTTTGCATTAGGCAATGGTTTATCATTGTTTAATTCATGTGTGTTTACGTAATAGGTTCAAAGATACCGCCGTCTACATAGACCAACCATCACCATCTGAAGATCAACCGCTCCAACCCATACCGCATTCTCCACTGGAGCATAAAACGCTGGCAGAGTTAAATGACATTGACCCATATGATTTTGCGGTAACATCACATCTTTCTGAATCACATAGCATTTATAGTTGGTGATGCCAATACACGTATATGGTTACATTTACATGTCCATAGACAACTTGCTCATTACACTCAACGAATCATATTCTTCGTGATTAATATGCATACTCTTTGTGCATCATAGGAGCGAGGCTACAAGTGCACTGTGACAGTTACATATATTCCTGATAATAACCGCTGGTGGTACATGGCATGTACAACTTGCAACAAGAAATCAGAATTGCTACCTGGCGGTGGATATAACTGTCCCAATAGACATGGATCTTCGACCATTCCTAGGTAATTTTCATCTCTATAGTCAGATTTAACCATGGAACAAAAGGGGTACAGACCTCGTATAAATATGTATGAACAAATTCAATTTTCCTACATTTTTTCTTCCACCTCTACAGGTACATGCTGTCCTTTAACACTAAAGACGAAACAGATGAATCCAATTTCTTTGCGTTCGATGAATTGGCCGCCAGAATTATTCAGCGTAATTGCAAGGCAATTTTAAATCCACTCAAGTTACCAGTAGCCCTTCCTCGACAAATTCAAGATATTATGTCCAAGAAATTCACATTCGGCATTGGTCTCACTGAAGACTCCTTCACCTCATCAGCAAGGAGACAATACCTGGTGAATTCTGTTCTAGAGAGATCGGACAGGCCCTCTTCAAACATAGCCAGCTGCAGCACTCAAACAAATACACCAGTTACCACGAATCCAACAAATGTTCCTAGCCTACAAGAGTCAGCAGCTCAGCCTGTTATCTTACCTGCTAATGATACTATTGTTGGGGTATTATACAGTCCATATCATAGTTTACATATACCACTCTGCGTCTTTTTATATGCTTACAAAATTCCTCTCTTCTAATATATGCAGACACCACCGCCGTTAGGTGACTCTGATCAAACACCATCCAAACACCATAGGATCCCGTAAATCCTCATGACAAAATTGGTGTTACTTAGTTTGCTGCACCCTTTTAATATCTTTTGCTAACAACTTGTGCCGCTATTTGTTTACAATAAAAATAGGTTATCTACACCGGGAACACAGACTCGCAGATGTCTATTTCAAAATACAAGCAGCAGTGAAAACGTATGCTTCTCACCATATTCTGATCTCCAAGTTAATAGCTATTAATTATTAACATGTTTCAATACCTTTTTGCCCTTTTAGAGGAAATCAGTCTGGATAACACCCATGATGCAGCAGAGGTATTTTTATACAATTCTCTAGACTCAAATTCAGTGTATAGTTAGCAAACCAAATGTACTTTGTTTTTTCACTTCTCCGAAATGCAAATAGGCTGTTTACCCAATCTATGTAGAACCACAGTAAAATTATGCTATGTCAAAATCATAGTACTCACCTGATCCTAGACCTAAAAAAGAGACCTTTGACATCTCCAGGTTTTTCCTCGACTAAAAAGTACATATAATCAGCCATTGTTCTTATTCAGGAAACCACGCATGATGATCCACTCCATGCCACAGAAACTATAGATACCCATCAAGAGACTCCAGTGGATCCTCCCCAGCAACCAAAAAACAAAAGGTATGTTTCCAAGATCACACCCGGGTATATTTAAGCCCACTTACCTACATATGACACATACTTTCATATTTGTATAATAGGCCTCGGTCTACTCTGTCCACGCAACAAGTGCAGAATATTAACCAGAAACGTTCCTCATCCAGCGTTCCAAAATAGGTAAAGAAAAGCATTTTTGTTTTACACAAAAGTTTACCACAGAACTAATCGCATAATTTATTCATAGATGAAAACCACGTTAATCAGACTACAAAGATCTATACAGTTCTATAACAATCAAACTAACCTTCTTTTTTTTAATTATTCATGGTCCAGATATCTAGACCACATGTGGTGATAGCCTCATCCTTTTGCAAGCAACATCCTACGGCTTCCAGATGCAACAGTGAAGCACGCTTCGGTATGTACTAGGCCACACAAGCTTTTCAGAATTTCAAAACACTTCGGTGCACAAATTCTAGTGTATAAAAACATCCTAGATTACGGCTGCACCTGTTGCCTGTATAATATGCAACCTAACTTATGGTAGACTTCGGTTGTACCTGTTGCATGTATAATAGGCAGAGGCCACGTAAGCTGTTAAGAATTTCAAAACACTTAGGTGCACAAGTTCTGCTGTATAATGACATCCTAGATTACGGTTGCACCTGTTGCCTGGATAATATGCAGCCTAAAGTATGGTAAACTTTGGTCGTACCTGTTGCCTGTATAATAGGTAGCCTGGCGTATGTTACACAATCGTGTGACAACTATTGCTCCAACTTTATCTGGAAACTATATGGTTCATCCTTACTCAGCGAAAAAAGGGTGTACGCAATCCGATGAATGTTGCAGCAACAACTCACAAAAACAGATTGCTCTGCTTAATGCCCAAAGTAGCGTTGCTCTGAATTCTGGATGCAATACATATCTAAGAAACCACTACACGTTGTCGCACGGGATAACGTACTCGAATTCTTGCCATGTCTCATAAATACGATTTATAAATTAGTCCTCTCACCTCACAGAGCGAAATACAGCATGCAAGGCCCCAATTTCAACTTTTAAAAAGCTTGTATAATATATATCGGCACTTACTCTCTGTCAAATAAATTAATAAGGCATCCAATTTCGTCTCACTAATTTTCCTAATATTTGGTAAAATTATTATTATATATACAAGCGTCATACCATATAAATCCCTAATTTTAACTTTACAAAACAATTACTAATCTAGACAGTATTGAATATCCACACACCTCCCACCAACAATAAATCCACCCAGAAAAAAACACTTGAACAAAATTGCTCCACGTCGACGACACTATCCTGTCCACAAGACAAAATAAAACTCCTTCGTCTCTCTATATCCATCCCCATCCTTATCTTCCTATCCTTTCCAGCTACTCCTTTGCTCACTCCGCGTAAAGAACAACAACAGAGCCACGCCATCAACCAGCTGCAACTGCCCTCGCGTCCTCTGCATCGTCCTCATGGTCGTCTGCATCAAGCGTGCACACCTTCCTCTATCACCATCACACCAGTACAAAATCTTCAACATCTCAGCACGGCGGAACCGAACAACCTACATTCTGCACCCTGCGTACGCTACATAAAGGTGAGAACAAACGCCGCCAACCTTAGATTCATTATTGATGGATTTAACGCTTCCCTGATGAATTTGACGCTTCCAACTTCAGACTTCTAGGCTTCCAATCTTGTTACCAACAGAACAGTAAATCCACCAAGAGTCAAACTTCCACGCACTAAAGCCGCAGGCTTAACGCCCACCCACAGCACGTCTTCGGTAATGAATCCTTCCTCTCTTATCTAATTTATATGCTCCTACATTTAGCTACGGTGCTTAATTACAGCTTCCATTACATAAAATAAGTAATGCATAATTTATCAGACAATCTATGTAAAATTATTTGATTCATGTGCCAGGCTACGTACGCGTCTTTTTATTTTCCTATATGTGTGCTTCTAAGGTCGTAAGTACATAGCAAATCATCGCTGCTCTGACGAATATAATACCTACACGCTTAGCAGACTGACCGAGACACCATATGGTAACCGTGTACATCACGTTCTTCTGGATCCAGCTGAGGTACAAATTCATCCAACAATCCACCTCCTAGAATTGATTCAACACTTTAAACAATTATCTCACTAAGCTCAGTAATAATTTTTATAACGCTTTTACCTATGTGTAAACAAGCAAAGTTTCCATAAATTTAAGCCTTATAAACCGCCACTTACTCTGAGATCTACACCATTCTTAGATCATTTTCTATCAATATCCAATTACCTGATAAAAAACTCTTATCATACATAACAAAACATACACTCCTAGTAACATATATAATCCTTAAGTCTATTGTATTCCATCCAAAAAAATTAACACACACTATTTGCTAATAGTATCTATTGCAGGTACCATGGACAACTGTTGCTACCCCAATCTATTCATAATAGAAGAAGATGCTGTCACCAGAATGGCAACCACGCGTTTACAACACAGTATTATCGCAACAGGACCAAGGCAAGCAATAGCAAACATAAATATATATGACGTTCAGGTTGCAATCCAGCTTCAGTTTCACACTGTTATCGATATCTACCAAATATCAGCACATGGTTCACATTTTATAGTGCACGCGCCGTCACCAGAGGTCCATACCCTCATGCTAGCCGCTGGACAGCTAACTATATTAGCAGCTAATTTGAGCCTTAAGCCATGGTCCATAGAATATGGAAGTACTAAAATCCCAACCGATGTGCAACTCACACGACTGCACCATGTCAACCACAATGATGTTGCGCGCAACATGCAGAAACCCCCAACACCCATACAAATTATTATAACTGACATTTCAGCACATCTTTGCAACGATCACACTATTGAACTGATTGTTCACAGACTATGTCATGTCCAGCGAATCACTTTTATTCCATCCAATTACAAATACAACGTCACAACAACAACACATTGCTTTGACATGATCCCACAAGCAGTTCAGTTGGGCTTCAGGAAGACAAAACCACAGCATCCTTTCCTCCACATTTGGCCCCTCCACCTTGATACATTTGACACCACAACTGAGGACGACATGCATATCGAATTACAAAAAGAGGAAGCAACTGCAACATCAGGTCCGTGTACACTTTCTAAACATTAAAACTTTATCTTATGACTCATTTGCAATGCATTATTAATATTTATATTCTACACCCAAATAACAGGACATATCAGTTGCGATGAAATGTTCGAAGAAAGCTACAACGACTATGATCAACAAAATTCTCCAAATAGCTCCACAGGTACACCAACAAGCATCACTATTACAACAGACAAACCATTTCACCTGTACAAATCATCATACTACAACCCATATAGTTTTCTTAACCTACACATATAACTTATAGCGACAACAAATCTACACAGGTTACTTATCAGGATGCAGCCACCACACAGAGTGCATGTGTCGCTATCAACAGACAGGTACACGTCTACATCATACAAATTTCATATCCTTATCACACACTAATCATATAAGACAAATCTAACCACATCAAGTTCTCAAACAGATTCTGGAAGCAGTGACGACGCTGCTTCTATGGACACGGACCTTTCCGACCGCGAGCCAAGATACTGACGACGCAACTACTCTGATAACAAATACTATGTCTTTATGTAAAATACATGCCGCCGTCCCCAGGATGCCAACCAAACCTGAAACTCTTTTGACGCCTGTAAAATCGTGATCCAAAAACACCAACCTATATATGATACTTTACAACTCTATGTAATATATTATCATATTATCTTTATAAGGCAATGCCTCGTACTAAGCAACCCTACCGTACCACTATACTTTGGATTTAAAACTACACAAAAAAGGTTACTATCAAATGTTCTAAAGAAACACGTATTAATTGTCAGCTGCAAACAAAAACTGCTTCAACATGTCCAAAAAAAAAGGGAAAAAAACTCCCAAATTCGAAGAAAACAGACCACCCACAGCTCTGTTTTGAACCAAAATAAACCGTTTGCATATCACATATTACGTGAAATAATTCCCAAACTATACCTTCACCCCCAAAAAAAGGGCTTCATCGCTTCAACTTTTAAGTACCAAAAAAAAGGAAATCAATTTAACGACTATTTTGTTTTTATAAAAAAAAGGTCGTCCAGACACTTCAGTACCATCCTAGCCACTATCCTTATCCATTCCTCCACCTCCTTATTCCCCTCTTCCTGTAGGACAATCCTTATCCAAAATCCACACACCCAGAACACCCACCGACAAGACTAGCTTCGAAAAGAACAACTTCCAGTTCTTACCGCCACAACCTACTGCCTCTCAGACTCCCGGAGCCCTGGTCCAAGCCCGTCGCGGTCGTTCACATACAGAATCAACGTTGTCTGCAGGTAATGGGATCCCATCGCCGCTGCCCAGATTCGTAGCAACCATCGCGACATCCTACAAGCACGGCTCACAGCTCTGCCGCGCCTTCCTGCCAAAAGCTTCGCAACTAAAAGTATGGCCTTCTCTCGTCCTCTTATTCGTTTCTGAAAACCTTTGTATTGTTCTTCGTACGGATCTAATTTGCCAGGTCAATTGAAACGACTAAAGACTCGGCCATACCCTCTTTGTCATATTAATTTAAGAAATTCATAATGTTGTTTCCCATACCGATTTAGTTTCCCTAACCATCCGCACATATTTCTTAATACAACACAGAATCTACTACCTTCAGATATTACTCCAACCGTACTATGTGTATACCTACACAGCAAAAAAGAACATCAATGCATGCAGATAGCCAAGCATTTGATACTACAACTTCATTTGATGATCATTTCATCCCTACTATACATGTGTAACCACACTTTTCCCATGGAACTTTCACAGCTCTAAGAATTGAGCACATACACCAGAAGATTAGTTCAACAACATGGCCCTTCAACAAGGTTACATAAACATGCTTACTATTCTTTCCCATAATTTCTCAGATTTCTATCTTCGAGTTAACTACAAACTGAATACCATAATATTTTATGATCAGAAACACGGAGACAATTCTCAGTCGTCGCTAGACTCAGGCGTGGTGAACCATGTGACATTGGTCCATTCAGCCTTGCTATGAAAATTACAGAGCAACTTCACCAATACCAGAAACTTTTGAACGTGCCATTTTCACCTCCCAACTATATCATACATTCAAGAACAGTGGAGCTCCAGGTTCATCTTCTTTCGTCTCAGACATTAAGCGGACCAGGCTTTGTTCTAGATATTGTGCCATGGTGCCCTGAATATGAATCATTCGACCTGTCGTGGATTCATTGTCGCATTAAAGGTAAAACACAGGCACATTTTGTTCCACCTACCTTCACTCAATTTTACTATTTCTCCCATTAATCTCTCAGTTCTTTTTGAATGCAGCCACCACACCGTTCAGACCCAAGAAAGCTTATATGAACAATCTTGTGGGACAACCAGAGCCGCTACAACAACATATTGCATTTCTCATGACAGGCCACACAGGCATAGAAGGTAAACCTCACAAAAAAGTCATTACTTATATAAAACACATAACCATAACAATCTACATACAGATACGATTCTAACACCAGCAAAAATCAACATCGCTGGCCTACTCAAATCAACATGACCATTAAAACAGCCTACTACCCATCTACAGATCAATGAGGCTCCCTCTCATCAACAGACAGGTATTCAGCTAAACTTATCGTCTACAAATAATACCACTAACCATATCAACAACCTTTCTAACCAATCAAAAAAACAGGCCCAGACTTCAGCTACCTCATGATTCAAGAGCTTCGACAATTTTATCGTGACAAATACGATGCCTTCAGAAAATGCATGCAATGTTGTGAAGAACTACGTGATGCAGCACACCAACTCTACACAGAATTAGAAGCAAGCCTTCAGTCCATCCACGAGCATACTCAATCCTACGACGACACAATAAATGAACAACACCTATCTGACATCGCCACTTTTGATGTTGATCTCAACTATGCAACACTTGATGCAGCTGAAGGAATTTTTGGAATTGGATTAAGCATGTCTGGCTTATGTGAACACATAACAGCACCCATCGACCTCACCAACTTCACACGAAAACTCAACATGAATGAGGTAAGAAAAGAAACATTTATGGCCCTACATACATGCAATAAACAATGCAAAATATTCATCTGTACTTTCTGTGACTGCTCTTTACCAAACAATTTAGATATACAAATTAATCTATAACATCTATCACAGCATGCCATTATACTTGATGTAGTTCCCAGTCATTTTCCCTGCATAGCCACACACACTTTACATAGCTACATCAATGGTGCAATAGATGCATAAAGCCATAGAGCAAACACACCAACAGCTCAGTCAGCAGGTGCCCTCAGAAATCATTAAAGATTTAGCTACTCCAACTCAAAATCTGCTTAACCATATATAGACATATTGCGCAGCCACACAACAAGGACTGGACTGCTTCAATCAAAACAACGTATACAAATGCTAAATCTATACCTCTCATCACAATTCAGTCGTATAAACACCGCTTTCTCACTGTACATATCTCTTGATACAGCAAACATATAGCTCTATCAGACTACAAACAGAGTATAGCTCTGCACCAGTTCACTCCTGACGCTTATGATTAGCCCCCGAAAAAGGTACTACAACTTCACTACGACTTTTAAATACGACATCACAACCTTTACATCATACTAAACTTTGACGCCACCACACGCAGCCTCTACATTTTGTCAGGTACAACAAGGCAAAGGTTCTTTTGATGCACCAGAAAGGAACAACATCCACCTAACCAGTTAGACGGTCTTCAGAAATCATCCACACAGGAATAGACAACTATCCTGAAAAACTGGACAACGCATGCCACAGCCAATGTTTTGTAAATAAACCTATGGATCAACGATAACTCCAAACATCGTGCCACTCAATGTTCTACATATCAAATATAATATTCCTAACACCAACGCTTACCCTGAAATATACACTCACAAATACACACACTACAATCAAACAATATAGACCATTCTATTATGTATAATTACATTAAAAACTTAAATAGTTAACCTCCGTATCTCAACTTTTCGACGCCCTGCAATGAGCCCGCGATAGCGCGATGTTTTGTAAATAAACCTATGGATCAACGATAACTCCAAACATCGTGCCACTCAATGTTCTACGTATCAAATATAATATTCCTAACACCAACGCTTACCCTGAAATATACACTCACAAATACACACACTACAATCAAACAATATAGACCATTCTATTATGCATAATTACATTAAAAACTTAAATAGTTAACCTCCGTATCTCAACTTTTCGACGCCCTGTAATGAGCCCGCGCCCTTGCACTAGTCTCCTTTCGTACAAGGCTACGACCACCCGACACGCATGCATGTCTTTCCGACGCCGACATGCTACCCGCGGGGGAGTATACTCTTACTCTTGTGTAGCGCGAAGGAGGGAAATTCACCGACGGTCCTTTAATAATTAGCAAAAAGTATCATCTAGATAGATTATCATGATACCTCTTAGTACTAAATTGAAGGACCATTTATTATTTTTTCTCTTTGCATTGCAAAACGCAATTAATAGGTAGGAACAGGAATGTACGATGAAAGACCGGTGTGTTGAACTGCATGTGGGTAGAGAGCGTGGACAGGATTGGCTTTGATATGTGGAAAGTCGTGGCGATTCGTCACGCGGGATGGGTCGGCTCAGTTTTTTCAATCCTAAACTTGGCACAAATCGGTCATGTGGCCTGTTTGGTTCGTTACCGAAACTTGTCATACCACATATTAATCATGCCACAATTATTCTGATAGTTGTTTGATTCAATGCCACAACTTCGACATACCACACTTTTTTAGTAGTGTGTTCCACACGTCATAGACTTATTTTTTTGTCAGACTTTGTCACACCTTTGGCTTCAATAAAACTTTCTGTGACAGTCACAGTTTATCGAAAGTATGACACGTCAAATTGGAGCATGAACCAATCAGACCGAATTTACTACACCCTGAACGTTCCTCCGGTGTGCACCGACGCCGGTGCCGGTGCCCCAAGCAGTGGCATTGTCACAGGTGGCGCGCAACTTGGCAGAGTCCAAGGCAAAAGCAAAGGAGATAACGCACGGCAGAGACTGCAGGCTACGGGCTGCGGCCTTGCCTCATTGCCTACGCTTGCTGCCTGCATGGGCAGCAGGTCTGACAAAACCCCGAGGCAGAAGCAAGCCACATGCAGGGGCTGAGCCGTAGCCGAGCAGCCCCTCGGAACTCGGAGCCCATCACCTTCCCTGTGACTCCCTTCCCCGGAAGGAAAGAAAAGGATAACCATTGTTGCTGGCGGTGGAAAGGCAACGTGCCGACGAGCCTGACACGTCCAAACGATAGAGGGGACGAACAGTGGCAGCCTGCCAGGCGCGTCGTCTCGCCACACGCGGCCCTTGTCTATAAGTAATGGTGAAATGGCAGTGCACATATATATCTAGCTAACATGGAATATGGAATGCACCAAACCAAATGCAACGACCATACACCATGAACTCCTCCTCTGATCCTTCCTTTTGACCAAACAAGCATCAATTTAATATTTAATTACTCTATAATTCTAAACAAACCATATCTCATATTTCAGCCCAACATTAAATTGGGTCAAATGAACCGACTATTTGGCCATCCTTACCTATTCCAACCCTAAATTATATCCCGCACCATCCTCAGCCGCCGAGGATTACATAGCTTCCTCTCACCTCAACTTCGCCCCTCTTCTCCAGCCCGCATCCACAACTCTTGATGTTCATGCCTCTGCTCCTCCTCGTTCGCTCTCGAGATAGAGATGCCCACGTTGCCCTCCTCTTCCCTACCCGGCTTCCTCAGGTGCTTGGCCGCTGTTGCTGGATCTGCCTCGCCGGCGAGAGCACCTGCAACCGCCACCACTAGCTCTCGCGCCCGCCCGGTCTCCTTCTCCAACCGCGCGTGGGTGCGCGACCACCGGCTGTGGCTGGATCTACCTTTGGGCGAGCGCGGGACGGACACGGGAAGACAAGACCTGCGGCTACAAAGTCCAGGGGCGACGACCTCGACATGTTCGGGCTCTCGACTTCTCCTCTCCTCCCTTCTTAGTCCATCTCCTTCATGGGCGCCCGACCGGCACGAAAAGCAACCCATCAGGCCATGCCTGGCCCGTCGGCCAGGCACGAAGCCCATAGAGGTATGTCCCGACGACATGTCGAGCCCTGTCGTGTTGTGCCTAGCGTGGGCCTGTGTCATGCCGGGCCGGGTCGGTCTGTTGCCTATCTATAGACGTCGGTGGACTAGGGGGAAAAAGAACCTAAGGTTGGCGCTGAATAAGAGTAGTACTTGTCACTTCAACAGCAGTACTATCCGGTATGTGCTTGATTTGTAGGACTAATGCTCTGGTTTAGGACTTCTGGATGATGATTTTGCCACTAGGCTAACAACTGCTCTATTAATAGGAGAAGCAAAGCTTGGCCGTCTGCGCATCGGCTGCCAGCCGGATGGCACCGCGCGTGCAGCAGCCTCCGATGGGTGGTGGCGGTGGCTCCTTTCCGTGGCGCCGACGCCTGAGGAGGTACGTACCGCATCGGCTCATCTTTGTCTCGACCTCCATTTCAATATGCAGCCATCTTTCATTGTCATCTCTGCTCATTTCCATTTCAGCATGCATCCATCTTTCACTCTGCTCATTTGTAATTCAGTTAGAAATGCGAGGTGTTTGCATGTTTCCCTTAAATAAGTTCGTTTTGGACATGATTTCAGATTTATTTTTCCATATTTACTAGTGTTCAGTCGCCTGAGATTCAGGCGATTAGCTCATATACACTGCATGCTGCTTATTGCTGCTAAACTGACGTGAGCAACGAGATGGGCATAACCTATACCAGCAAGCATAACCTATACCAGCAACGTCGCTTGATATATAGTTTTTTTAAAAACAGGCACTTGTAGAATAGCAATCTCCTTATTTTCGCTATTTGTCCTTATTAAATAGCTTGTTTGACATTCATTTGATCAGGATATATTTGTCTGTGTCCGACTGGTTACCGAGGTGTGCTCCAAAGGGTTCGATCCTCGCTCGCTTGTTTTTGTTGCGACTTCTTTTTTGCGGGCATGCATGCAAGAGTCGGCTCTAGACAATTGTTGTTAATCTCCTCCGAGTGCTGGAAACCAAAAGGCGGCATGCATGGGGCAAACTCTTTTAACTAACTGTGGTCCACTTAAAACGAACTGCTTTGTGAAAACTCTTAAAACCACTAGAACGAAGTGACCCTTACGGGTTGCAAGTTCTCTGTTCTCCGGAAAAGAACACTCATGCTATTTTATAATGAAATACATTCTGTTATTTTTAAGTGAAATATCCACAATTAATATAGGCGTTGTGGCAAGTCCTACATAGCCCGGGATGCAGCGTGGCACGTCCTAAATAGCCCGGGGTTTAAGATTTTTCTATCTTTTGTTAGGGCAAGTCCATTGATGTTGTCTCATGAGTGATCTAGTATAATATCACGTAATTTAAAACGTCACGTAGTTTAGGACGACTTAACAAACTACATATATAATGATTTGTTTTTTAAGTTGTCTCGTAACTCATGATTCTTTAATTTATGCATAGAATAAAAATAAACTTGCGAGTTGCATGGCAACACCAACTTATACAATGATGCAATAGTTGTTTCATAGTCTTAAATCTTAGCTCATGAGGTGGTTGTTTCGCGAAACAACGATCTCTTTCTCTCTCACCTTTCTCTTTCCTCTAGGTAAGCAAAAGTCCTACGTGGCATTATATGAGACAGGAACAAGACCGCTGATGTGTAGCAAAGTACTTACCCTTAATTAATGTCTCAGCAACTAGGTTCTTGAGAGTATTTCTTTAGTTAAACGAAGTGGCCCTTCTTCAACTTGGAAGAAAGCGTGTCACCATTTCTGGATCAACAACAAAAGAAAGAAGACTAGAACTTACAACAATATGGGCGCGCGCAAGCAGCGTCACCACTGCTCGACAGCTCCGACATAGCCTTCTAACTAGCGTCTTAATTTGAATTGATCAGTGTATAATGTAACATAATAGTTTGCAGTACATTAGGGAGGTTCGAACATTTTTTTACAACTTTATTTAATAACCCTTAGGACGCCGCTAGGACATGGTGTGTTGAACATTTTATCTACTTTAATATAAAGACACATATTTTTTTAAAAAAAAAAACTTTTGCTTGATCGAGAAAAACAAGAACACAAGCCATCAGAGCGTTTTTAGAAAATTGAAGAATATATATAATATTAATCATGGTTGTAAATAGTGAGTTATATGCTGATGCCACAGCGGTTTCGAAGAGCTGCCGCTATAACCATTACCGAGGATATATCGGGCTATAGCAAGGAATAGCGGCTTATAGTAATGTTATTAGTGACGATTTAAGGTGTCGCTAAATCTTATAGTTTAAGACATTGGTATTAAATTCCGTCGAGTGCTTTCGCTACAGATCAGTTGTCAAGATGCAAAAACCAAACACGCGCGTAACATGGACAATTGTAGTTGCTATCCTGGTTTCTCTTATACTCCCTCTATTCTAAATTATAAATCATTTTAACAATATTAGAGAGTTAAATCTGAGGTTTGACAAAAATGATAAAGAGAATTATAATTTTTTTTGACATTAAATAGTTATACTATGAAAATATAATTGATAGACAAATGATATTTAGTTGTCATCTTAAATGTTATTATCTTATGGTATAAATTTGGTTATACTTAAATGTGACTTTCTATGTTAGAATAACTTATAATTTAGAAACGGAGAATAGTTTATACTTTATACTGAAGTTTATTTTTTCCTCATAAGCATACTTTAAGTATAAATTGGTGATTCATAGTCACGTTTGGGATGCTGCCGACAACACATTTGTTCTGATCTATGGGACTACAACAGGCCAACATGAGATTTATGACCAGAAAATGCTAGATATAGAAGCATATTGTGGGCCTATACTTATTCCTTCTGGAACATACGGTCCAGCCACAATTGGCCTTCTCTTTCGCGGAGCTACTAGGATGCTTGAGATGGATTCTGGAGATGGAGCCGTAGCCCGTAGTACGCCAGTACAACGTGCTCTCTTTTCTGCGGTACAGTGTACCCGGACAACTTACGTCATGCAGATACAAGTGGGAGGGACATGTACGTAGCGCGCTCCTCGTGTTTGAAACGGGAGTAGTAGACGATCACGCTACGTCCGCGATCAGTCGGCGGCACATACACTGAGGTGTCTTCGCGGCTGCCGCGCGAGCTAAATGTCAAACAGCGTGCTCGTCAGATGCCGTGCTTCGCGCAGCGGCCGGGTTGGCTGTATCCCCACAGAAGCTCTAGGAAAACGGTTCAGTTGGTCACGCCTCCTCAGCACTGATCTGTTCCGTCTGGAAACGGCCGGAGAGCAACGTCACCCACGCTATTTGGCTTCTGCCAGACAACAGAACAGAGCACGCAGACCTCACCGATCAGCCCGAGTTTTCGTATAAGACTGTCAGTATCTATCTATCTATCTGATCGTGATCCCGTGCGGCAAAGATAAGTCGACAACAAGCACGTGCTGAATGTCGTCAGGGTGCACTGCCTCTGCGTAGCATGCGACGACGCGTACGGAAACTAGAGAGCGCAGAAGATCCTCCTGCAATAAGAGGTTCGCAAAGATCCAAGCGAGGAAGAGTCTATCCAGCGTCCACTCGCTAGAGCCGATCAGTCATCAGAACCTGAGCGAACCGCACCGCACCCAACTGCGGCTGCGCGCCTAGTTTATTAATGAGTTTATTGAAGCCCTTACAACAAGCACCAGCCGGCACGTGACCCATCTTCATCTAACCCGAGCCGTTTCTTAATCACCACGTCTGGCTTTCGCATGCAGGCAGGCAGGCTATAAGGACCAAGTGCCGCGTTCAGCAGCGCATCAGCAGAGTGCTAGTAAAAGGTTGCAGATCGAGTGAGATATGGCGTCGGAGATGAGCAAGAACGTGAAGGCCCTCGACGAGCAGGAGGTCACCTCGCAGCAGCGCGCCCGGACCGTCGCCGTCGAGGAGGATGTTAGTAAAAGTGAGACTCGGAATTGTGCTGCTAGAGCCTCTTGTCTCTAGTCTTTGTTCCCCTTTATATATAATTGAACTCAACAGAGCTTTCGTGGGATACAAGTTTGCTTCAAAAGCCTATTCCTAATACAGTAAAGCATAAAGCAACAACAACTGTCTAAAACTGAAAAAGGACTAACAACTAAAGTGTAACAACTAAAGTGCTATAGAAGACAAGACTTATCTATCAATTCTCCCCCTAAGCCTTGCTTCAGCCAGTCTTGATGATCTTCTTGAGCCCGATCTTGCTTCTCATGGTTTCAAACTTGGTTCTTCCAAGTGACTTGGTGAGAATATCGGTAAGCTGCTCATTTGTGCCGATGTGATCGGCCTTGATGCTCCCCTCTTCCATGCAGTCTCTGATGAAGTGGAACTTAGTCCTTATGTGCTTGCTCCTGTCATGGAACACTGGGTTCTTGGCAAGTGCAAGTGCCGATTTGTTGTCCACCTTCAACTCCACAGTTTTCGCTCTCCTTCCTAGCAAATCGGCAAGCAACCTTGATAGCCATAGTGCCTGAGTTGCTGTTGTAGTCATGGCCACGTACTCAGCCTCACAGCTAGAGAGTGTCACTACCTTCTGCTTGATCGATTGCCAATTGACCAAGCTGTTGCCTAGGAAGAAAAGACAGTCAGTTGTGCTTTTGCTGGAATCAATGTCTCCAGCTAGATCTGAGTCACAATAGCCCAAGAACCTTGCCGATGAGAGCCTTGCCGATGAGGACTCTCCCGATTTTGGTGCTTTGGTGAAGTGGAGGCCATAGTCAAGGGTACCAGCCAAGTACCTAAGAATTCTCTTGACTGCCATTTGATGTTTAGTGGTTAGTCTCTCCAAGAACCTGCTCACAAATCCCACTGAAAAAGCCAGATCTGGTCTAGTGTGGACCAAGTACCTCAAGCTTCCAACCAATCTTCTGTATTGTGTTGGATCCACTTCTTCTGCTGTGCTCTCCTTGCTCAGCCTCAATCTTTCTTCCATCGAGGTGGCAGCAGAGTTGCAATCGGCCATGCTCCCCAACTCCACAATCCTCTTGGCATAGTGGCTCTGCCTCAGAGTGATCCCACTATTTCCTTGCTGCACTTCTACTCCAAGGTAGAAACTGAGTAACCCAAGGTCACTCATCTCAAAGATGGACTGCATCTCTACCTTGAAAGCCTTTACTTCTTCTTCCTTGACTCCAGTGATGATCAAGTTATCCACATAGACTCCGACTAGTAGAACAGAGCCATTTGAGCCTCTTCTGTAGATGGCAGCTTCATGCTTGCTCTGAACGAACCACATCTTCTTTAAGGTTGAGTTCAACTTTGCATTCCATGCTCTGGGTGTCTGCCTCAGCCCATACAGTGCCTTGTGGAGCCGATAGACCTTGTCTTCTTCTCCTTGGACAGCAAAACCAGGTGGTTGCTGCACATAGACCTCCTCTTTGAGCTCTTCATTGAGGAATGTCGATTTGACATCCATGTGATGGACCTTCCATCCTTCTTGAGTAGCCAAGGCTAGCAGCAGCCTGACTGACTACATTCTTGCCACAGGGGCAAAGGCATCCTCATAGTCAATACCTTCTTGTTGCACAAAACTCCGAGCCACAAGCCTTGCCTTGTGCTTGATCACAACTCCATCGGCATTCTTCTTCAGCTTGAACACTCACTTCAGGGTGATTGGCCGATGACTAGCTCGAGGTGGCACCAGCTCCCAGGTGCCATTACGCTCAATAGCGCCCAGCTCTTCCTTCATCGCAGCTTGCCAAGTTGGATCATTGACAGCTTCAGCGTAGGTAGTCGGCTCGCCCGAGCAGGAGAGGTTCAGCTCGGCGAACAACCTCTGAGCCAGCGGTGGAGTGGCCTCATCCCCGATGAGGTCAGTGATGCGTCGGTAGCATGGTGGCTCACTGCCATGGTAGGCGTCCACCCTTTCTTCTTCGTCCTCCGGGGGAGTCATGTGCTTGACCCGAGGACTAGAGCCGCTTGCCGATGGCGTCGCTGCCGATGGTGCGGCTGCCGATGGCGCGGTACCTTGTGACGGCTCCGGTATTTTTAAGCGCAGTGCCGATGGCGATGGTGATGCCGATCTGGGAGCTCCAGGCACCACCTCTTCCTAGGGGTACTCGACGGTGAAGTCGTTGTTGCCTTCCGTCGATGTGCTTGCCGATGCCGATGTCCAGTCCCAGCCGCGACCCTCGTCGAACACGACATCGCAGCTGACACGCACGCGTTGGGACACTGGATCGTAGACCTTGTAGGCCTTCGCGCCCTCCGCATAGCCGATGAACACTCCGGCCTCGCCGCGGTCATCCAACTTGCGAAGCTGGGTCAGGCGCCTAGTGTAGGCGACACAGCCAAACACCCTGAGGTGGCCCAACGTCGGCGATTGTAACACCCTAAAATTTGAAATAGAAATTAGATTTGAATTTAAATTAAATTTAATTTATTTCAAACAATTTTGTGCTCATAGAATTAAATAAATAAAACTAAAATAAATATCAAAGCTAGGGTTCAACATGTTGTGCATAGCATGCCTCCGCATTTTTCTTTGTGTTGTTTGGTTTTCAAAACTCAAAGAAATACATTTCAAAACCCTTTTGAAAATCATTTGCAAAAAGGAAATAAAAAGAAAAAAAAATGGAAACCCTCTCTCTCACTCTTTCTGGCCCAGCAGTGCGGCCCGGCCTGCTTCCCCCCCCCCCCCTTCTCTCTTTCTCCCGCATGGGCCGGCTCCCTCGCCTCGGCCCAGTCCGCCCGCAGGCCCGCGGCCTCTCCTCCCTCCTCCCGCTCGCTGACAGCACGGGCCCGCCCGTCAGCCTCCTCCCTTTCTTCTTCCTTGAGTCCGAGCCAGACACGCCGCCCGCCGCTGAGTCCGCAACCGCCGCGCGCGGATTCCTCGCGTCGTCTCCGCATGGGACTCTGCCTTGACCCCGCCATAAATAGCACCGACCCCGCGCCGTTTTTCTCCCATTGCAGCGCGTCGCCTAGCCCTAGACAGCAGCAGCGCCACCGGCCGCCATTGCCACTGCTTTGCTCTCGCCGCCGAGCGTCGTTCCGCGCCTCGGGCCGCTCCAAGCTCTTCGTCGTGCGTCGCACCGGCTTCGCGTACATGCGGAACACCTTCCCCTCTCTTTTTCCGTTCAATTGAACACCGATTGATCTTGTCGCTGTGCACAGGGAAGCAGCCGCCGCTGTCTTCCGTCGCCAGCCGTCCTCCGTGTTCTTCGAGCCCCTCTGAGCAGTCAGGTGAGCTCGCCTCCCTCTCCTCTTTCTCCCGGTGCTCTCGGATTCGAAAACCGAGCACCGTAGCGCCCGATCGACTTCCGCCGCCGAGCCCCGCCTCGGGCCGGCCATGGCGCCACCGTGCGCCGCCCTGCTCCGGTGGAGCACTGCCCTCTCCTCCCCCCCCCATCTAATCTAAGCCATCGGCTTCAGATCCAATGGATAAGAGGAGCCGATACCCCTTCGGGTGGCAATTTTGCTAAAGAGCCCCTCGAGTTCTCTGACTCTCAACCCGCTGTCCAAAGCGGTTTTCACCTTTACGCTTTCCCCTCTCGAAAACATATTCCCTTCTAGATCTGTTTTATTTCGAAAATAAAAGAAAATCCCTATTTACAGATTTGCCACCGATTTTCAAATGCTTATAATTTGCTCGTTTTAAATCCAAATAGATCCGTTCAAGTTGCGTTAGATCCGTAATTTTATGCTCTATCCAGTAGTATAGATTTCATCTATGTTAATAACTTTTGAAAATAAAAGTAAATTAATTCTTTTAATGCTTTAATCTTGCCCTTTTCAAAATCTTGTTTAAACTATAGTTTAATCGTTTTAGATCCGATTAGCGTGATTCTCGCGTCTTTGTGACCGTAGTAAAGTATAGATCTGTTTTATAATCTTTTCAAAACCTCTTTATTGTTTATGGTGTAATGTTCTGATCATATCTTTATTGCTTCGTGTATGATTGTTCGGATGATTGCGTGGATGATATCTTTATAGCTTGTTACCTTGTACCTTGTCACCATGGGTTTCTATGCATATGGGTAGCTTTGCTATGCTTCACATGATGAATATGGAATCGAATCTTGACTAATGATATATGCAACAATGGATAAAACTGGCTTTTATAGCAACATGGAATAGGACCCCACTGTAGGGCAAAAGCTGCGATTGAAATGCAACCATGAGTGGCTATAATGGCGCCGACTTTAGTTACGTATGAAGTTTGGACTAGCATGCTTGTGGTTCGTGAAAAGCACCTTTGCCGAGCTGGTTATGGGGTATAGCTTGTATAGGGACCGCTGGGGGTGGTACCATCGGGGTGTCCCATATTCCCCTTTGCATTGGGTCTGTAGGGTCCGCTACATGCTAGAAAGGGCTTTTGAAAGACTTCACAGTGTTCCCTGCCCGCTCACCTTGGATGTGTTTTGGGAGTTGCAAACCCGGGCATATGGGCGACACGGCTTGTGGGTAAAGTGCGTAACCTCTGCATAGTATAAATCTATCATGATAGTCGTGCTCACGGTCACGAGCGGCCTGGAAAACTCACAGTGTAGATGATCATGTTGTTTAAGTGTTAATGATGTTTATTAATATATCATGTGGTTATTAATTGGGCTATGCATAACTAAAGCTAATTGTTGTTAAAACTTGACCAAGTTAAAAGCAACCGCAGTTCAGACAGTGTCAGCCTTTGAGCTTCATAACCCTATGTTACTCTTGCTGAGTACTTTAAGTGCTCACCCTTGCTTTCTCAACCTCATCAGATGGCTATGAAGACTACCGTGAGGAGTACTAGGCTAGTGGTCAACCAGTCGGCGTTCCCTGTGAAGTGGAGCTTCGTCACGAGAGTTATCTCTATTTCTGTTGTTATGTTTAAGAATATTATTCGTTATGTAATAAGCACTCAGTGATGGTACTATTTAAAGATTTGTCGGCTTATGTGTGTGATTGATCTCTGGGCACACATGAGTTATTCGCATTCAATTTTATTCTTAAAATTGGGTGTGACAGCGATCGGCCATGCCATGCCTCATAGGGGGTGATGCCCTCCAATGCACGCGTCGGGGCACGGTTCAGAAGGTGCATCGCCATCATCACGACCTCCCCCCAAAATCTTGCCGGTAGACCGCGCTGCTTGAGCAGAGCTCGCACCATGGCCACCACCGTCTGATTCCTGCGCTCAATGACTCCATTCTGCTGAGGGGAGTGAGGGGCACTGAAGTGCCTTTTGATACCTTGATCGGCGCAGTAGGAGCTGAACTCGGCGACGGTGAACTCGCTGTCATTGTTCGTGCGCAGGACCTTGAGCTGGCAGTCACTCTCCACCTCTGCTGCAGCCTTGATGCGCTTGATTGCCTCCCCGGCAGCATCCTTGGTCGGCAGCAGCGCCGCCCACATGTATCGGGTGGCGTCGTCCACCAATAGGAGGATGTATCGGTTGCCAACCGATGTTGCCGGTGTCACAGGTCCGCAGAGGTCGCCGTGCACCAACTCTAGGTGCTCTTGGTGAAGGAATACGAGGTTGCTACGCTAGCCGGAAAACAAAACTTTTCGACCTCATAAACCAGGATCTACTGCTAGTTACAGGTTACGAGATTACCACTAGACGCGCAGGTGCAGCGGAAGACGACTTGATGTAGTCGTGCGCGTCGCAGGAGGCAGTGCAGTTGCATGGTCGTCCGTCTCAACGTCCCCTTCGCGCGGTTCGTCCTTGTGCTCCAGATGCAGCACCTCCGAGGAATCCCACACGTGCAGGGAGGAAGCGTTGCGCCTCCGGACTGCTAGGTCCGCGAGGAGCAAAAGGCGCGAGCGTGGGGAGGCGACGGCGGCTGCCAAAAGGCATGGATCGATTCGCCCCGCGCCCACCCCTTGCTTATATAGGCATCCTAACGAGCTCCCACGGTGGAGGCCCATTAGAAACCCTAAACCTAGTCTAATTCAGGTCTAACCGGAATTAGGCTTCCAGCCCCTTAAGCGTGCGACCCTATGGGCTCATGCATACATAGACATGGCCCAAGTACTCTTACTCGACCAATAGTTGATAGCGGCCTCTAGCAAGGCGTGTCAACTCCTATGCATACGCTATGATCATATCAGACGAACCACTATGACCATGTACAAGTTATTCCCTTCGCCACTCGATATATGGTTCAACTCGTGGGTTAACACTTAACCCAAGCACGGCCATGCATTTGTTGATCCAATCATATGAGTGATCCAGTGATATCTCTCTCACGAAGAGAGGGGCAAATTCCATCTTGATTGTCTATGTCTCACAGCATGTTTCCCGACCACCCAAGGACCACCTTTATAACTACCCAATTACGGAGTAGCGTTTGATAGTCTCTAAGTAGATCGTTTCACATCTTGAGTACATACCACAATCTCAGGTCTAAGGACATAACGTACATGACATGAATAGAGACTTTCTCTTGTTGGGTCAGTCCAGCCTACATGTCTCACATGTGCCCACATTATTAGTTTGACATCTCCATGTCTATGACTTGTGAAACATAGCCATCAACTAATACATGTGCTGGTCTAATATTTAAGTGTGCTCTTACAAGAATGCCGACCAGGGACAACTTTTAGAATAACCATTCAGGTAATTGAGTTCCACAAACAATTCACATAATTGTCAATCAATACTAGTTGTCTATAATGGATATTCAAAGAACACTATATTAATCATGGATACAACCGGAATATAATCATCTACATGATTAGCTCTAGGGCATATTCCAACACTTGGGCACGGTACGCCGTTGCCGATGGAAAAGCTCGTCGTTTCTGCTTGGTGGTGACGCAGACGTCGCAGACCTGCTCCGCGTGGTCGATCTTGGGGATCCCACGGGCTATCTCTATCTCTATCTTTGTCATGTTCAAGATGTCTAACCTTCGTCGGTCAGCCCGCATTAGCACCGGAGGACGTGCCCCTCCTGAATCTCAATCGCCAATGGTGGAATCTCAGGAAGAACCAGAGGAGGAGATCCAGGAAATCTCCAGTAGCGAAGAGTACCACGGGGAAGAAAGCCCCCATGCCCCAAGTGCTGACGTTAATTCCTCTGATTTCGTCGAAGAAGATCTGCCAGAAGAGCCAGGGTGGATCCGCACCAAGTATATCCGAGGAGAAGCGCACAGCAGCTACGCTCACTCCCAGCTGGTGGACCTTGTGATGGAATGCCACTCAGGACCCGATATTGCAACCATGTACACTTGCAAGGAATTCAAACACTCCCTCGCCAACACCTACTGGAAGGCGAAGATCTATATCTGTGGAAGTGCTAATGGGCAAGCAACTGAACGTGTGGATTGTACCTTTCATAGCTGTGTTGCTCATCCTACCATAGAAGCAAGTATGAAGGACGCCGCGTTCTCTACATACATGGCCATCCACAACAAGTTCAGAGAAAGGATCGCCAACACCCGCCGCCGTTACATCCCTCGTTTCGATGTGGAGCAAGGTTGGATAATCGCCGAACCTAACGGTGAAGGTGGCCCCGTCCTGAATGAGCTCGTCAACTTCGTTCAGGAGATGATGAGCATGTATGGTCATCTCCTAATAGAAGCAAGGGAGCTGCGCAAGGATCTCAAGCGCAGTTACCAACAACAAGATGAGCTTCGCGAAGAGTTTGGGCTGCCAATGAACTTCAAGAAGATCAAGAAGAATTAGGACTAGGAGCCCCTTTATAGCTTATTCGCTAGTTCGTGAGTCGTGTGTGCTAGTGTTCCCTATGTGTTTAGTTTCTTGTGCTTATGCTAATGTGTGAGTTGGTTCTTTGTAATGATTGTTGAGGTTGTGGGCTTATCCGCAACACTCATAGCTTAGGTTGGGTTGCTTGAAAAGCTTTATAATAAATAAAGTTGCAGTTTTCGTTAATCTGTCTTTTCAGACCTCCCTGTCTTGTTATTTTTTCCTAATTAATTCTAAACGTCCTAAAATCACGAAAACTTAAGTGAAAATAGTAGACTTCCTTATCTTTCCGTGGTCGCAATAAGAACCTTCATATCTGTTCGGAGTTAAGAGAAATAATTCCTGCAAGTTGATGTTTCTGCGCAGTTTGGTAACCTGGACAGATCTGTTTAAATGCAGTTTTTGATTAAGTTAATGTCAGAATCAGAAAAAGTTAGAATTACGAAAGTTGTAGATAAATTCTTTATCTTTCCAACCACATAAGCCTTGCCTCTGTTTGAGTTCGGAAACTTCAGATATGACTGTTTTTCTAGACTGCTATTGTGCTGAAAATCCAGAAAAGTTGCAGACTCGTCTCGTGTCAGGTTTTAAAATCGTTCTTATGTGTCAGATGCCTCGCACCAGGACCAACTCCGGATCCAACACCAGTGACAACAACAACGACAATAACCAGCACCCTCTACCTCCACCACATGCGATGACTCCAGAGCAGGTGCAGGTTCAGATAATGCAGACAATGCAAGCTATGATGCAGTTCATGCAGAACCAACCTCACCAACCTGCTGGAGCTTCACCTGTCAACAAGCGGAGGGAATTTCTGCAAGGACACCCTCCTGTTTTCTCTCATACCAGTGATCCGTTGGAGGCGGATGATTGGTTGCGTGCGGTGGAGAAGCAACTTAACATCACCCAGTGCAATGACCAGGAGAAAGTCTTGTATGCATCTGGTCAGCTTCAAGGTGCAGCTCAGACTTGGTGGGGGACATATCAAGATGCTCGCCCGGAAATGCTCCTGCTATCACTTGGGAAGAGTTTTCCCGGAACTTTAAGGCGTGCCACATTCGAAAGGGAATCATAGAGCTGAAGCAAGAAGAATTCAGGAACCTTCGGTTGGGACAGATGTCAGTCAGCGAGTACCATGACAAGTTCTCGCAGCTAGCTCGCTATGCTCCCAATGAAGTAAGGGATGATGCTGATAAGCAGCGTCTCTTCTTAAAGGGGATCTATTATGAACTCCGGCTGCAGCTGAAGGGTAATACATACCCGAATTTCCAATCCCTGGTGAACTGTGTCATCGTCCTGGACAATGAACGCAGGGAGATGGACAAGAAGAGGAAACTAAGAGGACAAGCTTCTGGGAGTAACACTCGCTAGCGTCCCAACTATCCTCAACAAGGTTACCAGCAGAGGTACCAAGGCACATCTAACTTTGGGAACCGTAACCTGAACCAGCAACGTCCGTCGTTCCAGCAGTAGGGTGGTTACTCAGGACCTCGTCAAGGCTTATCCAGCAGTACCCCAGCAAAGACTAATGTTCCCAATACCCCCATCAAGTGTTTTGCTTGTGGTGAACCCGGACATCTCTCCTATAACTGCCCCAAGAAGCAAAATGCACCAAACCCTCCAAGTCAGAACAACAACAACCAGAGAGGAAGGTACCAGCCGCCCTCTCATAATAGGAGCGTGAACCATGTCTCTGCAGAAGCAGCTCAGGAAGCACCAGAAGTGATGATGGGTACGTTCCATGTCAACTCCATCCCTGCTACTGTTCTTTTTGATTCTGGAGCTTCACATTCTTTCACATCGCAAGCTTTTGTTAGAATGCATGGAATAACTTTGTTAGCAATGCAAAATCCCATAATCGTAAATTCACCGGGTGGGGTTATGAGAACCGATTGTTATTGTCCATCAGTTACTGTTACTCTAAGGGGGATAGACTTCAAAGCTTAGCTTACAGTTTTGAGGACCGCTGGGATCGATGTTATATTGGGTTTGGACTGGATGAGAAAGCAAGATGCAGTGATCAAGTGCGATAAGAAGATAGTTGAATTGTCTACACCTACAGAGGGCAGGATCAATGTTGATGTGATTATGCAACCTCTACCGACAGCCGCTGTCAACCAGCTTGAGGAGAATGACAACCCAGCAGAGCGGGTTGTTGATGAATTTCCAGATATGTTCCCCGAAGATTTGCCAGGTATGCCTCCCGATCGTGACATTAAGTTTATAATTGAGTTATTACCTGGAACTGCACCTATAGCTAAAAGACCATATAGGATGGGAATAAAAGAATTAGAAGAACTTAAGAAACAAATTAAAGAGTTGTCGGATAAAGGTTTTATTCGTCCTAGCTCTTCACCTTGGGGTGCACCAGTTATTTTTGTTGACAAGAAAGATGGCAGTCAGAGGATGTGTGTTGATTATCGGTCACTCAATGAGGTAACTATCAAGAACAAGTATCCTTTGCCCAGAATCGACAATTTGTTTGATCAGTTGAAGGGTGCTTGTGTGTTCTCCAAGATTGATCTTCGGTCTGTTTATCATCAGTTGAAGATCCGTGCTTCAGATGTTCCCAAGACAACATTCACTACGAGGTATGGGTTGTATGAATATACGGTGATGTCTTTCGTTCTTACCAATGCACCTGCATACTTTATGTACTTGATGAACAAGGTTTTTATGGAATATCTGGATAAGTTTGTGGTGGTATTCATTGATGATATTCTGATCTACTCCAAGAACGATGATGAACATGCGGAACACTTGAGATTGGTATTACAGAAGCTTAGAGAGCACCAGTTGTATGCTAAAAGAAGTAAGTGTGAATTTTGGTTGAAAGAAGTTTCCTTTCTTGGCCATGTTGTGTCTAATGGAGGTATATCAGTTGATCCTAGTAAGGTGGAAGATGTACTGAATTGGAAACCCCCACCAATGTCAGTGAGATTCGTAGTTTTCTTGGCTTAGCTTGATATTATAGAAGGTTCATTGAAGGATTCTCTAAGCTAGCTAAACCTATGACCGCGTTGCTTGAGAAGGATGCCAAGTTTGTTTCGTCAGAAAAGTGTCAGGCTAACTTTGAAGAATTGAAAAAGAGATTGACTACAGCTCCTGTGTTGACCTTGCCAGACTTGAGTCAGAAGTTTTCTATTTATTGTGATGCCTCTCGTCTTGGTTTGGGTTGTGTGCTTATGCAAGAAGGAAGAGTTGTTGCCTACACCTCGCGACAACTGAGGAAGCATGAGTTGAATTATCCGACTCATGATTTGGAGTTAGCAGCTGTGGTTCATGCATTGAAGATATGGAGACATATCTTATTGGTCATAAGTGTGACATCTACACCGACCATAAGAGCTTGAAATACATCTTTACTCAATCAAACCTGAATTTGAGGCAACGTCGTTGGTTGGAGCTGATCAAGGATTATGACTTAGATGTTCACTATCATCCTGGTAAAGCCAATGTTGTGGCCGATGCTCTTAGCAGGAAGAGTTATGCTAATGAGATTTGGACAATACCAATGCCTGAAGAGTTGTGTGCTGGACTTGAGCATCTCAACTTGAGCATTGTTGCTAATGCTATGGAGATGGTAGTGGAGCATACGCTAGAAAAGGAGATTCGTGAAGGTCAGTTGCAGGATAAGAATCTGCAGTTAATAGTTGAGAACATGAAGGAAGGAAGATCACCAGGTTTCCGGTTAGATGATAATGGTACATTGTGGTATGGAAAGTGGATCTGCGTCCCCGACATCAAGTCTATTCGATAGACGATTCTGCAAGAAGCTCATGAGTCAACCTACTCAATACACCCTGGAAGCACTAAGATGTACTTAGATCTTAAAGAGAAATATTGGTGGGTTGGATTCAAACGTGACGTGGCAGAATATGTAGCAATATGTGATACATGTCAGAGGGTTAAAGCAGAACATCAGAGACTTGCAGGACTGTTGCAACCGATAAAGATACCTGAATGGAAGTGGGACGAAGTTGGTATGGATTTCATAGTTGGGTTACCACTTACTCGGAAAGGTTATGACTCAATCTAGGTCATAGTTGATCGCTTGACTAAGATAGCTCACTTCTTGCCAGTTCGAACCACTTATACGGGAGCACAGTTAGCGGAGTTATATATGGAAAGAATAGTATGCCAGCACGGAGTTCCAAAGAAGATTGTGTCAGATAGAGGAACCCAGTTCACCTCGCACTTTTGGAAGTGCATGAGTCCCTCGGAACAGTGTTGAACTTTAGCTCAGCCTATCACCCTCAGATAGATGGACAGACAAAAAGAACAAATCAAGTGCTAGAAGATATGTTAAGAGCTTGTGCTTTGCAGTATGGTACCAGTTGGGACAAGAGTTTTCCCTATGCTGAATTCTCATATAACAACAGTTATCAGGAAAGTCTTAAGATGGCACCGTTTGAAGCTTTGTATGGACGGAAGTGTAGAACTCCGTTGTTCTGGAATCAAACGGGAGAAACCCAAGTGTTTGGACCAGATGTTCTGAGAGATGCAGAAGAACAAGTCCGAGTAATCAGGGATAATCTGAAGATAGCACAGTCTCGACAAAAGAATTACGCTGATAACCGAAGAAGAGATTTGTCTTTTGAGGTAGGTGATTATGTTTACTTGAAAGTGTCACCTATGAGAAGTGTGAAACGGTTCAATATGAAAGGAAAGTTAGCACCCAGATATATTGGTCCGTTCAAGATTCTTGAGAGACGTGGAGAAGTTGCTTATCGGTTGGAGTTACCAGAAAGCTTGTCAGGAGTTCACAATGTGTTTCATGTATCTCAGCTCAAGAAGTGTTTGCGAGTACCCGAAGAACAGTTACCATTGGAGGAACTTACAGTTAAGGAAGATTTGACCTATGAGGAATACCCAGTTAAAGTTTTGGAAACAGCTGAAAGGATTACAAGGAGTAAGGTCATCAAGATGTGCAAGGTGCAGTGGAATCGGTATACAGAGAAAGAGGCCACTTGGGAAAGAGAGGAAGATCTAAGAAAAACCTACCCTCAACTCTTTAAGTAAGTAAAATCTGGGAATCTCGGGGCGAGATTCTTTTAAGGGGGTAGATTTGTAACACCCTAAAATTTGAAATAGAAATTAGATTTGAATTTAAATTAAATTTGATTTATTTCAAACAATTTTGTGCTCATAGAATTAAATAAATAAAACTAAAATAAATATCAAAGCTAGGGTTCAACATGTTGTGCATAGCATGCCTCCGCATTTTTCTTTGTGTTGTTTGGTTTTCAAAACTCAAAGAAATACATTTCAAAACCCTTTTGAAAATCATTTGCAAAAAGGAAATAAAAAGAAAAGAAAAAAAATGGAAACCCTCTCTCTCTCACTCTTTCTGGCCCAGCAGTGCGGCCCGGCCTGCCTCCCCCCCTTCTCTCTTTCTCCCGCATGGGCCGGCTCCCTCGCCTCGGCCCAGTCCGCCCGCAGGCCCGCGGCCTCTCCTCCCTCCTCCCGCTCGCAGACAGCACGGGCCCGCCCGTCAGCCTCCTCCCTTTCTTCTTCCTTGAGTTCGAGCCGGACACGCCGCGCGCCGCTGAGTCCGCAACCGCCGCGCGCGGATTCCTCGCGTCGTCTCCGCGTGGGACTCTGCCTTGACCCCGCCATAAATAGCACCGACCCCACGCCGTTTTTCTCCCATCGCAGCGCGTCGCCTAGCCCTAGACAGCAGCAGCGCCACTGGCTGCAATTGCCGCCGCTCTGCTCCCGCCGCCGAGCGCCGTTCCGCGCCTCGGGCCGCTCCAAGCTCTTCGTCGTGCGTCGCACCGGCTTCGCGTACGTGCGGAACACCTTCCCCTCTCTTTTTCCGTTCAATTGCACACCGATTGATCTTGTCGCCGTGCACAGGGAAGCCGCCGCCACTGTCTTCCATCGTCGGCCGTCCTCCGCGTTCTTCGAGCCCCTCTGAGCAGTCAGGTGAGCTCGCCTCCCTCTCCTCTTTCTCCCGGTGCTCTCGGATTTGAAAACTGAACACCGTAGCGCCCGATCGACTTCCGTCGCCGAGCCCCGCCTCGGGCCGGCCATGGCGCCACCGTGCGCCGCCCTGCTCCGGTGGAGCACCGCCCTCTCCTCCTCCCCCCCATCTAATCTAAGCCATCGGCTTCAGATCCAATGGATCAGAGGAGCCGATACCCCTTCGGGTGGCAATTTTGCTAAAGAGCCCCTCGAGTTCTCTAACTCTCAACCCGCCGTCCAAAGCGGTTTTCACCTTTACGCTTTCCCCTCTGGAAAACGTATTCCCTTCTAGATCTGTTTTATTTCGAAAATAAAAGAAAATCCCTATTTACAGATTTGCCACCGATTTTCAAATGCTTATAATTTGCTCGTTTTAAATCCAAATAGATCCGTTCAAGTTGCGTTAGATCCGTAATTTTATGCTCTATCCAGTAGTATAGATTTCATCTATGTTAATAACTTTTGAAAATAAAAGTAAATTAATTCTTTTAATGCTTTAATCTTGCCCTTTTCAAAATCTTGTTTAAACTATAGTTTAATCGTTTTAGATCCGATTAGCGTGATTCTCGCGTCTTTGTGACCGTAGTAAAGTATAGATCTGTTTTATAATCTTTTCAAAACCTCTTTATTGTTTATGGTGTAATGTTCTGATCATATCTTTATTGCTTCGTGTATGATTGTTCGGATGATTGCGTGGTGATGTTGATCGAGTATAGCCGGTGAGACCTTCGGTGATCAGGACCACCAGGAGCTTTGTGATCAAGGCAAGTTTAACATGGGATCATCCTTGTTACCTATTCACCCTAATTCATCTAGTCATATTGCATGTGTCTAAATTAATTCCTATTTAGATCTTTACCATAGCTTGTTACCTTGTATCTTGTCACCATGGGTTTCTATGCATTTGGATAGCTTTGCTATGCTTCACATGATGAATATGGAATCGAATCTTGACTAATGATATATGCAACAATGGATAAAACTGGCTTTTATAGCAACATGGAATAGGACCCCACTGTAGGGCAAAAGCTGGGATTGAAATGCAACCATGAGTGCTATAATGGCGCTGGCTTTAGTTAAGTATGAAGTTTGGACTAGCATGCTTGTGGTTCGTGAAAGGCACCTTTGCCGAGCTGGTTATGGGGTATAGCTTCTATGGGGACCGCTGCGGGTGGTACCATCGGGGTGTCCCATATTCCCCTTTGCATTGGGTCTGTAGGGTCCGCTACATGCTAGAAAGGGCTTTTGAAAGACTTCACAGTGTTCCCTGACCGCTCACCTTGGAAGTGTTTTGGGAGTTGCAAACCCGGGCATATGGGCGACACGGCTTGTGGGTAAAGTGCGTAACCTCTGCATAGTGTAAATCTATCATGATAGCCGTGCTCACGGTCACGAGCGGCCTGGAAAACTCACAGTGTAGATGATCATGTTGTTTAAGTGTTAATGATGTTTATTAATATATCATGTGGTTATTAATTGGGCTATGCATAACTAAAGCTAATTGTTGTTAAAACTTGACCAAGTTAAAAGCAACCGCAGTTCAGACAGTGTCAGCCTTTGAGCTTCATAACCCTATGTTACTCTTGCTGAGTACTTTAAGTGCTCACCCTTGCTTTCTCAACCTCATCAGATGGCTATGAAGACTACCGTGAGGAGTACTAGGCTAGTGGTCAACCAGTCGGCGTTCCCTGTGAAGTGGAGCTTCGTCGCGAGAGTTATCTTTATTTCCGCTGTTATGTTTAAGAATATTATTCGTTATGTAATAAGCACTCAGTGATGGTACTATTTAAAGATTTGTCGGCTTATGTGTGTGATTGATCTCTGGGCACACATGAGTTATTCGCATTCAATTTTATTCTTAAAATTGGGTGTGACAGCAATCGGCCATGCCATGCCTCATAGGGGGTGATGCCCTCCAGTGCACACGTCGGGGCACGGTTTAGAAGGTGCACCGCCGTCATCACGGCCTCCCCCCAAAATCTTGCCGGTAGACCGCGCTGCTTGAGCAGAGCTCGCGCCATGGCCACCACCGTATGATTCCTGCGCTCAACGACTCCATTCTGCTGAGGGGAGTGAGAGGCACTAAAGTGCGTTTTGATACCTTGATCGGCGCAGTAGGAGCTGAACTCGGTGACGGTGAACTCGCCGTCATTGTCCGTGCGCAGGACCTTGAGCTGGCAGTCACTCTCCACCTGTGCTGCAGTCTTGATGCGCTTGATTGCCTCCCCGGCAGCATCCTTGGTCGGCAGCAGCGCCGCCCACATGTATCGGGTGGCGTCGTCCACCTATAGGAGGATGTATCGGTTGCCAACCGATGTTGCCGGTGTCACAGGTCCGCAGAGGTCGCCGTGCACCAACTCCAGGTGCTCCTGGGCACGGTACGTCGTTGCCGATGGAAAAGCTCGCCGCTTCTGCTTGGTGGTGACGCAGACGTCGCAGACCTGCTCCGCGTGGTCGATCCTGGGGATCCCACGGGCCATCTCTCCTCTGCTCAGACGTCGTAGTGCATCAAAGTGCAAATGGCTGAGCCTCTCGTGCCATTGCCATGCCTTGTCATCCTTGCGCATGGCGAGACAGCAAGGCTGCACAGCTTTCAAGTGAAGGATGTAGAGGCGGTTAGCTCCTCGAGATACCTTGGCAAGCAGACGGCGACTGCGATCCCAGATGCGCAGCACACCATCGGCAATCTCCACCTTGGAGCCGCCTTCGTCCATCTGCCCGAGGCTCATGATCGAGTTCTTGAGGGCAGGGATGAAGTACACGCCGTGCAGCACCCGATGCTCTCCGGTCTTGCCTTGGAACACAATGGTGCCGATGCCGCGGATGTCCACCTTGGACGCGTCCCCGAAGCGCACGGTGCCGCGGACGTCCGTGTTCAGATCGGTAAAGAGCTCGCGACGCCCCGTCATGTGGTGTGTTGCTCCGCTGTCGAGGTACCAGCCTCCCATCTTCTCTTCTTCTTCATCGACACCGAGGAAGGCTCGAGCCCTTGGCTGCTCCAAGGTGACTTCTTGCGCGGCCAGAGAGTAAGCCGACGCATCCTTGTCCAGCTCGACGAACGCGTGTGCCATGAACAGCGCGTCGTCCTCTTCGCACTCGGCGTACTGGGCACGCCCAGCGTATCCACTAGCACCGTCGTCGCGGCCTCCACCTTGATCACCTCCTCGGCCTCCACGGTCACCTCCACCGTCACGGCCTCCGCCGCGCTCTCGCCGTGGCAATCGGCAATCGCGCGCCCAGTGGCCCTCCAAGCCACAGTTGAGGCAGGTGTTCGGCCCACGGTTGTTACCCGGGGGGCCGCGGTCTCCGCCGCCATCGCGGCCGGTGCCGCGCCGTCACTGCCCCGCTGGAACCTTCCTCCGCGACCACGCTGCTGCCTGGGAGCCGAGCCATCGGCATCGGCAGCGCCCTTCTTCTCCTTCTTCCAGCGCTCTCTCCACTGCTCCTCAGTGTACATCAGCTTTCCTCCGACGGCCATCGGCCCAATCGGTGCTTGCGCCTCGAGATCATCCACCGCCTTGAGCCTCCCAGTCACCTCCTCGAGCGTGAGCGCCTTAAAGTCGAGGAATTGCTCGATGGCGACGACGATCTGCGCGTACTTCGTCGGCACCGATCGAAGGTACTTTTCCACCACGCGCTCCTCGGTGATGTCCCGATCGCCGTGGATGATGGGTTGCTGATGCAGAGTCGACAGTCGGATGGCAAAGTCGTCGACTTGCTCATCGGGCTCGATGCCGATGTCCTCCCAGTCTCGGCGAAGTCGCTGCGGCGTCACCCGTCGGACCCTGTCCACGCCGATCCTTGCTGCAGCGATGGCATCCCATGCCTCCTTTGCCGATGCCTTGTCCATGAGCGGGATGCCCATCTCCTTAGGCACAGCAGCCCCGATCACCTCAAGCGTCTGCCGATCATCGCGGTACTGGACCGGACCTCCCTTGACGGCCTCCCACATGTCGCGCACCTGCATCCGTAACTTCATGAGCTGAGACCACTCATGGTAGTTGGTCTTGTCCAGCATCGGCCATGTCGTGCTGCTGCCGGAGGCGCGGTAGACCACCCTGTCCCGCGACTCATGGCGCCCGCCATCGCGGCCTCGCCTGCGGTCGCGCGGGGACTGAGAGCGGCGCCGATCCCTCCGATCGCGCGAGCTCTCAGAGCGCCTGGCGTCCTTCTCCACCTGCTCCTTCTCCTCTGCAGCGATCTTCGCTCGCAGCGCCTGCGCGGTCCTCGCCTCCTGCTCTACTGCTGCTGCAGCCTGCCTCGCCGCCTGGATCGCCGCCGCTCCTGCTGCCTCTGTAGCCAGCAGACGCGCGACCCGGCTGTTGGGGTCGCCCAGCCTCCCTCACCAGTGATCGAGGCACCATCCTCGGCGGCCAAAGCCTTGGCCTTGGTGGCGGCGGCGGCGGCGGCGCGCTCTGCTGAAGCAGACATGGCTGGTGGGATGGTGGACAGGTGGTGTTTTTGGCTCTCTAGCAACCAGAGCTCTGATACCAATTGTTAGTAAAAGTGAGACTCAGAATTGTGCTGCTAGGGCCTCTTGCCTCTAGTCTTTGTTCCCCTTTATATACAATTGAGCTCGACAGAGCTTTCGTGTGATACAAGTTTGCTTTAAGAACATATTCCTAATGCAGAGTAAAGCTAGTCTAAAGCATAAAGTAATAGCAACCGTCCAAAACTGAAAAAGGAATAACAACTAAAGTGTAACAACTAAACTGCTATTGAAGACAAGGCTATTGAAGACGAGGCTTATCTATCAGAGGAGGAGCAGCAGGTGGCGAATCCGCTGGCGCAGCACTCGTCCATCATGTCGCTGACGCTGGAGGAGCTGCAGAACTCCCTGTGCGAGCCGGGGCGCAACTTCGAGTCCATGAACATGGACGAGTTCATGGCCAACATATGGAACGCCGAGGAGTTCCAGGCCGCCACGGGCACCGCCGGCGGCAGCAGCAATGAGGGAACGGAGCGGGAGCCGATGATGGTGCCCATGGCGACGGCGGGGACAGGTGAGAACGGAGGGGAAGGGAGCGGGTTGGTTCGGCAGGGGTCGTTCGCGCTGCCGCCGCCGCTGTCCCGGAAGACAGTGGAGGAGGTCTGGGCCGAGATCACCCAGGACCCCGCGGATTCCGAAGGCAACGCCAACGCGGCGCCGCAGGCGGCCGTGGTGCAGCCCCAGATGGGGAGCGGCGGCGGCGGCGGCGTCGCGGCCAGCGGGCGGCAGGTGACGCTGGGCGAGATGACGCTGGAGGACTTCCTGGTGAAGGCCGGCGTCGTGCGGGGAGCCTTCGCTGGGCACGGCGGCCAGGCCGTCGGCATGGTCCCGGCCGGGCCGATGGGCATGCATCATGCGGCTCCCATGATGTACCAAGTGGTGGCAGCGGACGCCGTGTACCCGGTGATGGGCGACGGCTTGGGGTACCACAACGGGTACCCCGGGGGCATGTCGGTGGTGCCGCCTCCACCGCCGTCTCAGTGCGTGGCACCCGCCGCCGTGAGCCCGGGGTCGTCGGACGGGATGAGCGCGATGACGCATGCGGAGATGGTGAACTGCATTGGCAACCGAGGGATGGTCCGGAACGGCGGCGGCGGCGGCGAGCGGAAGCGCGACTCCCCTGAGGACGGGTGCACCGAGAAGACCGTGGAGCGCCGGCAGCGACGCATGATCAAGAACCGCGAGTCCGCGGCCCGGTCACGCGCCAGGAAGCAGGTGTGCATGCTGTTCTCGTCGATTTCGTGGTCTTCGGATCATTGACAGACTCGATGTGCTCTGAAATGGTGCCGGTGCAGGCGTATACAGTAGAGCTTGAAGCTGAACTGAACCATCTCAAAGAGGAGAATGAGCGCCTCAGAGCAGAGGAGGTACCGGGAACAGAAGCATTTGTTCATCATCTCCTTTTCCTGTCTTGTACCATTGATCTGATCAGACACAACGTCTCTGTTCCATTTTGTTTTGCAGAAGACGATTCTGCTATCGAAGAAAAAGACGGTAATTTCCCCTCAACCGCGCTGTCCTTTTACGGAGTGTCGATAATTTGCTAGTTGTAACAATCGCCATGGTTTGTCAAGACAGTGCGCTGATGGGAATCTGCCATGGCTTTTGTGTTTGTTTCAGCTGGTGGAGAAGATGATGGAGCAGGCAAGGGAGAATGTGAGTGCCAAGAAGCGCGGTCGCTGGCTGCGCCGCTGGGGCAGCGCCATGTGGTGAACTGTGACGAGTGACTCGCGCTGTGTAGATCCAATCCACTTGGCGCTTGCTGCCATGGCAAGTGCTGCACCTGTCGGTAGCAGCACCGTTGGTAACAGTATGCAATGTGTTGATTGACGCAAATGTCTGCCAGGGAATAGATATGGTCAAGAGCTTCAGCGTTGGCCTGCTGCTGTTCATAAGCCTGAGGTTGTACAAACAATAAACCATCTAGTAACTCAACACAAAGCTCTGTGTTATGCATTAGTCGATGTAGAAACTGAGATATTAATATATTCTTTTTTAAAAAAAACACAAAGCTCTTTGTTTTCGTCCATGTTTATTTGACATGGCCCATATTATGTCGTATGTATGTGTATGTGTATCCCTTGCATTTGATTCTGGTATTCTTGTGCGAGTGGCTGTCTAGTTTGGATTCGGTTGTTTCATACTTCAGAGGCTACCAATAATCAATTGTTCAGAAGCAAGGAAACAAGCGGCAAATATATAGAAACGTAAAAGGTGGAGTGTTTCGGCCGGATGAATCCATGCGATCTTGGTCGAAATCTGACGGAAGTTGTTCTCTTTTTTTTGTGGCCACAAATGATTTCGGCCCACATTGCTTCCCGCAATCGAAAGGTTGGTGTTCTATTTTTTTGACTGGTTATATGAGGACCTTAATGGTTTTGGCCCACATTGTATAACGTAAGTGTTATTTTTAGGGGGAAAAAATCTAAATCCTTCTTAGAAAAGGAAAAAGTCTGCATTACTCTTTAAGTTTGGCGTGTGTCCATATAACCCCGTAAAACCAAAAATTGGGTTCAATTTACTCAAACTAATTCACTGTGTCCAATTTACACCTTAATTTTTTTTTCTTTATGCACAAATCGTGTCTTTCTTTTTCTTTTTAATCTGGGTGATAACTATATTAAACCAACTGATAAATTATCAGCGACAATTACAATAACATTTGCCGGGGTATGACACGAGATGGGTTCTTCTCCTGCAACACAGCTTACACCAAACTTGGCTAGCTTAGAAAATTCAGCAACGATAGTGGTTTTAGTTCCTCCACCAGTCCTCCAGCACGAGACAGGTAGTGTTAGAAAACATTATGAATTTTTCATCATATGTTTCATATAACATTGTATCTATAGTGTAAATTTATTATTAAATATCATTAACTATCAAACAATGGCATAAAAAATATATATATATTTTTAACTTAACTTATGACGTCTTCTATCATCGGCCTCACAAAAAGAGATTATCAAAACTTCACGATCTAGTATTTGGTTATTAAAGCCACATAAAACTATGACAGCTTTCTCTGATGAGTAATACTATGACATTGTTTAGATCACTGTCTGATTCTGAATTTATATGTCTGGCACAGCCTAATCTGATCACCGTAACGGCCGGCTTAACATTTTAACTGAGTAGCGTTTCTTAACCCATCAACTGAAGTTCATCAACCACTGACATGCCAACACCCGTCAAGCGACCATCGCACTGACAATTGGGGCAACACCGTTTATTCTCCAGCAGTTACATGCGAATACTAGCTACCTACTACTTGTTTATAGGCCCTGTATGAATCCTAGGGCTAGAGATAGTTTGGGCTAATTTGCACTTAACAAACTCAAAAGTATCTAAACAGAAGAGCTAGATTGGATTAGTTGCAACTAATCCATAGCTGGTTGTGGTGGAACGTAGGACCAACTTCATATGCAACTAAAAAAATATTATGACTAACAAACTAAACATCCAAATAAAATTCTGATTACACTATTGAATTCATTACAATAAATGCTTTAAAATAAAATCTCACATGGATATATTAGCCTTGAATCCAAACATCTCATTGGCTAGAGCTAGTTTGACCTAGTTTACCAACTAACTCTAACCTCTACCGAGCTAGAGTGATCCAAACATAGCCATAATTTCTTCATTCACCAGCCTTTTCCCCACGTTCAGCCATCCTGGCGCAGGTCGCTGTGCAACTGCAAGTCTCGCGGCGCCTCGCCGAGCAAGAGCTCCCTGATGATCTTGTCCCCGACCCCTTCCATGTCCGGGAGCGTGTGCCCGGCCTCGGGGTGCTCGTGGTACCGCACCCACGGCAGCTTGTGCGCCACGTACCGCTGGATCTCCACTTGGACGATCTTGTCCTGGTACCCCTGCCAGATGCTGACGACGCCCTCCCCGTCGGGGAACGGGTTCTTGATCTCCGTGGGGTCGAACTCCCACGTCCCGAACAGGATCGTCACGTCGCGGCACAGCGACTCGTAGGTCCCCTGCTGCGTTGCTTTGGCCTGTGGAAGAAAGACATGTCACATGTAGTTGTTCCCACGTCAGTACTCCTATCGATCTACGGGTAGAAACTACAGACATCGAACCTGCGTGTCTGGATTCATCATCCTGGTGGGGTTTCACGTACCGGATCCACCTGGCCGCTCTCGCGCTGCTTCCTCCAGAGCTCGGTGAGGATCTCCCAGTCCTTGGCGGTGAACGCGTCGCGCTCACCCCTGACGATCGGCGACACCCGGAACCACTTCTGCGCGAGCCAGACGTGGAGCAGCCACGGCGCGTGGTGCGCGATCCAGAAGGTCCTGCGGTCCCGGGCGTCGAGCTTCCCGTACGCCGTCCTCGACACGTTGGCAGGCAGCGGCCACCAGTAGTTCACCGCCGGCACGGCCAGAGCCACTCCGGCCAGCCTGCAACGACGAACCGAGACACACCCATTCAGAGCATACGAGTTGATCGATCACCTGAATGAACCACGGCTGAGATGGTGGTGTGCAAGCTGCTGCTATCCCTACCCTTGACCGACCTGTGCGGAATGTAGTTGAGGCAGCTCCACGCTGGGTAGGCGCCCATGGAGCACTCTACCACGTAGAACTTGTCCCCGAGATGCAGTGCGTCGGCGAGCTCCTCGACGTCCGTGGCGTCGCTCTTGAGGCTGCGTCTCGGGTTGGCGTCGCTGTCGCCGTACCCGGCTCTGTCGAAGAAGAGCATGTAGATGCCGAGGTCCTCCACGAGCTCCTGCATGCGGTCGTGGAGGCCCGATCTAGCGTTAACAATCAAACTCCGGAGTACGATCGAGAACAGCAGAACACACAAGTAGACAACACGCTGCTCACTCAGTCCAGTTCACGAAACGATCAAGAACAGTCAGTTGTTACCTGGGACACGGGGAACCCGCTCTCCTTGGTGGAGGAGAAGCCATGGATGAAGATGATCCTGAACCTGGCGTTCTCCCTGCGCACCCCTTCCTCCCTGTAGGCCAGGTGCCGGCCGTCTTTGAGCCGGATTCGAGGCGAGGTGATCACCGGCCCTCCTGGGGCGCCCAGGATCGCCGGGGGCGACGGCCGGGTGGCCTGGTACGCCCAGCCCAGCAGCGCCACTGCGGACACCAAGGCTAGTTTGGAGAGAGCGACCATTTCCACTCTTCAGTCAGCCTGCACGGCTGCACACATGAGACGATCAGAGTTCTCTTCGAATGGAGGAGCCGAGAGGAAAGGACGTTAAGCTGGCAACTGGAGATACTGAGCCAACGACAGGAGCGGCATAGAGTTTCAAAGTGCGCCAGTGCGTGCACAGGAGACAAGTACGGGATTGTGAATTGTGATTCGATCAGCTAGGCAGTATCGGGATCAGGCAGCTGCCGATCAGGACTCCGGTCGGTTAGACGGTCATCAGTTGGCTACTCGCCTGTCAAGTGCCCTGTGCCCATCGTCCCCGTGCCAGCACGCGAACGGGGCACCGTGTCCTGACGGCGCAGCTGGTTACAGCGACCGCTGCAAGATACTAGTACTCTGTATACTCCAAGCGGCAGCGCCCGTCGGCTTTGTGCCTTTGTGGCTTTGTCCCACAGAAGGGCCGGTGATGTGCCCGTGTCGGCCTGCTGCTGCACGGCGTGATCTCGACGGTGCCTCGAGTTTGTCTGCAAGTCGCGATCTTGACCAACAAGCTTCACAGGCCGAAGCAAATTCTGTGCTGTTCGGGCAATGATAGCGAGCGTGCGCGCAGTGCGACCCCCCCTGCCTTCGATGCATCCCATCTCGCTCGAGTCTTTTCGCTGGCCGTAAACAGGCGGTGCGGTGGGCGCTCGCGTACGTCTTTGCTCTCCCCCATGTTTCGGCAAATAAACAACGGCCAAAACTATTGCGTCCGTATCACTGTATGACTGTGACTCTTGAGGCAGTCTTGACTGTCGAGAGCATCACAAGGGTCGTCGTCCATGAACAAGATTGGTCGAGGGCAGATGCTGTGTAAAGTCGCAAGCATAACAAGCAAGCGCCGGTGTCACCACGGAGCTGACCGTGCGAAGTGAACGTGGATCTTTCACGACGTTTCACCGCCTTGCCGACCGACCGGCCTCTTGTGGTCGCCGCACTCGCATGCGAGCACGAACTGAGCTGGATACCAATGGCCCAACGAGTGCAAGCTTCCAGCCCACAGGACTGGTGGAACTAACGAGGCCGCCAACTATACACACGGTCCACACGGAGCTGGGCTCGACCGTGCTACTGCTGGCCCGATGCCGGCAACCGGGTGCGTGCGCCCCGACCGTCCCGGGTCTCGCGGTGCGGCCGAGCTCCTTTCCGCTTTCGAGTCCACTCCGTGACGGTCCCCGTCCCAGGCGACCGAGTCCAACACGGCCGATTCGTGTGCCGCTTTTGAACCCCCGCCCCATTTTCTACAATTCCTCCGGTCCATGCTAATGATGTCTGGTGCCTGGCGCGGGCGCCTCCGTTCCAAAAAGCGTGCCCGTATGCATGCACCTCTCGCGCGCGCCTGGGCACGGCAGGGGGGCAGCTGGACGCCAGGACTGGAGCACCCGCCTACTTCTCGCCAGCATCGGCCGGGCACGCGCGCGGCGCCCGGCGCCCGTGGCTCCCCGGTGTGCTGGACACGTACCACGACCGGCTTTGAACGGCTAATTGGTGTTCGGCGCCGGCGGCGGGCGGGCGTGCGTGGTCGTGTAACGCCACCAGCAGCACGCGCTCCAGCCTCCAGGTGATCGGATCAGCGGCGGGTCCGGTCACGCGCGCGCGGCCGTCCTGCTTTTTTGACGACGTCTTGCCAGTTCGCGTCATCATGTTCATGTTCCATCAACTCCAAGTAAGGTAAAGCTGCACTGGGCTATGTCGGCACCAAGTGTTTTTCCCCAGTTTCTGCTTCGTCTTGCCAGTCACGAGGGCACACACGGATTATTATAGGGGAGAAAAAGGCTCAAGGTGAGCTGCATTGTGGGGCAATCCTGGATATTCCATGGAATTGGGGAGGCCGACGGCGACGCTAGTGGAAGAACAACAGGGCCGACACAGGTGAACTGAAAGTTTTCTGAGATGGTGCAGTTCTCAATTGTTTCAGGAATGAGACACGTATGTGGTATGCCATGAATATCTTCAGAAGTTTGAAGCCGTGTTGCTTACAGCTGGTCCATGCTTAGGAGAAGACAGACGACATCCAGTTTGGACACTAAAATTTTCCATTATAAAGTTGGGTAAATAACGACTTATTCACACAAAACTGACCAAACAAATCTCGCACTGCTCTTGGTATAATGATTGCAAGTGGTTCTTTTACACTATGAGGCCAAACCCAAACGTTCCAGCACAGATAGTGATCTTACCATGTCATATCATAGCAAAGCCCTCGTGGAAGAGTGAGAAGTGAAAAAAAAAACAGTATCTTGCAGGATGTAAGTAAGGGTTTTATTTGGTAGGACCTTCTAACAAGGGCTTCTCTGGAGGAGCCATAGCTGTTTTGGAGGACTTCCAAAACGGCTCCGATTCCTCTATTTTTATTTACTGAAACCGGCTCCTTCAATAAAATGTTTGCCAAGGCTCCTTTGAAGAAATTAGCGCCGAAGGCGGAGACGAGCCCTACCAAACAGGCCCCACAAAGCTTTTGCTGTCCTTTAAAAAAACGTTTGTCAAGGCTCTTTTAAAGGAGCCAGAGTTGGAGGCAGAGAGGAGCCTTGTTGCGCCCTAATTCCTGCAGAGGTAGTTATTACGTTTCTTCTTTCTTTTTTCCAATGCACAGGAGCACGTGGTTTTTTTGTAGCATTGGTACTTCAATAGAGATCTAGGGTATGTGTGAAGGACATAGAAAAATGATTAGAGGAGGATGAATGAGAGTCGGTCAATCTTTCTTTTTGAAATAACCGTTGTTTCAAACAACTCTCCAAAATCTCACAAATGGTGCTCTCAAGGTAACCGGCGACCGGATATTCTCAGTTACGACCAGAGAACATAGCGGGACACCCACCTCAACGAAAAACCAAACACAACACTAAAAAGTTGTGCTCTCAACTTCAACGGAATGAAACAAGAGCACAACTCCAACCCCTAGGCCAACTGGTGACTTGAGGACACCTTGAAAGGTTCCTCACCAAGTATGTGGTTTTCACTAATCTGGTATATATGTTCTTATTTATGTCTCTCCCATGAGTGGACCCAACCATAGTCCTGGTAGTGGTAGGCCCAAGACTACTTAATTAGGTGCTAACCAAAATCATCAGTAACAATAATATGATTTAGTTCTGCTAAAAAAATGATTTAGAAAGTCCAATAGTCTTAAGTACTTTAGTCTCCAGATCATCCATCTACTCAGCTGTCTAGTGCTCATTTGTGCTTGGTATCCTCTAGGTCTATATTATATCTTGGATTCTAAAATATATCATATTTAATGTGAGATATTTTTGCTAGGCATGTCTTCAAATCATGGGTCCGCCACTCATCTGTCCCAATCCAAAATACGAGACATCTTAGACTTCCCTATCGTTTGCAAAATAAAAGTTCTTTTACAAATTACATTCAAGACATACTTTTTTTTAAAAAAAAATCTTATTTTCCTGTTTCAGGCTTACTGAACTGTGCTTGTAAAATGGTGAAAGGGTAACATGCATGACCATCTTATATCCACTCCTTAATTTTTAATGTTCAATTAAAAAGTCCACTAAGAAACTTGTAAAGAGTTGAATTATTCATCAGAACCAAAGGGAGAAATGTAGTGCTAGCGACGAAAATATTACAGCTGGTTTTGGACGATGATGCGTCAACATGGCCGGACCGGACCCCGGCCGGCGGCGTTGATGTAGAGGACACACGAACCGTTCCATTCTGATCTGTTTTAATTTCTCGTCCCAGTGTACCTCACCTAAACTCCATTCAATACTCATCGCTCATCGGCATACCTCAGCTCAGCGCACTGCCCAGTGACGACTATTCACTGGTCCACTCATCGCAATTGATCGCTTTCACCGGCCGGGCCTTCAGTACTGAAGATGGACGGCTGCATGCAAGGACCAGGGACGCAGGGACCATCAGTCCAAAGCCTAGTTTTGATCAGTATACTGTATTCGCATCACTCGATCTCCGCATGCGTTCGCATCACTCTGGATCAGCAGTATACGCAGCACTCTCTGCATGCATTCGCACACAAATGGATCAGGGTGTATGACTGTATGGTGTATGCTATATGCCTCCGCTAAATCGGAGTTCATTCACACCGCCACGCGTTATCTGACGCAGGTTTCCCTGATTCTTTGCCTGCCTCGGGTGTGAAAGCCTGCAAACTCTTCAACCGCGAGGGACACACACACGTAAACATATATAGAGCGAGATCAGCATATATATGGCAACGGACTGGTGGCTGCAGACCCTTCGTTTTCTGCAGGGCCGTGACAGGCACGCCTTGACATTAAGCTGCTGCTCTTTGTTGCTAGCTACACCTCTCTCTCCCCCATCTTCTCCACTCCACCAAACCCCCAAGATCAAGAGAACCAGAAAGAACACACACTTACTTTGTAGTGGCTATATATAATAAGGGTCGATCGGTGACAGATCAGGATCGTCCATGGGGCTGCGGGCTTGTGCCGCCATGGAAGGTGAGACCGTCGGTTCGCCTTTCTTCCAGTGGCTCAAGCCGCGGCGATCCTCGTCGCCGTCGCTGTCGCCGTCGACCTCGATGGCGACGTCCGGGCATCATGTACTAGCAGCGCTTGGTGAAGAGGGACAAGCAGCAGCAGCCGGTGGAGGTGTTCAGGAAGCAGTGAGCAGCATGACGTGCCTGCCGCTGCTTAGCAGGCTCGGTGAGGGGAAAGGCGCCGGTGATCACGAGCAGCGGTGCACCGTCGTCAAAGAAGAGATCGTCACGAGCGGCGCGCGGCGCGACCAGCGATTGGGCGCAGTCCGGCGGCGTGGATTTGAATATCGGCTTGCCGGTTGGTGGATCCTGCATTGAGGATGCCATCATGGAAGAAAAGGGTGACGAGGAGGAAGAAGAAGAAGACGACGAAGTGGATCAGGAGGCCGGTGAGGACGAGAGCGAGGAGTGGAAGCATATGCATGGAGGTCTCAAGGTGGAGGGGATGATGGATCATCAGCAGAAGCACGACGAGGTGGTGCCGGCGTCGGTGGAAGGATTAAACAGCATCGTCGGCGGCGTGGGGGAATTCGGCGTGGTGGGTGAGGAGAGCGGCCTGCCGATCGCCGGCTGCCGGTACTGGATCCCGACGCCGGCGCAGATCCTCATCGGCCCCGTGCAGTTTATCTGCCATGTCTGCAACAAGACCTTCAACCGATACAACAACATGCAGGTATGTTACGATGTTTGCCTAGACTGGATGGAACTTGGATCTGATTTGTTACCACCCTTTGTTTGCGTTTCCCTGCCGTAACTCTAGTCTAGTTATTACTTATACCTATCTATATCGACTATCGTGTTGGTTTCGATAAAACAACAAAAGACACGTCGCAATTGAAAGTGCCCCGCCCGCATGAACTTGCAAAAATCGAACCAATAATTGATGAGTGTTATTGTGTAGAACTGACAGGAGCACACGCATTTCTGCGTCATATATATAATATGTGGCAACAAGAAGCTTGTATATAGGTGCAGATCATGATATTTTTTATTGCAAGTTGGAAGTCGATCGATCGAACTCAATTTCATGCTTGACGATAGCTTGCCTCCAAAACTAATTAATACAACCAATCACGCAACATTTCTGCATGCACGCGCAGCGGCGCCTTGCTTAATTACCCACTAGTAGTTCTTCAGAATCAAAGCACAGCACTACTGTAGTAAGTAATTGGATGATGTACCACAATATAATCCACCCATAAACACAAACAAGCAAAATATAATATGTTCATAAACTTCGAATAATTCATTCTTAGTTACTGCTCCAAGTGTACTAATTAACTAACTAATCTACATGATGCATGCATTATACTCCATACGTACGTCCAATATATTGCACAGATGCACATGTGGGGCCACGGGCGCGAGTACCGCAAGGGCCCGGAGTCGCTCAAGGGGACGCAGACGACGCTGGCGCTGCTGAAGCTGCCGTGCTACTGCGGCGCGGCGGGGTGCAAGAACAACGTGGCGCACCCGCGCGCGCGGCCGCTCAAGGACTTCCGCACCCTGCAGACGCACTACAAGCGCAAGCACGGCGCCAAGCCCTTCCGCTGTCGCCGCTGCGCCAAGCCCTTCGCCGTCAAGGGCGACTGGCGCACGCACGAGAAGAACTGCGGCAAGCGCTGGTTCTGCGCCTGTGGCTCCGACTTCAAGCACAAGCGCTCCCTCAACGATCACGTCCGGTCCTTCGGCACCGACCACGGCCCCGTCGACGAGCCCGCCGCCATCCTACCCCAAGGGAAGAGCCGCACCGCCGTACGTTTCCACAGTCGGTGAGGAAGATCTGTCGTCGGCTGCTATATTAAGCTGATGCTAGCTAAAAGAGGTATATCTATATCTCCCCATAAGATAACTAAGGTGGTCTGCAGTGCATCAAGGTTTGTTCGTCCTCGTACCGTCGTGTACGTAGTTGAGAATGAACCGTTCATGCAACCAGTCCATGCGATCGAGGACGATCAAGGTAACTAATTAAGCACAAGTACGTAGTACTTCCTTGGATATATCACTACCAAGCTAGAACACGTACTGATATATCCAAGGAAACAAATTTAAAGCAAAACTATGGAGTATATATATGGTAGCTCAATAAGATGGCTAGCTCCTCGTGCCAAATTAAGCTGTGAAGTAGCTGAATTTTCTTCTACCGGTATATATCATGCTTGGGCTGCAGGCTGCGCAACCCGGCCTCTGCATGCCCATGCATGTAATGTAACCTAGCTTGTAATGGAGAAAATTTCTCAGCTTCACAGAGGCTAATTAAATTTAGTCTGCAATCTAATATGCTTGCAAATGTACGCTCGAGATGAGGATACTGGATACTGAGGCAATGTTAATTGTTACTTTTATTGACAATGCTTCTTCTTGCTTCCTCAATTTTTCAGTAACTACCATTTCAATATATATAGATCATGTATTACTTCATTTTGCATGTGACGTCCATATTTGATCTTAAAACCTTGTTTGCAGAAAATTAAATTTGTATCTTCACTGACAATGGATCTCATAAGGAAAATTGGTTATTACTATATAGCACATGTTTGATGGAGCTCCGCTCTAAACTCCTTCGCTATATATGGATCACTACCAAACGGTTAAAATGCTATATTAGATTCCGGTAGAGAGTTATTAAAATCACATCTTCATTTACACTACGATTTGTGAGCTAAAAAAATTTATGCTCTCCACTGCTCCACATTCAATCACCACCAAAATTACTTCCTACTTGTTTCCTACCCTATTGCAGTACTCCTGTACACCAGAGCCACTTTATCAGAGGATCGAGTGAAACTCAATAATCAATAAGTGAAGCTCTATCAACAATCTACTCCATAGTTTTATTTGAGTTTTGTCGTTGGGTCTTGAAGAATTGCAGTAGCTAGCTCTGCACATTAAGCATATAAGTTTTCTTAACCTCTCTAGAGTGAACAATACAAGCATTTTGGGAGCCCCAAGCTAAATGAGTACCCCCCCCCCAATTATAGTTGACACGTGTATACATAGGGTCGGTTTAACAGAACAACAGAACTCTAGAGGGATACATGTTATACTTGCACTTTATATAACATAAATTAAGTTGATTTAAATATACATATTTAATCCAAAATACAATAATATAAATGGTAGGACCGATACTTTCAAAGTGTCCATTATTGCTCTAGCTCCAAAATTTTTGGAGCTAGGAATGAGTAACCCTAGAAATTCTTAAAGCTATTGTGCCAAATATGCCATATCTTACCCTTTTTAGCAGACCTAATTGAAAAACACAGGCGCAGGTACCATATGAATGAGTTGTAAGCTCGATCACTAAGTACTAACAAAATTAATACTCCTTTCGAATTGTATAGATTGTTTTAAGTTAATTTTAGGTATATTATTTTTACTATACATCTAGATATAGAGTGTTTATAACAAAATTAAAACTGGCCAACATGTGTTCCAGTACATCCTTGCTGTTGTGTAATCCTAGGTTCAATCCGGCGTTAATACAGAGTAGGAACGGAGGAGGAAGTAGGATGGACGACGGAATGAAGGAGCAGTAGTCTGGTGTAGACGCTGCACCACCGGCCAGCTGCTTGCTAACATGCACATACAGACGTGAGCATGCCGCGCGAATTTGGCCGCTTATGTGGCGTTAGCTAGCAAAAATTTCAACATTTCTTGGCGGAGGGCTACGTGCGTGCGCAAGTCAACCGGGAAAGCGACGGATGCACGCGCACAGGCCGGGTCCGTATCGATATCGCGTCAGCAGCAGACGACGCAGACAAATAATAAAATCATCAAAGGTTAACTTGGACAAGGATCGCACTCACACGCAGTCTCTTACCTTGATCAAGTGGCCGGCCCCGCCGGTCTCACCGGCTAATAAGAGTAATTATGGCGAGGATTAGCTTTGAACCTTTGCCAGATATATGCTTTCCGTCTCCACATTTCTAAAGCCTCCGATCCGGCCCGGGCAAGGTGATCGACGAGCGAGCGAGCGAGAGAGAGCTAGCTTTATTTTCTCGACCCAGTCCAACTTTGTGGCGGCATGGACCACACAGCCTGGTCACACGCAGCTCTCTAGATGGATCGAGACCCGGCCAATGCGAGTGTTCACTTCATCCAGCCTTCATTTGGCGCGAGTGCGATGGTATGCAAGCTGAGAAAAAGGAAGATTTATACTAGGATAGAAGAAGGATGACGCACGTACATGTATTCCAATATATATTTGCGTACTTGGGACTACATGAAAATGTGCTCGGGCAATTAATACATACGTACTAGTCCAAATGGTTGCGTTTGCATACATACGAGGCAGCAAAGGTCTAATGCTTAAGACCAACTCAAGCACATGACCAATCCTACCGGTACTATAAGTCACTGGCAGGGCTAGCTCCTTGGCGAAGTTGAAAAAAAATGTATATAATTAAAAATGATATAATATTATGCTACTCCCTCAATTCTAAATTCTAAATTATAAATCATTTTAACTTTCTTGACAGTCAAAGTATCCTAAATTTAACCAAACCAAAATGATAGATAAAATTATAAAGATTTATGACATCAAATAAATACATTATGAAAATATAATTAATAAAGAATATAATTATACTTTGTTGGTATCATAATTATTATTAGTTATTATATAAATTTGGTCAAACTTGAGATATTTCGACTAAAAATGACAAATTATTTGGACAGGAAGAAGTAGATAAATATTTTTGCATAATGCAGATTGTCCAATCTCCTAAAACATTACGGCTCCGCCACTGCTATAAGTTGCTTTAGGGGTGCCATAAAATAAGAAAAGGTTAAAGTACATTTTAATCAACATCTATGTTGTAGTCCGATTCTTAACCATGAACTACGAAATTGGATGAGGGAAGCCCTCCAAGGGCCTGTTTGGATCACAAGGCTAAAAAATAGATCAAATATGAGCTAATTATGGACTAATAAGGTCTAATATACTCCAACCATCAATTAACCCTCGTTAGCTTTTATTAGCTCCAAATTAGCTCACGTTTAGACTTTCTAATTGATATCTAAAAACATGAGCTAATCATTAGCTTTTGGATCCAAACACCCCCAAATTTGGAAGCCAAATAAAATTGTTCATCATCATCTCGCTAGTTTGAAAGGTGTTTTTCTATTTTTCTAAAAAAATATAAATCAAATTTGCTCTTTAAAAATCCCTAAAAAATTCACTTTAAATAGAAAATATGAAACTGCTACCAGTTTTCTCTAAAAAAATTGGTTATCTATCTATTAGTTCTCTACTTAGAGTTATTTTGATCTGACTGATTTTAAATAAATAATGAACATGACAACGAGCAATAAAGAGAGGAACAAAATTAAAACAAACAAGTTCCAAATAACTACATATAGATCATAAACAAGTAGATGCCATTTTTAGGAGAAAAATGGATATTGATCTATTTTTTCTATTTTATATAAACCATTTAAGAACTTTTCAACAAAAAAAATAGTTTTTTTAAAAAAAATAGAAAATCTTCTTGGAAACCAGCAAGAGGGCCATTTTTTTTTGTTTTGTTTTGACAGCTAGAGTGTGTCCATTATCAGAGCAGACCATCGTATAAGCTGGAAGTTGAATACTTTACAACACAAATAAAAATTGTTTTCAGCATTAGATGGTTATTGTGTTTAGTAGGCTGCCAAGCTAAGGACCCTCTATTACCTAGCAGTAAACTTTTATACATGGATGAGAAAGAGAAAGAAGACGATGAGGAGGAGGAGAGATGCCACCGTACCGGCCGGTTAGCAAAGCCACGGCCCACGGGCAGCAGGTTACACGGAATGTCAAAAAGGAGGCCATGGGCGAGCGCCGAAGGTGACCGCCTGACCCGTGATGTAAGCGTAATCCTCTGCCTGGTGGTGTATATGCCGTGCGTGCTCGACGATCATGTGTGCTACATGCATGCATGCATCTACCCATCTAGCTAGCGGCGAATAATAAATCACCACCAAGGATTGTCGTCGATCGCCGTCCAGGCGCGCACACACACACCACCGGCCGGCGCCGCCATTTCCCACTCGATCGGTCGATCGGGCTCGCCCTCGACGAGGCTAATTAATCAGCCAAATAATCACGCACCCTCTCTCGGGTCCATCCTGCCGGGGCCGGCCGCACTTGCATGGTGGAACAAACTAGCTGCCGGCCGGATCGAACAGATACAAGGCACGGGCCCGCGCGCGGCTGGGGGGCTGGCGTGTCGTGTCGCGTGTGGGAACGACGAGCGGGATAGCTAGCTCTGGGCGATCCATCTGCATTGCGGCCGCAAGCAACATTTGGAGAGAATCATACGCTAGCTAGGCCCCATGCCGGCCCCTGGACGTTGATCGATCGTGCGTACGCGTACCTCGCGGGCAGCGACGTTCTCTCTAAGTGCCGAGTGTGACCATTTTGCAGCGCAAGCCCAGCGCTACACATACCTCTTGGGTGTTCACATGAATGATTAGCAATTTAGCATGCACGTACGGATGATGCATGACAGCAACTTGTTATGGTACGGACTCCGGTTGTTGTATTACCACAGCGGCTCAGCACACGTCATGTTGACGTCGGAAAATTAAAACGGATAGCACGAATGCGGCGTCCGGCGGCTGTCGGCTGCAATGAACCTAGCTCGCCAACACTACATATACAGAGGTGATGCAGATTCGATTGCCAGAAGCTGGAACGGCTATCTCTGCGTAGAACAAGGTAGTAGTAGTAGTAGAATACTTTGCTTGCAGGGGAGGGATATCGGCACTAGCCACCTCGATCAGAATCCGAATGCAAACAATCCATCCTTCTCCAGGTTTGTTCGCGTATAAACAACGTACTCTATCTCGGTCGTCACGCTCACGGATGGAATGATTAAAGTCGGAGAGAAGAACGACTTTAACAAAAAGATGTCGGAAGGGGGAGGCAATGCAAATAAAAGAAGAAAGAAGCCACAGCTGACCGGCCAAGGCGTTTTGCCTTTTCACACCGACAGAATTAAAGCAAAACCGCCGGTGAAATTTTGTTTATGTGTAACCACACAGTCTGTCAGCTAGCTGGTTTTAGTTTCGAAAACAAACGCCTGCCCGGAAACAACAGTACAGTCGATTTGAAGTACGTATTAAACGGACGACACTGCCGCCTCCTCCCAGTCCCGGCCAGACTTCCAGTTGCCCGGCCGGCCGGCGAGCTCGCTGGCGGGGAAAAGGAGCGGACCCAATCCATCAAATAGTTGTCTATTACTATGTAGATTTTAGCCGAATTTAAATAAATCTATTACTCTATCCATGTTAGTAGTTAGTCAAGATAGAAGCAAAGCAGGAGTTGATCAGTGGTCTGTTTATGTTTGGACTAACAGGACCTTGATGATGCCTTTTGGCCTTATATGGCTCACCAACTACCCTCCAACGGTGTAGAGGCAGAGATTTAACTGGCCAGGGAATGAATGGTTGTTTGGCTACCGGGTGGGAAATTCTTCTCGTAAAGCTCCAATATTGGATGTATGTTTCCACCTAGAGAATACATGCCTTTATGAGAATACATGTCTTTATGTGTTTTGTTACTTTCTATGGTAGATTGTTGGAGAATAGCCTTCTTCGAACATGATATGAAGTACATGAGTCTAGACAGTCCTACGGGACCTTCTCGGTGCCGAAGGTCTACTGTAGGGTTCGAGAGCGTGGATGAGAGGGAGGAAAGTTTGAGGGTGTGGATGAGGAGAGCCGTCGTTGATGTCGAAGACTCTATTGCTTTCTTTGCTCTTGTTGGTATCGATACAAAGTAAAAAGATAGGCTTCCCAATCTAGAGATTGCGTCAACTCAACTAGATTAGCTAGTGACGATAATAGTTTTGCAGGAGTTGTGCTTCATTCACCCGAGGCTATAACTTGACTAAATACGATAAATTAGGGGTTTATGGTTTTAGACTTAATGACTCCTTGCATACCCGCCCGGATCACTACTTCATCTTACCTTGCTTATGAAATTCTTTCTTTTAGGGCGACATGAACGAATGAGACTTTACTTGCACCCTCATGTTTTATCCATCATGAATGTGTTTCTCTTCGCCTACCTCCCCATTGGACTGTTTGGCCTCCTCCTCTCTGTCGCTATTAGGACACATCATGGATTGGTTGGTATCTCCAGTGGGTACATGCTCGCTCACTTGCTAATCCCGACCATGGGTGGGGTTGTGAATGTGGTCCAATCTCATGAGACGACCTGGGTTGTCGTTCCGGTTTTCGCAATCATCCTGTTGGTGACCGTGCTCGCCTAGTCTATCCATATTTGTTTGCCCCAATACTCTCCCACTTCCACACTTTGTAAATTTAATCAAAATATAATAGCATACCTCTAGATATACTTAGTGGGAGACTTGGGAGTACAGTAAGCACTGAATTTCTATGATAACCACCCCAGTCACAAGTTAAATCAAATTCTATAATTATTTTAAGTTAAATGATTAACACAAATATTTTTATAAGACCACATTAATATCACTAGATAAATTCTAAAATATATTTTCATATGTATTTGTCACGTGTCATAAATGTTATTATCTTTTTCTATAAAGTTTGTCAAATTTAAGATTCTAGAAAAAATAATTTTTTTTGGGAAGAAAGGAGTACATCAAACTTGCTAAAGTCGGTTTGGATTATAGTTAAAACTAATGAAAAGCATTGTATGAGTTAAAATGGGACTAATACAGTGATAAATGAAACTCTAGAATTGAGAGTTGTTGTCTCTCTTTATTATGGTGGGTGGACTCCCCTTTTATAGGGTACTGTACACAGGTCAGGTGCTATTACAATGATGCCCCTCATCCAAGTGGGTATATTCTCCGGATATTCCGGGCTCCTCTCTGATCCTTCAGGGGATCTACCGGGTCCTCTCATCCCGGTCCGCTTGATGGGCCTAATCCGAGCTGATGGGGGTCCATGGTTCCTCTCCTGGATTTTCCGCCTTGGAGATCCTCCCTGCGCCGCCAAAGGTTCGCGTGACACTCCCCCGTGACGTAGGAGGCCTCGGGCTTGTCACCTTCGCCGGATCACGGTGGTCGTCGAGGAGGCCTCAGGCTCGTCACCTTCGCCAGATCACGATGGTCGTCGCGGATCTTCGCCCCAAGCTAGCGAAGGTTCTTGACCGTCGTCGAACCTTTGTCTTCGTCTCACCCTGCGCACAGAAAACACATTGGGATGGGTTTCATGTCACCTTTGCCATATCGATGGCGGTCATCGCGAACCTTCGCCCGTGTTGGCGAAGGTTCCCTACCCCGCCATGGTGCCTTCTCCCTTTCCTTGGTCTGCATGGAGGGAACACACTGAGATTAGGACGTCTTAGGGTTTAGATGGTTATCTTCACGGTCTCCGTCCCAACATATATCATTGGTTAGACACTTGGGGTCAATTACCTCTAGGTTGATATATAATGGGTTATTTGTGGATAAATTTAAACTAGTGAAACATAATAGAGATCTACTCCTTCCGTCTCAAAATAAATGTTATTCTTAGTTTTTTAGATTCAAACACTTTTAACTTTGATCAAATATATTTGGAGACAGATCGTTGAATCTATTTTCATAATAAATGTATTTAGAGATAGGCAAATGTTGCTACTATTTTCTAAAATATAGCAAAATTTAGAAAAAATTGACCGCCATGAATATCATAGGCACTCATTTTGGGACGGATGAAACTAGGCTTTAAGTTTTTAGTGACAATTGTTTATAAAAAATGCGACCTAATTCATTCATACCATTTTTTTAGAAAAAAATCTACTTAACTCCCTCGAAGGGATAAAATACCTGGTTTTATAAGTGGGGTGAAGTACATAACTACCAATAGTTGAGAGCATTAAGTAGCTTTTCCATCTTTTCGATACACATGATCATGCATATTTTTTCGATAAAGGATATTCAATATCCGGCCTCTACATCTGGGGATGTACACAACCAATAAATACAAAAAGAGATAGAAACACAAAAGAGAGAAAAGTCATAGTCTTATACATAGACCAGGACAAATACAACAAAACGATAAATGCTTCTACCCTCTATTTGATTGACAAGAGGGTGTCCTTGGCTTGCTCTTGACGCCGCAGCTGAGTCTCAAATGCCGTAGTGCAGGCATGGCTAGGAGCGGGTGTGCTTGTGTTGATGTCTTCAAGAAGGTAAATGACGTCCGCAGACGCCATCATCAACGAAAGGAAGAGGGAACTCCAACGACGCCTCCAAGGGGGAAAATGACATTGATTGTGTCATCGCCGCCGGCCCAGCACCGCCAGGCAGGATTTTCACCCGTATTCCAATATCCTGCAAGGCACATCCAAGCCGAACCTACATACAAAGATGTCGGAGATGATCGGCAGGGTCTTCACCAGTTACAGTGAGGCAACAGAAAAACAGGGGGCGACGGTGTCCTTTGATGTTGACGTCGGAGCCGATTTACGGGCCGCCTAGGAGCGACGTGGTCTGTGGGATGGCGGGTTGGACGGCTTGTCGAGATGGCCGGTGCCAACACTGCCATCCCCATCCGGTGCCCGGGGTCCAGATCGACCCCCAAGCCGCCGCCTGGGGAAAGTCCCTGACCCGAGGCAAACGTCCGCCCGAGTCCGTATCGTCGGAGCACCATCCGCACCGAGAAGGGGCAGCACGGGGCAGCAGCCGGCAGTTCCAGGCCTGAGATACCCAGATCGGCCCGGCGCCGCCAGACCCCTTCACCGGGGTAGGTACGCCGGCCGCCGGCCGTCCATCCATCAATCAGTGGAGAGAACGGTGCCGCCGTCCGCGTCGCCTAGCCCACTGGGACGCGTGCCAGATCGGCCGCCACCCGAGCAGGTCGCCACCTCGCAGCACCGCCGGGCGAATCGCAGATCCGGTGGAGGAGGACCGGATCGGTCACGCCTCCTCCCGGTGGCCGCCGGCCCCGCCGCCGCCCTAGACCTTCCGCCGGTCAATCCGGACGCGGAAGGGCCAGGTCCTGGCGCGGAGGGAACAGATTCAGTCGAGGAGGGGCCGGATCGGCCACGCCTCTGCCCAGGGACCACCGGTACCGGAGAAGAAGGGGGATGGAGGAGGCACGGAGGTGCACAGGAGGCCTAGGGAGGCGCGGACGGGGAACCTTCTTGGGGCCCGCCGCTGGTCGCCGCCGCCACACGCAGGGAGGCGACGACGACGGCCGAAGAGGACGCGGGGAGGGTGGCGAGTGCCCCCGAGTCGCCCGTCAGGGGTGACGCTAGGGCCGGGTCCACATGATCATGCATATACACACCCTGATTCACTAAAATGTCATAAATACAACGGATGGATTAGATTTATATATGGTCATACATGAAGCATTTTCCATTAAAAGACATGCCCGAATAGCTAAACAAAATGTGTCGTTCACAAGTTGAAACATAAAGAGAGGTAATTAAACTAATAACTGAGCCCAAGCATAGGTTAAGTCATAATCTATAGTGCAAGTGGCAATGTGGATCTTTGACTACTTCCTACAAGTGCATCTACATGTTACACAAGCAATAGATCAACCCACGCTATTTTGTTTATGCCTGATTATATCAGTACTAATGCTACACCGATCAGGTCAGCAAAAGTTCTCTTTACAAAATACAATTGTACAAAAGCAATTGGTAGTATATGATCGACACAAGCATAGTTAAGGGATATGGATGTTATGTGATTTCATAGCATGCCTACGGCAGCTGCAAGGAAACTTTGAGCAAAGTAATACTTCATTATGAGCAACAGTCACATCATCAAAGATTGCTGAATTGGACTGTTCTTTTATTATAATCTGTCTGTGCTCAAAGGCATAAAGACTAACATTGCTATATCCAACAAGATCTCGACAAAGGATAAATTAGGTTTTTCCGCTTTGACCTCTGTTTTGGCAGCTATCCATCTTACCTCGATTTAATTCGATGCAGCCATGCAGGATGTGTTCTAGAAGACCTGGTACCTGTTTCTGTAAATGTTAATTGTCGCTCTATTACCGCCGCGTATCCGTAGCAAATAGTAAAGAAATCAATTTGGACCAGCTGTAAGTCTGTAACATCAAGGTTTTTCTTTCCATGTAGTGGTATATAACTGTAACATCAGGGTTGAACGCACACTCAATGTCTAGGTGGACTTATGCTACACGTACTTGCTATGAATACTACGTTGACGAAAGCACAGACAAGTCGATTTCGGCGGTAGTACCTGTGTCCTTCAAAGGCCTATCTTTTGCGATCAGTCAAAGTCTGCGATTAAAATGACACTATGACTGGACGTTGGCGTTGGTTCGAATTCTGTGGCCATACTTGTAGCCTGTAGACTGCAGAAACTGGCAATCAGAGACTTTCTGGAGAAGTTGCATCAGACCCCAGTCACGCTGGCGAGCAACTTTGAGAGCTGATTTCCCAAAGAAAAGATAGCTCCGACCAACGGTCGAATTCTACAGTGTACATGGTCGAATTCTCCATCCGTTACATGCACAAATACGTAGGGCTTGTTTGGATGAGTACCTGGACTTAATTTGCCTGGATGGATGGCTGCCTGGACTACGCCTGAGCAGTGTTTGGTTGGAGCCCTGAGTACCTGACTGGCCCAGGCAAGTGCAGCGAGCGCCAGGCGAACGAATTTGAGCGCCTGGGCTCCGACAGAGGTTGCCTGGCTCTGTAATCACTTTGATGAAAAGCTATGTTTTCTGATAAAAGAGCCAAAAGTCATGTGTCATGTCATAAGAGTAGTATTTTTGGTAAACTGTGCATATTTTTGTTTTTTTCTTCCTTCATTCATTTTCTCTCTAGCTAATAGTTCACGTTGAAATTGTGTAGTATTAAGTTAATTTCTTTCCGCGTATGCTTTTTTTTTCATACGTTGTTTTTTATTTCTTGGCTTTCAAATAAAAAAAGTGAAATGTGTCCATTACCTCATTAATAAACACGGCGATACCTTTATTTTAAAAAATACAGCTGTACATAGCTTTTTTATATTATTCACTTCTTAATTATGATTATAGTAGTTAGGAACTAGCTGATAGATTTATTTGTGTTTCTAATTATATTGTTATTAAAAAAATGTATGAATCCATTTTTTACTAGTTATTATTGTAATTTCTGTATATTATTGTAATATGTTATTAAATTTAAAGCTACAGTAGACATAAAGTATATTATATCTTTTTATCGGCCTTCTCAGGCATAGGCCTCCAACCAAACGGATCATCTCCTAACTTGCCTCGTCAGGTAGATTCTCTTGAATTTTCAGGCAACACTTTTTACCAGGCAAGTCCTCCAGGCTTCCATCCAAACAGGCCCGTAGTGTTTTGTTCCAACTCACCAAGAACATACTCCATTTTGTTACGGGATGGAAAAACAAAGGGGTGTTTGGTTCACCCCTATTAAAGGTTTGTCCCTGATATGTAAGATGTTTAGGATATTTGACACTAATTTGAAATATTAAACATAGTTAATTAAAAAATAGTTACATAGATTAAGACTTAGATGAATCTATAAAATCTAATTAGTTCATGAATTAACAATACGATGCTATAGTAAACATGTGTTATTGATGAATTAATTATACTTAATAGATTTGTCTCGTGAATTATTCAAGACATTTATTAATTTTATGATTAGCTTAAGTTTAATCATTCTAATTAGTATCTGAATATCTGATGTAACCCCTAGTACCACCCGAAACGGCAGGTCAATGGTAACTTGGTAAAAGCATGTGAGCGAAACTGAACTCTATCGCAGGCTGTAGTGGTCAGTGGTAAATGTCACAAGTCTCAGGTCAAATGAATGACCAACCACCCTAAAACATGGTCAACCACCAACCATATTGAAAATAAGAGTTGGTTACTCTTTTCGAAGATTTAGAGATTTTCTAGGGGTTCTTTTGAACGTTTTCTTTTTTGTTTTGGGATATAGCTTGGTATACTCGGACTGTTAAATAAACCTGGTTACCATGACACGATGTTATATATGATCGCATATTACTAGAATACTAGAATGAATGATTTCTTCTAGGGTTTTTAATTAATAATAAAACATTACTATTAGTCATAATACATGAAAATCGCTATTGAAAAATCATATTAAATTTTGAATACTCAAACACTACATACAACATCTCCATTCTACTAGAAAAACTTTTAGATTTTGATAGTGACAAACGTTAACTGCTGTTAAATGCAAACCTGGGCTTCTTGTGTTGTTGGGCTGGACTGGGCCTACCATCATCACTGCAAGGTGTGGAAAATGGAAAATTTTCACGTCAAGTTTTTTTATTTCACACTGGCCGATGAAACCTTCTCTTGCAGTCTCGCTCGTCGGCTCATGGCAATCCGGTTACTCTTTTGGATAAAGTCCATCTTTTCTTGCCTTAGTTTTAGCGTGCATTCGTTTCCTATCTTCGAACTATTTAGAAATCTTTTCTCTTTTAAATTTGAAAACCATTCGTTTTATCTCCCTGACTAGTTTTGGATGGTGATTTTATCTTTTTTTCTTTTTAATTTATTCGGCTGATTTTTTAAAAAAAACATAGTAAATAAAAACATAAAATAGAATTGATATTAATTTTTTGACTTCACATGAGTAGATCTATACAATTAATATATAATATGGTATGATTTAGTATAATTTTTTTATGTAGCTCTAGATATATGATTTTCTGTAATTAATTGAAATAATTCATAGGTTTAGTTTCTATTATCCAATTGTGATAAAAATTTTATACTGGACTAATTATTGTATGCTTGAATTATAGTAAAAAATTATACTCATTGGATCATGTATAATTGAGTTATAGATTTATTTAGGTTTAAATCTATGAAGTGCAGCTATACAAATTCAATGATACAATAATCAGCACACTATAAAAATTTCACCATAATTGAACCATAGAAAGTGCACCTATGAATTAATTCAATTAATTACAGATAAATATAGATCTAGAGTTACAATAAAAACTTTATACTAAAGCATATCGTATTATATATTCGCTATATAGATCTACTCATGTGGATTCCTATAAAGTTGGATTTTCCATTTTAGTTTTTTCTATGATTTTCACATTTGCCGATCCTGAGAGTATCTACGGTAGTAAAAATGTTTTTGATCATTTGATCATAGCTTTAAGTGTAGATCTTTTCTTGGCCACTGTTCCCCGTCATTGACCAAAGATCTTCATGGTTAGAGGAAAGATCTCTTCAAAGTTCCATTGTTCCCTTTCCCCCACCTTGTAAAAAAACCCGCCCCAACCTCTCGCTCTCTCTGTCCCATCACTTCCGAGGCAACGGCACCACCCGCGAGCGGCCTTCCCCTCCCTCCCTCCCTCTCTTCCACTGTCGCGGTGTGATGGACGGGGCAGTCACAACCTCCTCATCGCGTGGCGCGTTGCCAGGGCGGCACCGCCGCCGACAGATTTAGCCAAAATAAATAAAAAAAACAAAAAACAAAACCACTATTACTTTAGCAAATACACTGCTCAAACCCGATCAGGGAGCTAAATAAATGGTAAATGGTTTTCAAAGTTAGAGGAAAGAAATGTTTCAGTTTTGTAGTTGGGGCAATCCTTAATCTTCATGGAGACAAGGCCCGTCTATGAACTAGGTAGATCAACAAGATCAGGCCCGTCCATCTTAAATAACGGATCAGGCCCGTCCATCTTGAATAACGGATCAGGCCCATCTTTACCTGTTGTATGTAACCCATGCATCTAGCAGAACCTACCGAAGTTCTTTTTTCTTTTTTAATAACGAACCTACCCAGGATCCAAGTCCAAGGAAGATGATTGCATCAGAATCCAGAAGGACTGAAGGTCTAGTGATAGCAGGACTTGTTAGTGCGAAGCAAAAATACTCGCCATCTGAAATTGGGAAGAGCATAGACATATGGAATCAAATGGAAAGAAAAACTAAAGGTTAAAAACAAAACCACCAGCTCAACAAAAACCGGCAAGAACTGGTGGAAAGCATCAGTGGATTATAAACACTACTAGGCTGTCAAATCGCTTTATTAGGAGAAGAGAGTACCTTCAATTGGGGTCAAGGGTTGCAAAAGTACCATATCAGGTAAGTGATCAGAAGCTTTTGGGTAATGACTATGATTGGGTACTTTATATGAGAAACCGTATCAGTCCTCACCGCTGGCCCTCTGCGATGATAACCACAGAGACTGCGCAAAACCCTGCTGATAAACACCAATGTACTACTCACTTCAGACAGCATAGCATTAATCAAATGAGAGGAGAACATTCCTCCACATAACTGATTCGCTGGGATGTAAATCAAAGACCAGGAATCACGTATGTAAGATGCAGAAGAAACTTAATCATGAGTTCATGACAGCACACAAAGGATGGAGTAAATTGAACTTCTCAAGGAAAGGCTGAAAAACTGTTGTACGATCATGTTCGGATGGCAGGAATTTGCTCTAACGACAATTTATTAGATAAACAGAACTGTGGCTACAGTATCTGATACGAGGGTTTAAGGTTGAGATATTTGGCACTGCCACTTCTGAAATGCTTAGCACTCATTCTATCATGAAATTTCAGATGCCGAATGTTTAAAGTTTAACTCAAATTATAAGGTATTCTGGACTATTTAACCCCATTCATGCGTGTCTGTCTTTTAAACCCTATATATGCATACAACATACATCTACATATCCATTTTAAACACCATCCTACCCAAAGTAACTGAAATCAATAACATGTATGTCTGCTTTTTTAAACTATGCTTCGCTAAAAAATTAAGTTGGTGAATGAACTAATAATTATTAAGAGAAAAGTTAGTATTTTGGCAGTGTCCTTATTTATAGTTCTAAATTTGCTTGATTGTATTTCAAGACAGAAAGAGCACTTAGCACAGCTCCTCTGGAACTCTTATACGGAAGATGATAGCAAACCAGCTATGTCATATCTGGGGATACACATGTTTTTGCTTTTTAAACAGAAGATACTAGTGCTATGTACCGGGAAGTGATGTACGATATTGCTTATTAAACAGAAAGATACTAGTGCTATGTAACATGGTAGACCAAACCATCGAATGCTTCTTGAGCACATTGCACATCGAATTTATAAAAGTCAAGAAGTGGCTGCAATTAACTTAATTATGTCAACAATGTATACAGACCAAGCAATCGAATATGCTGCATTCATTTCAAAGAAACATGGAGAACATTGTTGTCAGGCCATGGAGGGTCCCAAAAACAAACGCAGAAAGGGGCAACCGTTCAAGTCTTTGGAATGAAGAGTATTTTCCAGAATACAGTCTTTTTCGGTAAAAAAAAACTAAAGATTCCCTAAAAAAGAACACAGTATTTGAATACAAATGAGTGTGCAACAAGTATACGAAAATAACAAAATAAAATGCCATGTATTCCTGAACGTAGTTCCAAAATGATGGTAAGCTGTATATAAGATATACATTTTGTTTCTTAACAAAATGAAATATCAGTCTAAAGTTACAATTCCAGACACTGCCCTACTGTCGTGCTGAAGCCAAAAACCCAACAAATCCTTCTTCTATACCAATGGAGTAGCCTAAACCCCAATATACACCTTCCAACTCCAACAGCACACGAAAATTTTACTATCTCATATGCCTATCTCTTCTAATCACAATGGATTAACCCACCGACACAACAACTTTTACATCGTACTCACTAATCAAAACTGGAAAAATAAGTGGGGGAAAACACCCGTTCCACATAACGTCGAGCATTTGGCGCGCGCTCTACGAAGCTGGCCTAATGGTAGAAGACGACGGGCGGGACGGCGAGCCCGGAGTCCTTGAGAAACGGGACTACCTGCGGATGCTCGGAGAGTTCGTGGTAGAAAGCGTACTCCGCTTCGTAATCGTGGAGGTCTAGCTCCGCCTTTTGGTTGCTGTGGTAATGGTGCTTGGCGTCGGAAGACTTGCCGAAGCCGAACACGCTGACTCTGTCACACACTCCCACCGCGACCATGATGGCCTGCATCCCGGACGAGTAATGGAACATGGAGGCGTCGTGTGCGCGGTCCCACTCCTCAGGCGCGCGGCCGGTCTCGGCGACGAATCGGCGGAGGGAGTAGTACTTGACGATGCGCGCGCAGAGGACGTCGAGGCGGGCGTCGGTGACGGAGATGGGGGAGCCGTGGCGGGAGGACGAGGTGGCGTTGCAGGCGGCGACGTCGAGGAAATGGGCGGCCTGGCAGATGTAGAGCAGGATGGGGACGCCGTGGCCGTAGGGGTGGCAGAAGCAGCCGGGTCGGCGCGCGCAGAGGTGAAGGATGTTGCTGTTGATGAAGGAGAAGTTGGTCTTGCTGCCGACGTGCGCGGCGTAGCCTGAGATGCGGGCGTTGTTGAGGCGGAAGACGGCGGCGTGGGAGTCGATGAGGGCGCCGTGGTTGGCGCGCAGGAGGATGCCGCTGTTGCCGACGACGGCGCAGGAGGGGATGCGGCCGGGGATGGAGAGCAGGGAGGGGAGGGTGGCGATGACGGAGGGGTCGTAGCGGCGGAGGCGGTGCCAGGAGCGGAGGTCGCGGCGGAGGGCGGGGTCGATGTGGAGCTGCTCGTGGCGCGGCAGTGGGTGGAGCAGGACGTCGTGGTCGTCGTCGTCCGGGTAGCGGCCGCGGCGCGGGAGCGGGAAGCTGTGGTGGCGGTGGAGGTGGAGCGGGTGGAGGAGGCGGTCGCGGCGCCACGCGCGGGCCCGCGACGCGGAGGAGGCCGGGAGGCGGCCCTCGAGGAGCTCGTCCACGTCCCGGCGCAGCGACGCCTCCGATGGATCGGCGGCGGCCAGGCGGAGCAGCGTGGCGTTGAGGCGCGCCGGGGGCTCTCGCGCGGCCGAGGGCGCCGGCGCCACGGCGCGACGGAGCGCGGTGGAGAAGGAGGCCGCGCCGACGAGCACGACGAAGATTAGCACCGCGAAGGAGCGCCGCAGCGGCCGCTTCATCGCCGCCGCAGCGGGCGCAGGCCCGGCCTGGGGCTAGCTGGGGACACGCGCATCAGGCAAGAGGAGGACTGGATCACTGTGGGGGGGGGGGGGGGGGGGGGGGGGGGTTGTCCGTGTGTCCGTGCGACCGAGGCGGGCCGAGCACTGTCCGAGTGGCGGAGTGGGCGCGGCCGCGTGGGGGCAGCGAGTTCTTTATCGGTCGCCGTGCTAACGGGTTTGCGTGCGAGGTGGGATTTATATACTGTAGGAGTGTGCTATTCATGGTTGGTTGGACTTGGGGTTCGGCAAACGGGGGATCCAATGTGCCCTGCTCTGGTTCGTGCATCGGGCGGAGTAATCATTTTGCGTGGGTGGCTGGCGGCCAGCGTGGGTGGGGCCCGCTAACATGCCCGGACGATGTGACATGTGGGCCCGTTGTACTTAGATGTTGAAAAGTTGTTTAAAAAAATTCTAAAGTATTTTTTATTTATATTGAACAATAATTACCATATACAAATAAAAGTGGAACGGTTTTAAAATTTCAAATAATTTTGGAGGGCACTCACTCTCGGCAGGCGAGGTGGGAGCAGGAGATTCCTGTAACTGGGAAGAAAGTGTGCACGCCACGCCGCATGCCCGCATGCCGTTTCGATGATTGCATGGGCTTGTTGTTTGATCAGATCCATCATCCATCCGAGGTACTGTAGGTTTGCCTCGAGCTCTCCTTCAGGTCTTGTTTGGATCGAAGAAATTTCAAAGAAATTATGGAGGAATCTAATCCTATGAAAAAGTTGTGTATTTCGGTGTTTGAAACAAGGGAATGACAAATTCCTTTACCTAGGAACGGCTTCCATCTATGTAAATAAAACATCCATCCAAAGCTATTGGTTTTGTTCCTTCACGAAGACCGAGGCAGATGCACGCACTTTATTGGTGTCATGTGTTGTCACAGACAAATTAGAGTTTAAGTGTCGTTTTAGGTTTTCGTGTCACAACTTTGACTTAGTTTATATAAAATACGTATAATATTTGTGTTTCTAAATAATTTTATTAAAAAACTAGACCAAAAGATCTATCTAATGATGTCAATTATGTATCATAAATATTAATAGTTTTTTAAATAAAATTAATCTAAGTTATTTCTCAAAAAGTGAGAGATAATTATTTAGGGAGAAAGGAGTACACCTGTATCATGATGTTAACTATCTAGTGACGTGTACCCTTGCGTCAGTGCCTCATGAGTTCCTGTACTCGGTTACAAATCCTTCAATCCAAACACCAGTTTCTATAAATTCCTATGTTTTTCCTTTCCTCTGGTTTGGTAAAAACTACACATCTAATTCCTGTGTTTTTTTCTATTTCTTTGTTTTGCATTCCTTCAATTCAAACAGGCCCTTCATGCTTTTCGTCTGCATCTTTTATAGAGTTTGGTTGGCCATGCTAAAATTTATTCACAATCATATAAACATAAGATAATTTAGAGCACAAAGTTAATTACATAGATTGAGACTAATTTACGAAATAAATATATTACATGTTAATGATATATTAATTTGACTTAATAGATTTATCTCATAAGTTAGCCACGGTTTCAGTAATTAATTTTATAATTAACTTATATTTAATACTCCTAATAAACATAAGAACATCCGACGTCAAACCTCTTACACTTTACTTTAATCTCTGGAACTACATCAGGCAAACAAAGTAAGCAGTGTATTGTTCCAAAGGTTAGGTACGATGAAGATGCATGCTTTATTCGCTTGCTGCTATACCTGTATGTATACGTACCGTATGGCCGACGACGAGTGGATGTGGATCCCTTTGGAATTGGGCTCATGGTCATGGTCATGGTCATCGACAGTGCCCCGACGACGCGCCAACTGGTCTTCCTCAGAAGGCTCGCTCCCTGATCTTGCCGCCCCCAGGCGTCGTGGTCTGCCTGCTCTGCTTCTCCACTAGAACCCGTATGGGCGTATACTACTGTATATGATAAGGAAAGCCCGTTGAGTGATCTGGTTTACGTCGCTCTCAAGCCTCGGCCTTCTAGCCTCCGGCTGCTTCAGCTTTCATCGTTTCATCGTCGCAATGAGCAGCATGGGACCTACGGAGTAACAATGTGGTGTCTTCTTCTTGTATCATTCGCCGGCCGCCGCTAATCAACTTTACATCTTCGCCGTCCGTTTCGTCATCGTCCTTTGGCGCCATCGTCTGGATGGATATATGCATCCACACGTCTCTAATCCCGTTTCTCGTCGGAGTCCACCATGGAAGGCAACGAGAATCTGCAGCCTTCTTTAAAACGAAAGATAAGAATCTGTGAGCACTTTGATGATGAGGACCCGCACCTTATGTCCGACTGCAGACAAAACTCAAATGCAAGCTTCAGCTGCTCCTGTACCAGTTCTATTCACCGGTCTGCTGAATTGGTCCAAAGCAGCAGGTCCAGCCCGCTCTGATAATTACATGTAGGGTGTCTGTGTACACCGTTTTTTTCTTTCTACATCGTCAGTCTTAACCAAACTTAATGGTACATGCGTATACGGACCAAAAGTGATGACTGCGAAGAGCGAGTCTGCCACGTCTGGGACGGACCAGGAGAGGCGGAGACGCCTGCATATGACAGGGCAAGAAAAACGGCTGCTACTTCCGCATCAATTGCCAGTAAAAAGGAGAAGATGATAGCCACTTCACTAATTAGACATGGGACAATTAGGCTGAAAGGTTCACAGCGGAAAGCTCCATTTGATAGAAAGCTGTATAATAACCGATCGCCGATTCGACGATCAATGGCCCAAACTCGAATTGCATATCAAGTAAGGCCTAATACAAAGTTATCATAAAAGGGAGTAGTATTGATCGAAACATCCATCATATCCTACACATTGTACATGTAGGAAATACATTTAAAGGGATGGTACCTTGCCAACATTTCATTTTGAAACAGAAACATAATTGAGGCCGTGTTCAGGAGTAAGTTCTCTGCATACTTTCGCAGCAACGTGATGCAAAAGTCGTGATTAAAGCATAAGCGTTCAGGAAACATTAATTGGCAGGGGAAACTGAGAGCCACCATCACATTTTCGCAGCAGAATAAAATTCAGCACGTACCAGCTAGACATTTGCAACTCCAATGACGTAGGCGTTCCAAGCATCTCCTTGATTGAAACGCTGCGATTCTTCGTACTTCACGTCTCGGTTGGCATTATATTCCTTGGCGTTTCCACTTGACTGGGTATTTGGCATCTCCCTGATCCAAACGTGGACGGACTTGAATCCAGCTTCCTCCAAGCAATCCTTGATCTCTGGTATCGACCATCTGGCCAAGATCAACAAGAATTATACATTTGAAGACGGCATTCCTCTAGTTGCAGAAAATAATAAGATCGTCTTTGCAAATGCAGTGCATAATGTGTTAGTAACTCTTGTTCATAGGCTTCAGTTAGTTGCTTTGTCATTCAGTTAGTTCAGTTACCAGCGCATGAGCTCCAAGTCGTGGCAAGTCATACGCATAGGAGGCCGTGGGCGAGAATAGCTCGTCCATGATGCCTGGGACTGGGATACAGACATGGGCGCACTTGCGGGCGTGGGGATGGACACGCAACAAAACCGCAAGGAGCAGCGGCACGATCCTGATCTCTGCGGTATTTCCTTTCAATAAAAGGTGAAGAAGAAAAAACGGAAAAGCTGCTGGTCGCAACACCAAAACTCTCGAGTCCATGTGGTTGTGTTTGTGTGGAGTTCATCACCGAGATATTGTCCTCGCCGGCGTACATCGCCATGATCAGGACTAACATAATGTCCAGAGAAGGAAGAAGTGTACAGTTGTCAACAATTACAGAAATCCCCAAAGATAATTTCCATCTTTATTAAAAGCTACATAGAGATGGCATTGGAAGAAAGCAAAAAGCATAGTGTCACAGAAACATCTAAAGCAAATGCCAGCCATGAAAAATTCAGATAGATGCTGCAAGCCAACACCATGGTGCAATACTGCAATCAAAATGCTGTTAAACCTATACCTAAACTTTCAATGTTAATGGATGAGTTCTAATCTGGAGTGTGATGACTTAACTATTAGGAATGTCAAAAAAAATTATATTGTTTTGAGTGGATGACTGGCCTTAAGATTAATTATCATAAATCTGAAGTTTATGCTTTGGGGGTGGATGGGGAGGAGAAAATAGGATAGCTAACATGCTGAACTGTAAGATTGGTTCTTTACCAATGGTGTATTTGGGTATCCTAGTTTCTGATACACACCTGGGGATCTCTGGCTTTAAGGGATTTCCAGATAAACTTAGGAAAAGGCTCCAACCATGGAAGTGGACAAAATATGACAGCCCGGGGGGGGGGGGGGGGGGGGGGGGGGGCGCTTCTGTTAACAAACACATCTCTAAGCAGCCTTCCAATTTACACAATGGGGATGTATAGCTTAAAAGAAGGAATTCATCAACAGCTAGATTCCATTAGATCAACGTTTTTCTGGCAGGGGGGCAAAGATAATTTCAAATACCATATGATGAAGTGGGAAAATTTATGCATTCCAAAAGATTTTGGTGGTTTTGGGATTATGAACCGGAGGGTTATGAATGATGCTCTAATCAGTAAATGGGGCTGGAGAATGCTGAAAGCTGACGAGAATAATATTTGCTATAATTTGTTAAAAAAAAGTACCTCAAAAGAAAATGTCTCTCAATGCAATAAAACTGTAGGTTCACAATTCTGGAAAGGGATTATCAATCATAGATCTTTAAAATGGGTTGGTGTAGTTACTGTGAATAACGGGAAAAATACTTTATTTTGGGAGGATGTTTGCCTGTTTGGCTGGGTGACATTCCTCTCAAATTGGAATATCCTATCCTTTATTATCTTTGTTCAGATACAAATTGCTTGGTTAGTGACAATTGGATGGGGGATGGGTGGAAGATTGAGTTCAGGAGACCTTTGGGATAGTGAGAGATGAGTTAATGGGATAGGCTGATGAACGCCTTGGATGAATGTAGGCTGAATGAGAATCAGGATGCTTTTGTTTGGGTGTTAGAAAAATCTGGGAGGTATTCTACTAGGTTGATGTATCGACGTCTTTGTTTCACGGGTGCTACTAATAGGAGAATGCAGAAGATGTGGAAGAGTATATTACCACTCAAATTAAAAGTCTTTTTTTGGCTAGGTACTCAGGATAGACTGCAAACAGGACAGTTTATCAAAGAGGGGCTGGAAGGGAAATAGCAAGTGTTGTCTGTGTGGGGTTACTGAGACTGGAGACCACATTTTTTTCCATTGCCACATTGCCAGACCTATTTGGTTCTCTTTTAAGGAGGCCTTGGGCTGGGACAGGACACTGCATAATATGCAAGATATCTTTGATTTCTGGAGGAGGAAGAGACTACCACATCAAGTTGTTTACCTTTGTAATTGTTCTCTGGGGCTTGTGGACGGTTAGGAATAAAATGGGGATAAAAAAAAAGTTTCCAAGATCTTCTAACGAGGTTTTCCATAAAATCTTCTCTCTTATACAGAAATGGTGCATTCTTTTGAAGGAGGGCGATGCTACTTGGATGACAAAATCCGCAAGATGAAGACATGGTTGGTGGAATTCTGGAGGCGTACGGCTAATATGGAGATTGAAGGCATTTTTTGATCAGCAGGATCCGTCTTAGTTTTCTTTCTTTTGGCTTAGACCTTCATGCTAGCAAGTTGGCTGTGTGTTTGGGTGTTCACAAAAGTTCCCAGATCGATGGATCGAGGAATGTGGATCGCGGAACGTGGAACGTTAGTTTTGGGTAATTTTAACACTACGGGGACGAAATTGTACCACGTTCCCGGGACGTGGAACGTGGCTACGTACCACGTTCCATGGACTACTTGTGCTACACCTGTGGGTTTGGCTTAGCCTCTTTCTAGCTCGCTCGTTTCCCAGCCTTTTCTTTTTTTTTTTTTTTTGCTTGGTTTTTCTTTGTAAGAAGTTGTGGCTTTCTATAAAAGCTGGGTTTCCCTCCGTTAAAAAAAATGAATGAGTTCTAATAATGAACTTGTGAAATAGCTGAAAGAGTTACACACTTACAGCCTCTGAAACATTTCGCCAACTGAATGGGAACAATAAGCAATGATTCTGAAGTGAAGTGTTGACAAGTAATGTTTAAGCTACTTACAGGCGCCAATGGTATGTGAAAGCATGCCTCAGCATTTGTTTTTTTCCAGCTTGAAAGTGGAGACTGATCCTTGTTTGACGACTGATGATATCAAACTCATCTTGCTCCCAGAAATACTGTATGCAAGGTTATACATAACAGGGAGAAAAATTCAAGATTTAGTACTGCTCTACTCTGATTAAGCAACTGCAAACTGCGACGTATCAGCTTGCAAAAGTACAAGGGCGCAAATTATAAGACTAGTAGGCTTGATGAACACTAAACCCAAAGTGTAATGGAGATATTATAATCTTTAAGCACTACCAAAGATCAAACCTAAATTTCAAAACAACTACAGATATTTAAGAAATACAAAACCATGTCAAACAAATATATCTCATTCACTCCACAGATGACAACTCTTTGTGAGTTGCTAACTTTAAATGTCTTATATTAGCTTACTACATTTCCATGCCAAATTAAATCAAACATAACATATAGCTACGGGAAAATGAACTGGTACACCAACAGAAAACTATATTGCTCAAATAGGAAAAATATTACACTCAAACAGATTCTATGTTGCATATTACTGACAATGCTACCAATATATCTGTTGGCACGCTGTAAATTGTTACAGATACTGCAAACCTTGATCGAAAAAAAGAAAACATAGCAAAATATAAATACATGTCTATCCTAGGATATTTTGTGTCTACCATGTTTCCCATTACTTCCAAAGGTTAAGACCTTTGTGATTTTGTAACTACTATTCAATGCTAACAATTAACCCAACATCGCTCACCGTGAAGCTGGGGAATTTTCGCTGGAGACGTAACTTGCGTTCAGATGATGTGCCACCATATACATCCATTACAAATATACCACCTCTTTTCGAGAGCGCACTGCATACATGCCGGAAATACAAAACCAAGTCCTTTCGACTATGCAGGCAACAGCAGCTGTAGTTGAATGCACAGATAATATCCCTTCCAGGAAAAGTTGCCAATGACATGGACGAATTGGCTAAGCACTTAGAGTCAGCAAGACCCTTCTGCTCGCAACTGTTACTACCTGAGCCATTGTCGCTGTTCACATCGAGACCATGCACAAGATCATTAAACTTCTGCTTGACAAGACGGGCATCCATCGGTTGTAGAACATTTCCATGGAAAAGCAACATTCTTGAATATCCATCAGTTCCAATCTTGCTTAGGTTGTTTTCAAGGCACCACTCAAGTGACTCAAGATCCAAATCTAAGCCGATTGCTGTTCTTCTTGCATCAGTACGGATCCACTCGGTGCTGCCAAGATGAAGGCCATAAATCATGAGCAATAGATATATCCACACTAAGGGCATGTTTGGATCCATTGGTAATTGTTAGCAGCTAAATTAGTACTAGTGGATCCAAAATACCTAACTAATAATCCAATTAATAGCTCAAATAATAAAATACCTAGCTAAAAAGTTATTAATTGACTTTCCCAAACTAAGTACTACTAACTATTCCCTCCATTCTAGATTACAAGACACTTTGGCTTTTCTAGATACATAGCTTTTGCTATGCACTTAGATATACACTATGTCTAGATGCATAGTAAAACCATGTACGTAGAGAAGTCAAAACATCTTATAATTTAGAATGGAGGGAGTATTAGATAGAGGATCCAAACGGAGCTCAACTAATAGGTTAGCTAATAAAAAGTTACTAGCTAGTTTCCTTCGGCTAGCAACTAACTATTAGCATTAATGCATGCAAATTTGAAATTCCAAACATGGTCTAAATCCAAGCCATCTCTGAAGTCTCTACTCTGTATAACATATTTAAGAAAACAATTGTTTTTTTTTTGCTAAATAGTAATCATTCGAGACACTTGTGTGGTACCTTCTAAAAACATGTGCACCAACACCAGAATGGAAATGTCTGGAAACGATTTCTTGCTAAAGGGGCTGCAAAACACAGCACTAAGTATCCAAGGTAGCCGAGGAAAACGACGACCAGACGTTCATACAGAGGCTATCATGCTAGTGCTTTGACCTGAGGAGGGCCGTGCCACAGAAATCCTCCTGCAGGTGGAGAGGGACGCGCCCGCCGACGTACATCAGGAAGAACTTCTGCAGGTAGCTGATGTCCCCCTTTGGCGACTGAACAGAAAATAGCACACGCATTGGCATATCGTCGAACAAGTTGTGAACACAGAGGCTTTTCACAAATCCAAGCTGTTCCCGAAGCTAGCTGAGGTATCAGGTACCTGCACGGAGAGCTGGTATAGGTGAAACTTGGAAGGCATTGATCCTTGGCATTGTTCCTGCTCGCCTGCTTCCGCATCCCTCTCTGGTTCGTCCTCCGCTGCTGCGTCGCTGGTGTCGTCGTTGTCGTCAGAGGAGTCCTCGTTGTGGCGCGGTGGCGCGTCGTAGGCTGACGAAGGTAAGTCGTCGCCGCCCTCGTCGCCGATGTGCGACGCCCGGCGGCCGCGGCCCTGCCGGTGCGATTCCCTCGGTTTCTTTCCGCTTTTGCCCATCGAATTTGTGTCTGGACTCTGGAGACAAACAGCAGCGCTTTATTTGGAAACTGGAGTGCTAGAATATATTTTTTGCAGAACAGTCCTCGTGCTTGTTCATATTTTTGTATGATTATTATACAGACACACACTAGTCGTAGGAGTATTTTTTGAAAAAAGGCAATGCAATACAAAGTACTCCGGAGTATATTTTGTATGCTTATACAGGTGGCCTTCGGGCTTTGGTTCGTGGGAAATGACGAGATTTTGAATAGGGAAATGAAGGGCAGGGTAGATTTGAACCCATGCTTTGATATTGGTAAAGGGAAAATAAATTGGATTGTAAGTAGAAAGGGAAAAGATGGCTGTGAGAGTGTGAGTATGTATATGACCTGTGAGTTTGCTACGCTCGCTGGGGCGTGTGGAACGGAGCTTGCTACGCTCGCTGTCGTGCACTCTTTTCGAGGTCGTGGAATCCCCGCACCGCCGCCGTTGTTTCCCGCTAGGGCTGCCCGTGTCGATGTAAGTGGATACCCAATAGTGTGTTTCTAGGTCACTTAAAATTAATTATAGTTAATTGTCATTCTAGTTTACTTTTCCACCACTCTCAAACTACTAAAATGTTATTCTAGTTCATTTGACTAATTTTTTAGATCGATCCAATGATCCAAAATAATTTGAATTTGCATCTTCTGCCCGGGATGCAAGAGGATTTTACCTATTTACCTTGTCTCACCGCGCAAGCCGCATCTCGCCTTGCCGCGTGGACCGCCGGAGGCGTAGGTTTTCTCACCGCGCGGGCACTGTGACCAACTTGGCAGCTTCTACGCTCGCCACACGGGCCACCGACTCACTAGCTCGTCTAGCCGATAGCCGAATGCAATTTTTTAGTGTGTATAGCCGAATGTAGTTTTTTAGTGTGTATGTGCTGAGCACACACTATTCTCATCGTCCAATATTGCATTAAGATGTGTGCGTTTTTAAATCAGAAGTATGAAATATGTTGGGTGAAGTGCATAGCACGAATCTCAAAGCAGTTTTTAACGGTATAAATAATATGTGCTCAGCACATACATGCTACAAAACATTTTTGCCGATAGCCCTACCATATGGGCAAACGAAGCTGCTAGCGGCACACTCGCATGGCCCCCCGGGGCGGGGACCAGAAGGCAGCAGAAGCAGACGAGGGAGAAGTGACTAAGTGAGGTCGACGAGTCAACGAGAAGTAGACAGAACGATCGATGGTTAATTCTTTTTAACCTTTTTTGTGGGTACGACCGCCACCAAGGTAAATCGTTATTGGGCATTTGGGCCTTCTCTCTACTTTGCAGCCGTTTGGGCTGTACCTGTTCAGCGAAGCCCGTCGGCTGTTCGCAAAGCAGCTCTAGCTGCCCACGAAAGACCATCGGCTGCAGACCAAAGCGAGAGGCGAGGGGCTCGGCCGCTCGGGTGGCCAGGACCAGGACCCTGCTACCCGCGTCTGCGTCTCCACTCTCGAGCGCAGATCGAACCTGCCCGTGTGCCGGCGACACTTCCTCCCTCAACCCGTTCCCATCCGGCGGCGGGAGCTCCCGGGTGAGCCGGTGAGGACGCCGCACCACCGCATCCGGCCGCTGCTCACCACAGCTACCGCATTCCTAAGGTCCGTTCCCGCCTGGTCGGCTGGGCCTGGTCTGCTAACCCTATCTCATTCCAGTGACAATCCAAACGGCACCACCAGTTCCCCCTCACCGAACGTCCGGGCAATTCGTCGAACAGCATGGACGCGCCTCCGCCCTCGCAGCCGGACGCCGCGGCGGCGGCGCCCTCCTCGACCTTGGCTTCTGTTCCCTCTCCGGCGCCACCATCCAGCCCACCCGCTTCTGCAGCCGCTGCAACACCTGCCTCCGACTCCATAGTCACCACCCCTAACCCGAACCCTGCTAGCGTCGCAAACCCCACTCAAACCCTAGAGGCTACAGGCCCCAGCCCCGCGGCCGCGCGGCCGCCGCCTCCGCGAATGAGGCCGCCTTACACCCACCTGGCCGCGCCCATCACGATGTCGTCGTCCTCTGCTGCCACAGCCGCGGCCCCGTCGGCATCCCTTCCTGCCGCTTCCTCCGCGGTTCCTCCAATCCCACGCGGAGGGGTTGTTCTGGGGGTGCCTGCGCCTCGTCCCGCTGGTTACACCGGGTTCGTTCCGCCGCCTCCGCTTGCTCACCAGTTTGGATCAATGCATCGCGGCCCCGACCAGCCCCCGCCTTCATCTTCGCAGGTTTGTGTACCCGGTCAATTTCATTGTTATGCTAATCTTAATTCATAAGTTGATCAATATTGGTTTAAATGTAGCTTGGCTCTAGAATAAACATGTATAGTGACTAGTAGGGAGTACTAGCTGCAGTGGTTTCTTTTCACGGACCCCATGACCTGTATGGATTAGATACAGCTGGTTAAATGCTGCAAGCTAATTACCAGAATATACTGAAAGTCTGGAACCCAATTTTGCGGTTTACAGCTTATTGAGCATGAGGGCTCAGAGTTAAGATCTAAACTATGGAATGCATACATGTCTTTTGTTATGTTTGTCCTACAGATTTGACTGCTTATTACTTGACACTCCAGCCACTCCTGAAACTGTCTGTCGGGTACAAAGGTAAGGGGTACCTTGATCCATGACTATCTAGTGCTTAATATCCATTCAAAATCCAAAAGCCATCCTACCTTCCCATCAAGCATGACTGGTCATGGGCCGGCCCATTACTGGAGAAGATAGTGAGCAGGATCTGCTACGGAAGAGGGGTCGATCGAATCCCCCTCTACCTCAACCCCTCGAGTGACGGAAGAGGGATCGATCGAATCCCCCTCGACCTCAACCCCTCGAGTGACGGACAGGGGGTCGATCGAATGCCCCACGATCAGGAGGCCCGATCAGCTCACCTACTCCCAGTATGGGGTAAAGGGGATCCCATGCTGTCACCTGCTCCCGCCTAACACCATGGGCACCCGGTACCTCGGTCAAATCCATCAACTCGTCACCCATACCCGGGTTATCCGTCGATCGTGCGGCCACTGTAGCCACGCCTTGAGTACGGAGGTCGAAAGCACCCCCTCGAATCTCGAATGGGACAGCCCTCGACCGTGTTTTCGGGGATGCGTCAGGATCATGCAGGCCTCGATACTCCTCGATCCGGGGGCTCGACCCTCATCTCCAACCACTACGGCATGGAACCCGTCCGCTCCGTCCCGCTTCAACTGCGGAGCCCGTACCCGTCTACAGGAGACCAATCGTTCGATGCCATGCCGTTCCGCAGCGACCAGTCCGCCATCACCATGCCCCGAAGCATCGGAAGGACAGGAAGAGCATGCCGCAACAGCAGTCGACGTCCCATCGCAAGCATGGTGCCATGGACGCGCCTCCCATACCGATACGAACTAGGGCTCCTATACTCTCAAGCCTCCCCTTAGTCTATAAAAGGGGACGCTGGGATAGTAGGAAAGAGGAGGGAGAACAACAAGACATCTGTTCGCACTTGCAACCATCTAAGCAACACCCATTGGCGCTCGCAGCAAGCTCACTAGCATACGCAACAGAGAGCCATATCCGAACACAACACAAACCAATGATTGCTTGATCAACATCTCAAGCAATCAACCGAGCCACTTAGGATAGCCCGGCTAGCCTTAGGCCTCGACCCCCCCCCCCCTCCCCCCCGAGTTCATCCGTGTAAGCCAGCTTGTACTCCCCCTGTACGAGCACTTCGGTGCAAGATAATACAATCCTCCCTTCCCCGCTGGACGTAGGGCCTTCTTTGCCCGAACCAGGATAAATATTGTGTTCTTCTTGCATCACATCTGGGAGAGGGAGCACGCAATAAACAAATTTACTGGTTGGTGATCGCCCCCTGGGTCGAAACACCGACACTGTCGTATTCAACTCATAATGTGGGGTTAGGAGTGAAAACACTCAATTACTTATTACCTATCACCACCTGTGTTAACTCATGCATGTCATCCTTGCATCAACTTGTGGAATTGTCAAATTCAGCTGTATAGATATAGATGGTGTCTTATCACTGCTTGTAGTTCATCTATGCTCTGTTTTGGTAGATTATTTTGTATTTAGTTAAGCCACCTAAAATCATTATTTTTGTTTCCTGCCTGCTGGTCTGGTGCGTTACCATAGTTAGTGGATTGCATCCTTTGTTTGTGCTTTTGACTTTACTGAAGATCCCTTATTATTGATGGCCTCCAGTTTAGGCAACCTTCCCCTGGGATTCAAAATGTTGGGACGGTTGGACCCATTAACACATCCCAGATGAGACCTGGAGCAATATCTGGTCCGCAGCAGCCCAGACCTGGGCTTCCATCATCAACAACTCCTATTCCATCTGGCAGCCAAATGCCAGGTTCACAAGTAAGAAAAACTTGTTTATAAGAGCAACAAATATTGTACTTCTAGGAAACTTATCTCTCTGTTTAAGTTATGGGGTACATCATTGTATATCTAAGCTCTGGTCATAAAAGTTACACTGTTCAGTATCCAAGTTAATATAGGCACAAATTGCATATTCAATTTATTTGTCATGGGATGTGCCATTATAGTTTTGCTACAAATGTGGATTTACCAGTTAGTAGTCTACAAATGCTTCACCACTCTTGTTTATTATAACTGTTTTGTCTAATTGTACTGCCTCTGTGGTACTAGCACCTTAGTTGCTTTTGCTTAAGTTCTATTTTTCATCCAATCCAATGTCCACAGGAATGATCTTTTATTCATCTCAATTCATGTCATAATCTCTGATTGATTAAACTATTTTCCCACAGAGAGCCCCCTCTCAGTCTTTAATGAGGCCAATGACTGTGAGCTCTCCTTTCCTTCTCCTTCACCGGCTTCACTGCAAACTCCACAAAGTTCATCTTCAGCATTTAGGCCCCAACAGAGGCCACAAGTTTCACAACCAAGACCACATCAGTCTGCACCTGTGACTCTACCTCAACAGAACATAATTTTAACACAGCAGCAGCAGCAACAGCAGCATCAGAAGCAACAGCAACAGAGTTCCTCACATCAAAATCAACAAAGTACTGCTCCAAAAAATCAGCCACAGCTTTCTCAGCAGCCAGCTGCTCGCACTCCAATATCAATGACACCAAAGCCTGATTCGCCAGCTATACCAAATGTTGCTGTTTTGCAATCTGTGGATGTAGCTGCAACTGAGGCAAATGCTAGTGAAACTGGTACTCGACTAATCACCAAGAGAAACATACATGAATTAGTTGCACAGGTATGTTTCTACCTTCTTTTGTTCTCTGAGTACGGGCATGTTGCTTCTTCAGTGTATTTTGAAAGAAGGTAGATGGTCAGCATTTTTTCCTCTTCTTTTCTCTTAGATATCAACCATTTCATCAGTTCGCATCAAAGATTCCCAAGTAGTGTGAAATGGTCCAGTGGCTCCCTTTTGGTTTCTCTCAATTCATTTTGCATGTCCATCTTTTGCTAGGTCTGTACAGTGGCTGTGGAAGTCATGGCAACCAGCAATTTGGCATGTTCGTTTGGCAGGATTATGCACTGTTCTGACAGGATTATGCACTGCTGGCTGATTTCTTGTGAGAGAAAAACACTGTTCTGGCTGGATTTAAGCCGGCTGAAAAGCCAAGCGAACAGGCTGTTGGTAGTTCGATTATCCTTCTATAAACTTCATCAATAGAACCACTGGGCATGTTTCTTTGGCATTGTGGAAATGATAATTCAAATTCATATGGTCACAGGGGCAACTTAAAGGATACTTCATCACTGCATACTATTGTGTATTAACGACTTACAAGAGCTAAATAGAATTCATTGTTGCTACTTAGGGCATGTACAATGCAAGGTGCTTAAGCATGAGTGTTTAAAAGAGAATGATGCTACAGCATTAAGCACTTGCGTAAAAATCGATTCCTCCGATGCAAATGGGTTCTTAAAAAGCTTCAACTACCTTGTTAAGCCACAGGAGCAAACTTAAGAATCTTATCCTCTTTAAAACCATCTGGGGCAAATGACATAACATACAAAACGCTGATTTTTGCCCTCTATGCGCCTCCTCTATGTACCCTCATTGTACAATATCTTAATGCTTCTTACCACTACGGCACTACGGGCTGTGATTTCATCTTCGAAATTCCCATTGTACTCGTGTGTTTCTGATGTCCTGTGCTAAAGTTTTGCTTCAGGGATACTTGGACCAATGCTGATGTAGGATATAGTTAGTAAATAGTATTGGTTGCTTTTTTTAATAGTGAACAATACGTTTGTTGGGTTCATATACACCATTCAATATTTGGCAGATTGATCCTAATGAAAAGCTGGATCCTGAAGTTGAAGATGTTCTTATTGACATCGCGGAAGATTTTGTTGAGTCTGTAAGTTATTCTACCCTCTTCTTTATTGTCATTTTGGAAATGTATTTCCTTTTCAACAAGAAGAAAAACAACAAAGCATTTTTAGTCTTATAAGCAAGTTAGGCTAGGCTAGGAAATCTATTTTGTAATGTTTCTTGAAATGTGTAAACTCACTACAGGGTTGAAGGCTCCTAATCTCTATTTTGTTAGACTATCAATATCCCCCTTCCTCCCTCAAACTACATTATTCTATGAGGTCGTCACCAATGATTTGGTAGATGAAACTTTTCAAAGGATTCATTCAGTTACTATCATGTACTACCTCCGTCCACAAAAGGATGTAATCCTAGCCTTCATCCTGTGTCCGAGAAAAAAATGCGATTTTAGAGTACCCAGGCTACTATCTAAAGTAGGAGAGACTAGTATGGTAGGAGTAATCATTTTATCTGCCAAGCAACAGTGTGGAGATGGAGGAAGCTATGCCGCAGCCTGCTGTAAATTCCTAGAGTGATTTGACCCAGAGCAGATAGGGGCACATGCGTATTTCACCATGCTGCTTAGTTTCTCCTCGAGGTCTGAGGCTTGCTTCCTTTCTCAGACGGGAGGGAGTATCATCAATTCTGCATGTCATGATATCAAGCGAATCCATTTCACATCTCTTGGGTTGGTTTGCTGATAACTTTTTTAAGCAGGTGACAACATTTGCTTGTTCTTTAGCAAAGCATAGGAAGTCAAGCACATTAGAAGCAAAAGATGTACTTCTCCATGCAGGTTCCCATATTATTTTATCTTGTAGAATATATGTGATATTACCCTTTAAGGTTACCTTTATTTAAAATATAGTTTAATTTTAGCTTAGTGTTGTCCATTACAGAGAGAAGCTGGAATATCACCTTGCCAGGCTTCAGTGGTGATGAAATTAAACTATACAAGAAACAGGTAGTACGTAGTTGATAGTTGTACATTTTTTTTTTGTGAAATGATAGTTGTACATTTCTATTTATCGTTTAGTTTGTTTTCAAATTTCTCCTAGTTTTTTTTTTGTTCATCTTGTACTAACCATCTTTGTCTTGATGATTTGCAGCACATGAATGATATTCACAGGGAGAGGCTTGCTCTGGTACCCACTTTTAAAGTTTTCAGCAACTATCCATCTAATTCCATGCTTGATCTTGTGCATGTAGCCATACATCTCCCATCTTTCCGTTAAGGAGGATGTTCTAGAAAATGTTATTGGGATTGGAAACATAATATAACTGTTGAATTGGCAAAATTCCAACCTATATTGAATGCTGTTTCAAAAATAAACTCTTCTGGCTGTTGAATCTGCTACTTGCATCGGCTGCTTTCCTTTCATGTTGTGTTGATGTATTACTCTCCTTTTCTTGTAATGATCATCAGATTAAGAAGTCCATGGCGACTGATACAAGAAGCTCTGCTGCCCAAGCTGCAGCTAACCAGAAAAATCAGACTCCGAAACCACCTGCCCCAGCTTCCCCGTGAAAGATGTCCACGGGCCCTGCATTCAAAAGCCAGGAATCACGTATCACATATTCACATCTCTGGTGTTTGGTTGTTTGTTGAACCGGTGGTGGCAGTACTGTTCAAGATGTGTTGCAGTGAGTACATGTACATGGTTTTTTCCATTACGAGTATCTGGTTAGAGTGTCATTTTGTTAACACAAGGCATGGTTCCATATTGTTGTATATTTCTTCCTCCGTTTCCAGAAAAAATACAATTCTAGCAAAGTGTCATGTTTTAATATCTTAATAAATTTAACCAGTTATAGATAAACAAATAATAATAATTTGTTATTAGATTAGTTATGAAATGTATTTATAATAAATTGATTTGGAGTCATAAATATGGGTACTGTTCACTAAAAACTTGGTCAAATATGAACCACTTAAAATAGCTCGCAACATGTAGTTGTTTTCTTTTTAGGTATAGAGGTAGTACTTTTGTTCTAAACTGTTTATAGAAGCAAATAACTTGATCCTCTATAAACAGGTATCCAGAGAGAGCGGCAATTGTAGAGCGAGTTTTAAAGCCTTGATAATAACTTAACGTCAACACTGTAAATCTTTTTTGAACGCAAAAAAAAAATGAACGCAATCAACACTTCCTCTAATAATAATAACAATAATAATAATTAAGGAATCGACCTGACGCTCTGTAGCCATCTGCATCATTATTCATGGCAGACTGACAGTCATTTCGACATTGCGTTCTGAAAGTAGTATGTGCGCGGCCGCAGCAGCAACTAACAATAGACGTGTCAGCGGAACCTCGGCGCGAACCATCGACCTCTTCTTCCCCGCCGGCTACAATGACCCGAGGCCAACCCTGGCGGCCCCGCGACAGTTGCAAGGAAATCTTGGACTGTTCCGTGGCGTAGGCACGCCGCACGGTGCATGCGCGTGAACCTCACGGACCTTGAGCCTGGCTGGGCCAGCACCGGCCAACGGTGGTTGCCGAATGGCCACGCGGCGCAACCGCACACGCATTCTCTCTCACACACCCAACACGGGCCAGGGCAACAGGTCAGGCCGCGCACCCTGCTGCGCGCCGCGAGTCTGCCAGCACAGTGCGCGCACGAGGTCCGTCCGGATCGTCAGGCCTGGTTGTGAGACACAGACAGCACGGTCCGGTAGGTGTGGTGTACTAGGTGCTGTACCGCTGCTAGGCGCCGCTCCATCACGTGTGGAACCGTGTAGTACGTGTGTAGTACCCGCTTGGTCGGTCCCAGTGGCGAAGCTTGATAAAATTTGAGGAGGTGTACTTACGCATAGATCTATGTTATGAGAGTGTTAATATGATGAAAATTTGATTAATATAGTTATTTTTTAAAATTTTAGGGATGCATAGGCACCCCCTAGGCACAACCCAGCTTCGCCCCTCGGTTCTGGGTTTCTCTCGCTCCTTCCTGCAGCTGGACGTGGTCCGCTCAATGGTCTGATGTTTGGTTAGAGGGACTAAAAAAATGTCTCTATCACATCGAATATTTAGATACTAATTAGGAGTATTAAATATAGATTATTTATAAAACTAATTTGTCAGTCGAAGACTATTCTGCGAAACAAATCTGTTGATATAAAATAGTCTATGATTTAATAATATGATGCTACAGTAAATATATGTTAATGATGGATTAATTAGGCTTAATAGATTCAGCTCGTGAAATACTCATGACACTATAATTAGTTTTATAATATAAATTATATTTAATTTATTTAGTTGGTATCAAACATCCGACAGGATCTGCACTGCTGGCCTGCTGAGCACCTAGCTTCTCCTTTCGGCTCGGCGGTCGTTGTTGCGAGTTGAGTTGTGTCGGAGACTCGGAGGTCGGCATCGTTCCATCAAGCAGGAATCACACAGGCCGTGTCACAAATCGAAAGGGCCGGGAGGGAGCATCGATCCATCACAAACATCAGCTCTCGGCCAGGGGCCAGCTGGATACGTACGACGGGATGAACGGATCAGCGCTCCTGATGTTTAAATTTTCGCAGGGGAGAGGGAACGTGTTGTTGGCAGGACGATTTCGTATCGACGTATCGCGTCATCGACCTCGACCGTGACGCGAAATTGTGTAGTACTCACTCATTTTAAATTAACTGTCGTTTTAGATTTTCGTGTTATAACTTTGACTAGATTTATATAAAATACATGCAACATTTATGTCTCTAAATAAATTTATTAAAAAATTAAATAAAAAAATCTATGTAATGATATCAATTATGTATCATAACTATTAATAATTTTTTATATAAATTTAATTTAAGTTTTTTTCTCGGGAAGTGAGAAAGACAGATATTTTGGGACGGAGGGAGTACTAGTATTCACAGTCTGTCACAAAGCGTTGTGTATTAGATTAGATAGAGTCGCAAATTAATCACGCTTTATCCGATTCTAAAACCAGGTTAGCGGCATCGCACGCAATTTGCAATAGCCTTTATTTGGCCTTTGCTTGCTTTCCACAGGAAAACCCAGCGGGCCGGCCGTGGTTTTACCTCTCTTTTCGCTGCTAGTGGTCGATCAGGTAGTACCATGCAAGTTTTCTATGCGGACTTGGCATTTGCCCGTCAACTCGCAGGTGCTTTTCCAAACATCAATCAGGGCCAACTCGACGAGTCGACGTCACATTTCTGATCACGGGGTACTGTACTGGTTTTGGGCTTGTTTATTACTGTATTACTATGTCCCTCGCAGTCGCAACATGATGAACATGTTCATTAAGAAGTGAGGGAAAAAGCACTGCGGATATAGGTCCAGCCAGCTTTGATTGCGCATAAGTGAGTCATTATATCATTATACATTACATTACTGCGCACCACACAATTAGGGGAACCCAGGCGTCCAACAGGCTCTCTGCCGCCGGGGGCCGGCACGTGCCCGGCCGGCGACCCCAACATGCATGCATGTCGCTGTCCAGTCCCTGTGGAAGTGGTATCGAGCTGGCCATTCGTCGAGACGGGCCTCGCCTCGTTAGTCTTTCTTCTCGACTCCGCGACTCGGCTTGTTGCTGTCATGCGTGCATCTATATGGCGCGATGCAATTTCATTAGCTAGGATCGGATCCCATTGCAAAACGTCAGGCGATGACGAGGACGGAGATTTATTTGATCCGGCGGTTAACACCGGACAAAACTGGCCGGCGCGCGCGGTGCGCTCAGATCAGATGCTGCCATGTAAACATGTTAAGATGATGATGAGAGGAACACGCGCGTGATGAGCTCACCTGGAGGCTGGAGGAACAGTGTCTGGGCATGGCACCAGGCAGAGTTTTCCGGTAGACGCTGCTGCCATTTCTTTATCGGGCTTCATTTCATGCCGGGCCGGGGCGGGCGCTGTGCAGGGTACGTAGAACGGTTCGGCAGCTCTTTTCGGCAACGGGACCGGGCGACTCGGGGACAGTTGCGCACTTGCACTAAACTGCTCACAGCTGCTGGCAGCTAATACAGTACCAATCCCGTCTCACACTCTCACGGTCTCAGTGTTCAGCTGGTTAGCCCCAGCTACCGTAGCCGTACTAGTACTACTACCACAGTGCCCACCGAAATTCCGGTCCCTCCTACTATTCTTCTTTTTCACATACTGCTCTGCGTTACCATGCATAGAGAAGTGTTTTTTAAATAAGTTGTACAAATATAAAAAATACGTTTATATGAGAAGTGGATATAGTCCACCTCCTGCGTTTTAGGACGTGTTTGCTAGCGGGCCAAAGGCTGCTCCGAGCTCCCGTGTTTGATGTACCTGGACTGGCCTTGAGTTTGCACTACACGAAAATTAAAGCATGTTGAGCTAGGCCCTAGAAAAATGATGGGGGACTCTGTTTTTTGACAGCCAGGCTCAGACGGATGCTTCGTGCGCTCTCCTGGGCTCTCCTGGACGGCTGATTCCTCACGGCAAGGTGACGGTGGCCTCCTGCCAAACACAATCACAACTGGGTCTGGTCCAATTGGTACTGGCATCAAAGAAAGGATGTTTGCACTAGTCTAGACAGGCTCTGGCTGATCTCGGACAGGCCCACGGGCCGAGCCCGCCACAGCTTAGTTGCCAAACACACCCTTTGTGTAAATGGGGTGGTGAGAAAAAACTTGGCTAAAAAAACTATTAAAAACGTGTTGTTTATTGGTTAGTTTCAGCTTATTATGACTCTAAACATCATTTTATATGTTCCAAACAGGGTCAATTGGAGTCTGTTTATTGGAAGGCCGATAACTCACCTACACTTTCCAATATTTACTATTACTATACATCTAGTTTTGCAGTTTCCTATTTAATATAATATTACTAAGAAAATCATATTTTAGACCCGTTACCCATGTAGAAAGTATGTAGAATGAAATAGAGGGAACAAATTTATTGGAGATGCTCCTGATCACGTGTTTTTGCAGAAGGCATTTGTGTATATTTTATGAGGCTATAGTAGCTAGTTGGTGGTCCTTCGACTTGGTAAGAGGTGTTATTTAGATTCTTTTATTTTTAAAATATCAATTCTGAATTTATAAAGTTGGCTTCGGGTGTCATCCAACAAACGAGCTCGGATGAAGATAAACTTTACATAAAAAATTGTAGCGCTCGATAAGATCTATAACTTTATAGTTAAAAAGGTTTTGAATTGTCTAGGTCCCAAAATACTATTGTAAGTGCGCATATATTGAATTTTTTAAATTTTAAAATTATGAAAGAATCTCATTTGTTAACATGGTCTATATAAAGGTTTTAGTTATCAACATGATCTAAAAACTTATAGTTATTTTTTTTTAATTTTAAATTATTTAGTGTCCCAAATATGTGTTCAAAGTTTATAGATTTTGAAACAAGAAACTTAGAATATATTTTTGATACAAAAAACTTTCAACTATAAAGTTGTAGATTATATTGATAAATACCTCCTCCATCCCAAATTATAAGACGTTCAAGAATCTTGGAGAGTCAAAACATCTTAAGTTTGACCAATAATTATAGAGAAATCTATAAAGATTTATTATATTAAATAGGTATAGTATGAAAATATAATTTATAACGAATCTAATGATACTTAGTTAACATTATAAATGTTATTATTATGTTGTCATATAAGTTTGGTCAAACTTGAGATGACTTTCCAAGATTTTTGGGATATCTTATAATTTGGGATCGAGGGAGTATAACTTTCATATAGACCATGTTGTCGGTGTTATGACCCGGGGGTCAAGACCACCAACGAGTAAGTTTGTATATCGCGTGCTCCCTCTCTCAGACGTGATGCAAGATGGACACAAGGTTTATTCTGGTTCGGGCAAAGAAGGCCCTACGTCTAGCGGGGGGAGGATGACTTGTATTATCTCGCACCCAAAGTGTGCTCGTACAGGGGGGTACAAGTTGTGTTACACGGATTCGGCCACCCGAGGGGTCGATCGAGCGGCGGGGTGTGTGGAGTGTCAGAGTCGGAACTAGGGTTCCTGGGAACGAAAGTCCGATCGTCTCCCCTCCAGAGTCCTAGATGAAGTAGGAGCCGATCGATCCCCCATACTCTACCCCGGCGTCCTCTTTTATAGACCAAGGGGAGTTCCGAGGGTACAGGGTCCTAACTGTAGCAGTATGGGCGGCGTATCCGGTACAGTGTTGGTGGAGAGACTTTGAGCACTGTCGCGGCATGGTTTTCCCGTCCTTCAGGCGTCCCCGGTCGTGGCAGCAGTAGAAGTCGTCGCAGTGCAGTGTCCGCAGACGGGCACGAGTCCCACGGCCGAGGCGGGACGGGGCAGATGGGACGTCTTCCGTACCGGAGTTGTTGAAAAGGAGGGGGTCGAGCCCCCCGGTCGAGGGAGGGGGTCGAGCCCTGTGTGACTCTGTCGCGTTCCCGAAGTCGTCGTCGAGGGTCGCACTGTCCACTTTCCGAGGGGTACTGTTGGAGTCCGTACTCCCGTAGTGGCAACAGTGGCGGCACAGTTGACGAGAATCGGGGACCGGACGTGGAGTTGGCGGATTTGACAGCGGACGCGGGCGCCCATGTCGTTAGGTGGGTTCACTTTAACCCATACCGGAGCAGTTGGGTTAATCGAGCCCCTCGTCCGAGGGTCGTCTGCTTGACCCTTGGTCGAGGGGGAGGTCGAGGCGCCGACGGGGTTGGAGAGGTCGGAGTCGAGGTAGAGGCCGGGGGGTCGTTCGCTCGACCCCTCGTCCGTCGTCGAGGTGGAGCCGGGGGTCGTTCGCTCGACCTCTCGTCCGTCGTCGAGGTGGAGCCGGGGGTCGTTCGCTCGACCCCTCGTCCGTCGTCGAGGTGGAGCCGGGGGTCGTTCGCTCGACCCCTCGTCCGTCGTCGGGGTGGAGCCGGCCCGTGGCTTGTTGCCGCAGTTGGTGTAAAGGGGGCCCTCGATTGATGGGCCGCGTCTTGCCGAGTAGTGGGCTGGTCCTTGCCTTAAAAATGGTTGCTATGTTTAGCGTTAATTTATCGAAGGGTTTAGGGTACCCCTTACCTTCGTACCCGACACATGTCGACATCCGATATTTTGTTAATTTTAAATTTTAAATTTTATAAACTTATAACAGTATTTTAGAACCCTAAACAGTTTCACTTCAAAATATTTTTAACTACAAGTTGTAAATGCTATTGAGGGCTATAATTTTAATGTAAAGTTTGTGACTACCAAAACCAACTTTATGAATTTAGAATTGATATTTGTTAAAGACGACCTAAATAATCTCTGGCTAAGTTGAAGGACTGCTCATGTATTTTTCTTGTAGCTATAGTTCATGGATAGAGGGTTCTCAAAAGGAAAAACAAAATATGGACAGAGAGGTACATATGTAGAGCAATGGAAGTCGAGACTCGAGTGCACTGGTCATCACCCGAGAACGTGTTCCGGCCGTCAGCCAACGAATGTACAGTGACGTATCACGAACGCCATGCGTGGTAGACGACAGACACGAGAGACGACGTATGTAGCGATTGGACGACTAGATTTTCGCTTTTCGGTCGCCATCGTCCATGGACCCCTTCTTTTCTTACACGAATAGTCTAACGCGCCCATCATGGTGGTCTTTTTCGATCGCTAGCTTTCATTTTCGGTGCTCGATTCTCCACCTGCTTTACTGCAGCATTTGTCATGATGTTTTGGGTTCTTCCTTCCTTAATTAATTGGTTATATATATGTGTGGGCTCTTATATTATAATGGGTACCGTGACGGGGTGTTGCGCCATTTTCAAAAGGTACAGTCTTTCAGTATGCCAAGGTGTAATTCGTGACATTGTACTGATCGACGACAGAGGACAGAGCCAAGTCGTCCCCCCGGGAACAGTTCACGCGGTCCCGTGAGCGCAGAGCAGCGGCAAGAAACAAACAACTGTTCGTGTGGATATCTAATTTTTTGCCAACAGTGTTTAACGTCAGGCAGAAATATAACACTTTTTAGTTAGTATGAAAATCAACTAATTAAATAGTGTTATATTAAAAAAAAATTAAGTTAAAAGTAGTTCAATCGAACGAGCCACACTGTAATATATAGTAATAATAATGAGTTTCCCAGGCCAATCAGGCAGCTCATCATGCTTGCATTACTTTGCTCCATTCTGCTTAATTACGCTGATGCTGACATCAGATCAACAGCAAGCTAGGATTGATTAGAAAGAAACCTAACCGCTGCTGATACGTGAAGTCTAGGCAACTGTACGTACGTCAAGCGCTAGTCCAAGTCCCTCAAAGGCAACAAAAGGATAAAAACGAGAGGTAATCAATCCTGAGAGACGGACTGATCTGGCACGGGCCGGCGCTAGCTGCGTGCTCCCTCGTTATAATTATATCTCAGAGGAACGAACAGCAGCAGGGCAGTAATAAGATCGACCCCCGGGTTGTTGGGTCCGTAATGGCGTAGGGCTCAGCACGAAAGCCACCCCGGCCGCGGAATCATGGAAAGATCGGCGCGAGAAAACGCGCACGAGCTGGACAAGGACGTTTTAAAAATTTCCGCCGCATGCCCTGTCCGTCCGGCTGTCCCTCCTAGCTCCTCCGCTCGGCTCGGCGCTACAGTACCAGCCGGTGGCTGCAGATGACAACAGAAAGCGACGTCGCGAGCGACAGGAGAGTCGCCCAGCAGGTTCTATTCGCCTTTTGGTTCCTGCAATGCAAGAGTGGTTGGCGACATGTACGTATTCTTTGGCCCTGCCCCACCGCCCGCGCTGACTAATCTACAGTACTTTGTGTCCATATACTGCGCTGGGCCTGGCCGCCTGGGTGGGATGCCTGGATACAGAGACATGCTGTACAGTGGACCAGCGGTGGTGGTGGGCTATCCAGACTGTCGAGCTACGCATCTGTCTGCTGTCCTCGTCTCTTTTTGTCACGTGCCGATTTATATATAATAATCCGGCTGGCCGGCGCACATGAGCTTCTCGATCGCCTCTTCACACGTGTCGTGCGCTGCCCACACAGACTCAGGTCGCAGGGTCTCAACGTGCCTTGATCTTGATCCCCTCGTTTCCAACCACGTGCCATGCCGCTTTATTTTCTCCGTCCGTCCGTCCGTCCGCCGAGGCGATCGAAGAGCGGCAAGGGTTACGTAGGTTTTTGGCCTTGTCTTCTCGGATCGGACGTGCCGGTGCCGCGCGCGCGAACATCCTTATCCATCCTGTCCTGTCGTCGCAGCTGGCGTCGCTACGCTCAGCTCGAGCTACGTACTGTTAGTGATGGCGTGGGGCGCAACGAACTGGCCACGCCGCTACGACGACCTCACATTGCGGCGCCGGCGCCGTAGCCATCACATCAGCCGAACTCGACGGTTTGGGTTGCGCGTGGCGTGACGGTATCGGTAACCCTCTCGTCGCCTCCCGCATTGACCGAACCTGCAGGTCTCGCGCGGCCGTGTGAGGGCGCCTGCGGCTGCGGGACGTACGCCGGTCCGTCGTCGCGGCAGCAGCGCTGGCGTGTAGCCGTGCTCGGAAACGAAGGAGGCTCCGACTGGCGCGGGGGCGGGGACGCCGTTTGCTGTCATAGGCTTATCATCACAGCCACAGGCAACAAGATAGGATAATGGATGATGCAAACGTGAGAATTAGGACTGTATATGTATCGGTTCTGAACCGATATGTCCGAACGTTAATTAGTTGCATTGTACTCGGTCCAAACATCTGTCCTTTTGGTCCCGAGAGGTGAGAGCCATGTTCCAACCAGAATCCATCATGGAACGTGCTTGTTGCCGCCTGCCGCTCGCGAGATGCGGGTCACATGAGAACGAGCGAGGAGACCGATGACACAACTAACCCATCTCCCAAATGAGATCACGTATATTAAACGCCTTTTGAGTTCAGGTGCTGAGTTCCCAGATCAGCATGTGCGTGTTTCGGTTTATTTAGCAAAACAGGAGTATTTCGAGCAGATGACGCGCGACGTGAGCACTAATAAACGACGTAGAATTAATTATGGATTGTTGGCTGCTATGCCGGTGAACAGGTGTACGATGCGCATGTTCTGTTACGTTTATTACAGCGGCCTTGGAGGCGAGATGGAACCGAGTATCGCCCACACAGATCTAACGCTCATGTTATTGTGCCATTGTACTCCTTGCGACAATTATTTCAACGATGATGGGTAGTACGAATAATCTTTGTCTCACATGGTCGTAGCTGACAGCGACCTATCTATGCATGTGATTATATTCATCTTACAAAAGACATTATTAGAGACGATGATTATATGGCAATATATATGGACAAAAGCTACAGAATACGTACAGTGGATCCGTTGCATATAATATTGGTATAAGCAGATCCAGGGGAGTCAGCTTCTACTCTCTACGCCATTTTGTGGTGTGTGTGGGGTGGGGGGGGGGGGGGGGGGGGGGGGTTGGTTGTCATAATTCAAAATTTCAATAAATCTTACAAAAACGCATCGACATTTGTAACAAAATTTTTTTATTGAATCCACAGGGAAATTTGTCAAGAATTGTTTATGGTTTATGGTAAAACATGAGTCATGAGTGTGACCACACAATTCAAATCGCTAGTACTGTTACTATTAACAACCACTATTATCGGCAGTGACAATGACACCATAATAGCTAAACTTTGACGGTGATGATTTATAGCGATTGCAATTCAAATTTGTAATAGTCGGTTCAACTCGTGTTGTTACATGTAACCTTAAAAGATACTCCCTCCGTCCTCCGATTAATTAATTGGACGTGTAAAGTTTATTTTTTCCCCCAATATAATCGCTCACCTACTAGGACTGAAGACCTGAAACCTGGCGTATGCGTGCAGGCTACCAACAACCAACAGAAGTGCAGCACTAATTTATTTTATTTTATTTATATTTTACTCGAGCGTAGGTATATTAAAAAAAGAAAAGCCGATGGGACTCTACAGTGCATGCGCAATGGTACAAATGCTACGAGTTTCTGTGATAGCATATACTACTTATGCCTGGATACGTGTTGTACTATAGAAGGCATTGCTTTTCTGTGAAACTCCTTTTCATATTTCTTGTGTCAAATTTGTATTTTTTATATCGAAAATGCTCTGTGTTCTGTCAATACTTTGGATGCTAGATGTCTTTTACAGGGGCAGTATAGTAATTTTACAACATCACTAAGTCGTTCCTCACTCCAATCCTAAACGTCCAGTTAAATTGGGACGGAGGGAGTATACATTTAAACTAATAAAAAAAATCTTTGCACGTGGTGTTTAGATTTTAGACTTTAGAATACCTTGGCTATAACTCATGTTTTAAAAAATAGGAAAGTTGGAAAATAAATATAGTACATCTTAGATAAAATATATTAAAATTATGATAGAATGAATAAATAGTAACTTGTATTGAAAGCACTCCAAATTTATTAGGGCCCTTTCCTTGGTTAGAGACCAAGTCTCTCAGGACTATTAATAGAGGACGATGTAACATTTCGATCTTAAGAAAAAAAAGTGGGCTTCGACACACTTCTTATCTCCCTCTTCTATCTTCTAAGCCTCGGTTCCCTCTCTCTCCCTAGCCACCACCCCTCTCCCGGCCTGCCCTAGGGCAGCGCCGCCTCCCCCTACTGATGGCGCCCCAGTGCCTCCACTGCCGCACCAATGCAAGCCACCGCTCTTACTCCCTAGCCGGTCATAACTAGGTAGTCCTGGGCAGCACCACTACAACTTAGTTATATACTAGCTATTGTATGTTTGTTTAGACTAAAGTATTGGAGAAGTGTTAGTAGCTCCATAGATTTTCACTACTACAGATATGCAAATCACTACCGGATCTGGAAAAACCGGCAGTGATGAATCTTCATTGTCGGTTCCAGCCACGAACCGACAGTGAAGGTACTCATCACTGCCGGTTCGTAATTTGAAAAATCAGTGAAGTAAATTGATTGTTTGAGTCACTAAATGAATTCAAATGAAAAAGGTTGTGAACTACAAAGTTTCATAACTTTTCGAGATCTACAACTTTCATGTAACAAGTTTTTTCATCCGAGGTCGTTTACAAAAATTTGAATTTTCAATTTGACACATTCGAACGTATTTTTCGGCTACTAAACGATTTCAAATGAAAAAGTTGTGAACTACAAAGTTTCATAACTTTTCGAGATCTACAACTTTCATGTAGAAAGTTTTTCCATCCGAGGACGTTTAAAAAAATCAAAAAAGTCAACTCTACAGGTATATCAGTGCCGGTTCCAGCCACGAACCAGCACTGAAGCTCATCATCACTGCCGGTTCGTGGCTGGAACCGACAGTGATATCATGGTCACTTTCATTGCCAGTTCCAGCCACGAACCGGCAGTGATGAGGAGCTTCACTGCCGGTTCGTGGCTGGAATCGACAGTGATATGCCTTGTACCGTTAATTTTTTTTATTTTTGTAAACGACCTCGGATGAAAAAACTTGTTGAGCGCCATCTCGAGAGTGATATACTAAAAACTGCGTTGAGGTCTGCCTGTTCGATGAATCATCATATGGGTTCTCGAGAACTGTGCGCGCCATCTCGGAGCTCGTCGACATAGAGCCCGAACCAGACTTCCCTAAGGCGGAAGTTGAGCGCCTCTCCTCCTCAATAACGTTCCTCAGGTGAAAACCTTTCTTCTGGCTCCTCTTCTCTCGCACTCAGTCACCACGATTGAATTGCCAAATTTCCTGTGTCAGCCTAATGGGTGATCGTAGACGTGATCCTATATAGAGACACGTGCTTGATTTTCATGGAGCCTATAACATGGAATATATCATACATATGTGGGAGAATTTGTTTAACTCCTGTAGCTTCGGAATATATGTTGTCCACAAGAGTGACTAGTTATCAAATTGCGATAATATTCATGATTTATTGGTTTAATTAAAGGTCTACCTGTTCCTTCTTTGAATATCTACAAGCTCTGCAAAATGTGAAAAAGATGCAGTAGTTACATTTGATTTCTCCTTTTTTTCTAAATGGCCTGTTTTTCAGATGTATGTTTTTGTGTTTTTTTTTAGCTGCAAGTTTAATTTGCCACTCATTTGATCTTTGTTTTCAGAGAATGGAGACACTTCTCTTATGAGCCAAAAAATGTAATTTTCACTAATGGCGCCAAGTCAACTTCATCTAGAGATGACATGCACAGTGTAACCTTACCACAGTTTTCATCTGCTTCTGTTCCCCAGGTTAGTGAAAGTAAACTTAATGGTGTTTTAGTTTTTGAGCGCAGTCTTTGTATTTTTGGGAGAGTTAAGCATTATTTTTCAGCTGAATATGATTCCTCTCTGATACTCTTTCCCCTTGGGCTTTTAACCGTGGAAATCATTACAGATCACACCTCAGGAAGACCGGAAGGATACTGCAGTCAGGTGCACAATCCCTCCTCTCCCCTTGCATGGGGAAAATAGTCATTGCTGTGGAGCATGTGCTTAATATCCTGAGCTGTTATATTATCTTAACATCTCTTATTTATATCCAAGGTTGTTATACATGGATCACTACTTAGAGAAATTGTTATAATAACCGTTTCATGTCTTTTATAGAAAAGTATGCCAAAGACCCCTTGGTCCTGAACAATAATCTTGTTGAGTCCTGCAATGTGCCTTATGATCTACTATTCTAACTTGTGGGTAGATGAATCATGAAACTATTTATCTCTTCAAGAATGCCAGATCCTTAAATATCTGGAAGACAATAGTTCTAATTATTTATTGTTTTTGCACCATCGAGTGTGATGAAGTTGGGAATAAAGATGCTGTTAAAATCAGTCTTCTGCTCTCTTCAATTTATTTTTCTGATACTTGATTATCCATGTAAATTATTTTACTATCTTGATTGAACCTTGACCAAGTGTCTTTAATTACTGCAGCTTTGATTTTATTCTATATGCGGGGGGGGGGGGGGGGGGGGGGGGGATGTCTGGGCCTTGGATTGGTGCCCTAGGTCGTGCGACAAGCCTGACTCTTCGATAAACTGTGAGGTTGTGGCCTTTATAACCATGAACTTTGTTGTGAAGACATTAAGTACTATGAAATTGTAAACTTGTCTAAAACACAGCATTTAATTATCCAGTATCGAGGGATAACTTAGTTTTTTTTTTTTGAACACCCGGGATAATTTAGGTTGATGCCACCCTGAAGTTTGTCATTCAGAAAAATACCACATGTCATGACATGGCCGGTAAGTCCTGTGCTCAGTGGTCAATGACACATTGAGGCTGCTCCCAATGCATAGTATCATATTGTTATATCCAAATAACCTGGGCCAACTCTTCTCTAACTTAATTGAAAGGCAGAACTTCTGCCAGTTGCATTCAAAAAATATTGTTATATCCAAGACTGCCATGCTACAAGAAGAACATTTATAGAAACAGCCCTACTCTGTCCTGTCACAAATATGTGGTGTTTTGGGATTGTCTGAAGTCAACTATTCTAAACTTCCGCTACTACTCTTTTATCGTAATATATATCTTTCAATGTATTAAAGGTATAATTTTATAAAACCATTGTCCAAGACAAATGTACCCGTATCACTTTCAAACAGTCAAACTCAACGAATTAATTGTAGTCAAAGTTCACGATTGTTGTTTTTAGTTACCTCAAAACATCACTTATTTATGACTGGAGAAAGTATAGTCATTTCCGAGGTTCACAAAATGATTTACTTGCTGTATATATTTTGTACAAATCCTCCATGTGGCACATGACAATTTGAGTCTATATGTTTCCTAGTATTGGATTTCTCACCCAACTGATTTCTTAAATAAGATACTCACCTCTCTCCTCTCTAATTGCTTACCATGCCACCAGAAAATCCTATGGTGCACGTGATAAATGTGCATGTAACTACCCATTGGGTTTTTAAATTACTCAAGTGCAATCTTTTGGTGGCATGTATCTGTAAACCCTATGCAACTGTTTTCTTGACTCTATCTTTGTCCTCTGGATGATTATATGGTTGCACCTATATTTTATTGTCCATAGCAGTTATCCTAATAGCTCAATTTCCTTTTAGTTCTTATTGCAAGAGTACTGTGAACGTATAAGTAACACAAAAAGGTTAATTTGCGCTCATGATCCTTTGTCATTACTCATATATTCTATCCTTTGCAGTATCTTGCTGTTTCTGCGCACCCTCCTGGTTCTTCTTACCATAAACTTGGCATGCCCTTAACTGGGAGAGGTATCATTCAAGTTTGGTGCCTGTTAGCACCATTTGAAGACGCACATTCTCGCCGGTCAATGAATTTATGCAATAATAATAAACGAAGAGGAAGGCCTAGAAAAACACCTTGTAGTGATAAGCCGGAACCTGTTCCAAAAGGAACAAGGGGAAGGCCAAGAAAGAGACCTTACTCTGATCAGTTGGAACCTGTTCCAAAAAGACCAAGGGGAAGACCAAGAAAGTATGCGTTGCCAGTTGCAAAATTTGAAGATTCATCCCAAAACAGTGAAAGTCGGGATGTCGTTCTTTTTGATCCCCTTTCTACTTCAAGTGTTAATCCAGATGACCTTCCATTGGTTTATGTCATGCCAACTGCGAAGTCTGTGCAATCAACACCTAATAAAAGAGGTAGAGGGCGACCTAAGAAAAACCCAAGTGGCATACTGACAGGCTCATCTGGTACTGTGTCGCAAGATGTGTGTACAGCCCCACCTCCAACAACTGCAATCAGTACAAAACCTAAGAAACCACGGGGGAGGCCTCGAAAATATCCAGTTCCAATGAACAAGGGATCTGTTTCAGGCGCTGATGTTGAATTAGAGAAAGAGACAACTTGTCAGCCTGCTTCATTTGGTTGCAGTTTGGACCACCATGCCCTGGAGCACCAGAAGGACGGGAAGGTCACGCCGCTACAGCGATCGACATCCCTTCGCCAGCATGGCGCCACGGACACGCCTCCCATACCGCTACAGTTTAGAACTCTGTACTCTTAGGTCTCCCCTTGGTCTATAAAAGGGGACGCTGGGATAGAGGAGACAGGGACAGATGCGCAAGCGAATGCGAACACGAAGACGCATTCGTATCGTACATCAGCTCTGACCCGCATACACCACACACCCGATTGCTTGATCGACCTTTCAAGCAATCAACCGACCACCTAGAATAGTCCTGCTAGCCCTAGGCCTCAGCTCATCCTGAGCACCCCGTGTAAACCTGCTTGTACCCCTGTACGAGCACTTCGGTTCAAGATAATACAATTCATCCTCCCCGCTGGACGTAAGGCCTTTTGTGCCTGAACCAGGATAAATCTTGTGTTCTTCTTGCATCACGTCTGGAAGAGGGAGCACGCAATATACAAATTTACTAGCCGGTGGTCTTGACCCCTGGGTCATAACACCGACAGTTGGCGCGCCAGGTAGGGGGCTTTGCGTGTCGATCAACTCCGAACTACTCTCCCAGATGGATTCCACGATCCCATCGCTTCCATTCGCCACCGTCATCTTGTTCGGGAGCCTAGAGTTCATGACCATGGGCCACGGCCACGACATGGTTCTACTCTTAGCTAGTGGCATGGATAGCAGCAGCTCCGGTACTTCGGGGCCAAGGAGGACCTGACGACGGCCCCACCGCTCGAGCCTGTCGCCTGCGACCAGGTGGAGGCTGGCGAACGATGCCGCCACACTCTTCACCGCGCGGATCCAGAGATGTCGGATGCCGTCTCCTCGGCCTCAGCTGGTGACACAGTTCCTCCCTACGGGAGCCTGTTTGACCCATGCTTACGGGTCGTGAGCGGGTACCTCGCTGAGCCTGACTTTGGCTCTGCCATACCGTCATCTCGGGGGGTCCCCGTGGCTTCTCCGACATACTCAGCCGCACCAGCTTCTCCGACATACTCAGCCGCACCACCGCACAACCTGTTTCCACATGGGCTCAACAACAGCGCCAGACTCTGTTCAGCTTTTGTAGGCTCGCAGATGCAGGCACGTTACGGGTCCTCAGGGAACCTGTTACGTACGACGATCAACCTCGTCACCGCCCCTCCACCGGACGAACGCTCGGAGTCACGACGAGCCCCGGCCCTAGGGTGTCACACATGGGGGACGTTACGACGACGGCTGGAGGAGGAGCCCAGGGGATCTTTCCCCAACTTCTACCACGGCTACCCCAACTCGGACTCCCCCGATGAGGATTACGATCCCACCCGGGAATGTTTCCACATCGACGGCCAGGTTGACTCCCAGGACGACATCAACGACGCCGCGGCCACGGATGAAGGAGGAGGGGGCAACGCTACCCCGGTGCGAGACGTCGCCCCTCCCCCCCCCCCCGGTTCCAGTCGAAGCCGATCCACCACAAGACGCTCAAATCGCGCAAGTCCGAGAGCTGCTCGCCAAGCTCGAGGAGGAGCGTCTGCGACTCCAGCAGCTCGAGCATGCCCTCGAGCGAGATCGCGGGCGGCCACAGGGTGGAGGAGCCCGCGAGCGGGCCCGGGAAGTCCATCGACAGATCGTCGAGGAGGGGGCAAACGAGCGCCACGTCTACAACCGTGCCAGCCAAAATGTCGTGGCGGCCTCAATGCTGCTTCGTGACATGTCGGCACCATCGACGCCCCAGGCGCGACGCATCAAGAATGAAATCCAGGGGCTTCTCCAAACCGCGACCATACAGCAAGCGGAGAGCTCGGCCTCAAGACGAAGAGGAGCTGCTTCCGAGCGGCGGGACGTGCCCCCTCGACAAGATCGAGAGGTATCTGTCCACCAAGACAAGGCGCCCCAAGGCGGAGCGGAGCGGCAACCAGTTCGAGACCGCATCCTCGACGATCAACAACCGCGAGACGCGCGATACGACATCAACGACAACAAACGACGCTGAGGCTCGAGGTTATAGTGCTCATCGAGGTGGGCGCTAGACAACGACGAGGATCAACGTCGATCCCCGGAACCACCAGGGCCACGAGTCTTCAGCAAGGCAATCCGGCAAACCGCCTTGCCTGTTCGTTTCCGTCCACCCACCAGCCTGGTCAAGTACAACGGCGAAACCAAGCCGGAGCTCTGGCTTGCTGATTTCAGGCTGGCATGTCAGCTAGGAGGAGCCGACAGCGACCACGTCATCATTCGGCAACTCCCGCTCTTCCTCTCTGACACCGCTCGAAGGTGGCTCGAGGAGCCCCCCCCGGACTTGATCCATGGCTGGCCCGACCTAGTCAGGATCTTCGAGGGGAACTTCAAGGGCACCTACGTGCGGCCAGGAAACTCCTGGGACCTCCGCAGCTGCAACCAGAAGCCAGGGGAAACCCTCCGCAACTTCACCAGACGGTTCTCCAAGCAACGTACTGAACTAACCCACATCACCGACCACGACATCATCACGGCGTTCGTCGCCGGGACAACCTGCAAGGAGCTGGTGCGGGAACTGGGACGGAACACCCCAAGACCGCCAACGAGCTTATGGACATCGTCGCCAACTATGCGGCCGGCGAGGAAGCCGTTGGCGCGTTCTTCTATGCATCCCCGAGCAAGGGGAAGGTCAAGGCGGACGAGCCCGAGGGCTCGAATGATGGGCCCAAGAAGAACAATAACAACAACAAGAAGAAGAACCAGCCGGGTCGACGCGACGTCGAACCCTACGATCTTGTCGCTGCGACAGACAAGAAGAAGCCTCGAGGTCCCCCTCTCGAGGGGGGCATCTTCGACAAAATGCTGAAAGAGCCCTGTCCCTATCATAAGGGACCGGCCAACCACAGCCTTGAGGACTGCCGCATGCTCAAGAGGCACTTCTGTTCCCTCAGCCTCAGGAAGGACGACAAGAAGGAGGACCCACAAGGCGAGGGCGATGGCAAGAACGGGGGCTTCCCGAGATCCTCAACTGTTTCATGATCTTCGGGGGATCCTCGACCCGACTCAGCACGCGTCAGCGCAAGAGTGAGCGTCGAGAGGTCTTCTCCGTTCGAGCTCAAGGTCCTCGATACCTCGACTGGTCACACGTGTCGATCACCTTCGATCAGGACGACCATCCCGAGCACGTCCCTAACGCAGGGGTCTACCCACTCGTCGTCGACCCGATCATACTCAACACCCGCCTCACCAAGGTACTCATGGATGGGGGAAGCAGCCTCAACATCATCTACGCCGAGACCCTCGACCTCCTGGGGATCCCAAGGACCATGCTCTTGCCCAGCGCGGGGGGATTCCACGGGATCGTCCCAGGAAAGAAGGCACTCCCGATCGGCCGCGTCAAACTACCCGTATGCTTCGGTACCCCCTCGAACTTCCGGAAGGAAGATCTGACCTTCGAGGTGGTCGCATTCCACGGTACCTACCACGCCATCATTGGTCGACCGGGATACGGCAAGTTCATGGCGGTCCTGAACTACACCTACCTCAAGCTAAAGATGTCGGGGCCCAAGGGAGTCATCACCGTTGACACCTCCTACGAGCACGCTTACGACTGCGACGTCGAGTGCGTGGAAAACGCCGAGGCGGTCGAGGAGTCAGCCCTCCTTGCGGCCCTCGACGATTTCTCCAAGGAGATCCCGACCCCAAGCGGCACGCTGGCAACTTCAAGCCTGCGGAGGACACCAAGACCATCCCGCTCGACCTCGGCCACGCGGATGGGAAGGCGCTGACGATCAGCGCCACCCTCGAGCCCAAATAGGAAGTCATGCCCGTCAACTTTCTCCGCGCGAATGCTGACGTGTTTGCGTGGAATCCCTCAGATATGTCGGGCATTCCGAGGGATGTCGCCGAGCACTCCTTGGACATCCGGGTTGAATCCAAACCGGTGAAGCAACGGCTGCGCCGCTTCGATGAGGAGAAGCGCAGAATCATCAGGGAGGAGATCAACAAACTTTTGAAGGTCGGATTCATCAACGAGGTACATCATCCCGAGTGGTTAGCAAATCCCGTACTTGTCAAGAAAAAGAATGGAAAGGATAAGATGTGCGTAGACTACACTAGTTTAAATAAAGCATGTCCCAAGGTTCCTTTTCCATTACCACGTATCGATCAAATAGTAGATTCCACTGCGGGATGTGAAACTCTCTGCTTCCTTGATGCGTATTCTGGCTATCACCAAATAAAGATGAAGGAGTCCGATCAGCTCGCGACTTCCTTCATCACCCCCTTTGGCATGTTTTGCTACCTCACTATGCCCTTCGGTTTGCGGAACGCCGGGGCCACATATCAACGATGCATGCTCCATGTCTTTGGAAAACACATAGGGCCGACCGTCGAGGCCTACGTCTATGACATCGTGGTCCAATCCAAAAAAGTCGAGAACCTAGTCGGGGACCTTGAGATCGCGTTCGGGTGCCTCAGGGCAAATCACATAAAGTTGAACCCAGAGAAGTGTGTCTTTGGGGTCCCTCAAGGCATGCTCCTAGGGTACATAGTTTCCCAACGCGGGATCGAGGCCAACCCAGAAAAGGTAACCGCAATCACCAGGATGGGCCTGATCAAGGATCTTAAGGGCGTACAAAGGGTAACAGGGTGCCTCGCTGCCCTCAGCCGGTTCATCTCACGGCTCGGGGAAAAAGCCCTCCCCCTTTATCGCCTCCTTAAGAAAATAGAACACTTCACATGGATCGTCGAGGCCGAGGAGTTGCTCTCCAAACTCAAAGACTTGCTCACCTCGCCACCTATCTTGGTGCCCCAAGCCCAGCCGAGCCCCTCTTGCTCTATGCTGCAACAACTACCCAGGTAGTCAGCGCTGCCATAGTAGTCGATGAGGGCAGAAGAGGAACATGCCCTGCCGGTTCAGAGGCTTGTCTGCTTCGTGAGCGAGGTAATTTTTGAGACTAAGACGAGATACCCCCACATCCAGAAGCTGTTGTATGCCATTGTCCTCACTCGGCGCAAGCTCCAACACTATTTCCTGGGCCACCGGTTACTGTGGTCTCATCTTTCTCCCTCGGGGAGATAATCCAGAACCGGGAGGCGTCTGGAAGAATCGTCAAGTGGTCGGTCGAGCTCATGGGGGAAACTCTCTCCTACGCCCCTCGGAAGGCCATCAAGTCTCAGGTATTGGCAGATTTCATTGCAGAATGGACCGACACCCAACTACCCCCGGCGCAAGTTCAGACCGAGCTCTGGACCATGTACTTCGATGGATCGTTGATGACGACGGGGGCAGGCGCCGGATTGCTATTCATATCACCCTCAGGGGTCCACATGCGCTACGTCATCCGCCTCCACTTCCCCGCCTCCAACAACGTAGCCGAGTACGAGGCCCTCGTCAACGGTCTGCGCATCGCCATCGAGCTCGGGGCCCGACGCCTCGACGTTCGGGGGGACTCGCAGTTGGTAATCGACCAAGTGATGAAAGATTCGAGCTGCCATGACCCCAAGATGGAAGCCTACTACAAGGAGGTCCGAAGGCTCGAGGACAAATTCTACGACCTCGAGCTCAACCACATCACCCGCCGGTACAACGAAGCTGCTGACGAGCTGGCCAAAATCGCGTCCACCCGAGGCACAGTCCCTCCCGACGTCTTCTCGAGGGACCTTCACAAGCCGTCCGTCGACCTAGGCTCGGGGGCTCCCGCCCTCGAGCAAGGGGTCAATCCACCTCCCTCGTCCGATCCCCCTTCGAACGGGGAAGAAGTCATGGAGATCGACGAAACGACCGCAACACCAACCCCTCGACGGACTGGCGCACACCCTACCTCGAGTATCTGATACAGGGCGAGCTCCCAGAGGACCGCACCGAAGCCCGACGCATAGCCCGACGCGCCAAAACCTACGTCTTGTATGGGGATGGCCGCGAGCTGTATCGATGCAGCCCTACCGGTATACTTCAGCGTTGCCTCACCCTTGAGGAGGGGAGGGCACTACTGAAGGACCTACACTCGGGGGCTTGCGGCCACCACGTGGCGCCAAGAATGCTGGTAGGAAGCGCCTTTCGACAAGGCTTCTAGTAGCCGACAGCCGTCACCGACGCTACCAAACTTGTTCAATCTTGTAAGGGATGCCAATTCTACGCCAGGCAGACTCACCTGCCTGCGCAAGCTCTTCAGATGATACCCATAACTTGGCCATTCGCAGTATGGGGGCTCGACATGGTCGGCCCCCTAAAGAAAACAAAAGGTGGCCACACCCACCTCCTTGTGGCCATAGACAAGTTCTCGAAATGGATCGAGGCTCGACCCATCGCCAACATTCAATCTCGACAAGCCGTGCTATTCTTCACCGACATCATCCACCGCTTCGGGGTCCCCAACGTCATCATCACCGACAACGGCACGCAGTTCACCGGCCAAAAGTTCCTGGACTTCTGTGACCACCACCACATCAGGGTGAACTGGTCTGCAGTCGCCCACCCTCGAACTAACGGCCAGGTCGAGCGCGCCAATGGTATGGTTTTGCAGGGCCTCAAGCCAAGGATCTTCGATCGGCTAAACAAACATGACAAGAGATGGGTCGATGAGTTGCCCTCTATCCTATGGAGCCTCAGAACGACGCCAAGTCGAGCCACAGGGTTCTCCCCATTCTTCTTGGTCTATGGGTCCGAGGCCGTCCTCCCCACTGACCTCGAGTACGGGTCCCCTCGACTAAAGGCCTACAACGAGGAAGCCCGGGATGTGGCCCTCTTCAAGTCGGCAAGGTACCAGCTAACGCTGCGGTGCTACCACGACAAACACGTACGCAAAAGGGACCTCGAAGTCGGCGACCTTGTGTTGCGCCGTCGACAAAGCAACAAGGGGCGTCACAAGCTGACGCCACCTTGGGAAGGACCCTTCATCATGGCAGAGGTGCTAAAGCCAGGAACTTACAAGCTGAAGAACAACAAGGGCGAGATCCTCACCAACGCGTGGAACATCGAACGGCTACGTCGCTTCTATCCCTAAGGCCTCGAAGCCTCGTACATTTTCCGCATTATGTACACTTATCGCATTATGAATGAATAAAATGTTCTCGGAGTACATTTCACATTCGTTCGTAACTCTAAGGTAGCCTCAACTCTGCTCCGGCAAAGTCAAGCCTCCCTCGGGGGCTGACAGGGGGGGCCTCCTAAGCTCTCTAAAAACTCGAACGTTTTTTCGAAACTCAGCACCTCTCTTTCCACCTTTGCCCCGAGCATGCTTCACGGCTAAGTAGAAAATGCCTCGAACTCCCTAAGGGTCGAGGGCTGCCGAGCCGGGGACTCTCCTACGCCTCAGGGCTATGGTACCCCCACTCGCTCCCCCCTCTAGGGATACGAGCGTGCGTTGAGTACTTAGTCCACAAGAAACGACTCAGGCAAAGAGAAATAGAGACAACTCGAGAGATAAAAACGCCCAGATGCATCTCGAATAAAATGCATTAAAGATAAGAAGCCCCTAGGGGCTCGACATCATATTATCACAAAAACTAATCTATTACATGGACCTTCTTGTCCAGATTTGGCTCATAGGCCTCGACTACTCGTCGCCGTCGTCGTGCGGCGGGGGAAGCACCTCGACCTCGAACAGCTTCGCCAGCTCACCGCCGGGAACCTCTACGGCGTCGATCAGCTCATGGCATCTCGCCACGTTCTCTTCATCAGTCAGCCTCGGGTAAACGACGAAGCTGCTGGAGACGACGTCAAGGTCGTAGACGTAGCCCGAGCGGACCACCGCGAGCGCCCGCTTCATGCCTATGTGAAGGGCGGCACGGACCTGCTCCGTCACTTCACGCATCGCGGCGAAGAGCCGGCGCAGGAGGGAATCCCCACGCACGTCTCCCGCAACCGGCAGCTCCGGCTCGACACCCACGCCGTCGTAGAAGGAGGAGATGGCGCCCTCGAGCCTCTCGTTCAGGCTCGTCTCCACCCCGAGGAGGCTCTGAAGGCTGGTCAGATCCTCATGGTCTCGGGCCTTGTCCCTTCGAGTTCTGCCAGAACGAACACAGGACTCAATCAAAACCAAAAAGCAGGGGAAGCGTTAAGACCAGGCAAGCTCAATAACACTTCAAAAAACTCACCTTTGGCATGTGGCTCCAGGGTGATGTAGCCCTGCTCAGCCCTCTGAAGTTGACGGCGGACATCGACAAGCTCCGCAACTTGGTCGCCATTTTTAGCCCGGAGGTCCTCGATGATCTTGCCAGTAACATCGAGGGCCCTCTTCTGGTTAGCCGCCACCTCCCCTAGAGCGGCGATCTGGGCTCGGGCCTTCTCCTCCGCGACACCCAGCGCGTCGCGTTCGTGGGAGACGGCGTCAACGTCCCCCTGGAGTTCCCGGACACATTCCGCCGCCAGAGTCAGCTCCTCCCTCAGCTGGGTGGACTCCTCCTTAGCCTTGCGCCGGGCCTCCTAGGCAGCGTCCCGCTGCTCCCCGACCTCGGCGACCTTCTTGAGGGAGGCCTCGGCCCTCGACTGCGCCCGGGAGGCCTCCTCCTGGGTGACCTTGGCCTCCTCCAGCGCGGCCGCCACCTCGACTTTCGCCTGGGCGGCCTCGGCCTCCGCCTTCTCCAGCGAAGCGCGGAGGGTGGGAAGCTGCTCCTGCACCCGGAGGATGAATTGGGACTTATCGTACGACCTCGCCCTAAAGACCTGATAGGGATGAAAAGGAAGGTCATCAGAAAAGAGCAGCCAAGTAACCCAAGCAAGATCAAAGGAAGAACGAGGCTTACCTCCATCCCCGGTGCAGATCCACGGAAGGAACCTCCGCCGACAGGCGCACACATGGGCAAGCCACGCCCGGAACTCCTCCAGGTGCTCCCACTCCCCGAGCTCAGCTTGATCGTCGAGCTTGAAGAGGGTGCGCCCCGGGTCTCGGGCGTCGGCCAGCTCGAGGGGCTCCTGCTCCCAGAACCTGCTGCGGCGGTCGATCCTCTCCTAGACCTCCCACATGATGCCCTGGAGCATCTCGAGGTCACCCCCATGGAGCACCACCACTCCGCTCGAGTAGGGAAGGGAGCCTCCCCCTCAAGCTGGGCACTCCTAGCCTCGGGGTCATCTTGCGGGGCCGCCGTCGGCCCCTCCGAGCCATCGCCTCTAGGCGGAAGAGGTCCCCGCGCGTGAGAACAACCCTGCGCGGTGAAGAAAGCAAACAATCAGCACCCAATGCCGCAAGCTCACTACGGGTCGACTAAGTTAGAGGACGGATCACCTCGAGACGACGATTGCCCGACCTCGAGACGAGGCCGAGCTGACGCTTCGGACATTATCACGTCCGCCGCACCGCTTCTCTGCAGCGCCGCAACGGCCCCTCCGGTTCCGACGAAGGGGCCATCGCCGCGGCCATCTCCATCGGGCCCGCCAGCTCCGCCACCGTCTCAGCAACCTCTTCATCGGTGGCCTCCACCGCCATCCCCGCCAGCTTCGCCGTCGTCACCGCCCCCGCCGCGGGTAATCCCGAGGCCCCCTCGACGAGGGTCTCCACCGACGGTGGCACCTCCGGCGCGGCGACGGCCGCTCTCTCCTCTCGCTGCGCCGCCTCGTGCTCGTGCGGCTAACGCACCTCCCACGACGCGAGGTTCTCCGGCCACAGCCTCGGCGTCGGGCGCTCCAGCGCCTCTTCCTCGCCGGTGGAGGCCGAGCCGACCACCTCCGCCTCTACGACGGCTTGGGGCTCGACCCCCTCTGTCACGGTCGTCATCGACGCCGGCTCCACGCCTTCCGATGCTGTTGGCATACCCCCCTCTGACAGAGCGGTGAGCACGGCCTCGACCGCCACTCCGGCGGACCCTGCCGAGGCGGCAGGTCGACCCGCCTCTTCCTCCTCCACTCGAGCTCGCTCCGCGGCGGCCTGCGCCTGCCCTCGCCCCATCGCCTCCCGCACCTTGGCCGCCCACGCCGCACCTGGGGCGACGGTCGAAGGGGACGGGGCGATAGGACAGGCTCCGACGGCCATCTCGGCCACGACCCCACCTTTAGCCTCTTGGCCGGAGTGAGGGACGCGTCCTCCGACAAGCGCTTCACCCTGAAAAAGAAGCCCATACGCGACGGTAAGCACAAGTCATAACCGACAAAAAAAATACTCGGGATCGACGGAGAAGCAACTTACCCTAGTGGAATCGCGGGGGTCCGACCAGTGGACCTTGAGCCACTCGGGGGCTTCTGCGAGGCATGCTGGGAGCCACTTCTCCCAGCGCTTGACCGGGTGGGCGCCGGAGGCGTGCTTGACCAACCCCTCGACGGAGACCGCGATGAGCGGCTATGCATCTGCCGCAACACCTCGCCTTGAGGAGTCGCGGGACGATCATCCCGCGACTCGATTCCAGCAGTTGGGGCCGACCTCGACGTCGACCCCCCTCCTCCTCCGCTACGGCGGTCGCCCTCTGCTGCTTGGGCGCCGCTCTTTCCTCCTCAAGCCCATGCCGCGGCTCGGCCTCCTGCTCCGACTCCTCCTCCTCCTTCATAAGGACGATACCCGTCAGGTCAAAAGCGAAGGGCCTAACCCGGCACCATCACGACGTGGGATTATCTTTAACAACCTCGTCGTCGCTCGACCCTCATCCTCGTCCTCCTCCGAGGGGGACTCCTCCTCAGGGAGGTTGGCCTGCCTCTGCCGGGCCCGGCGTCGTTCACGCTCCTCCCTCTCTCGGGCCTTTTTGCCCTTGTCCTTCTTGGCCTTGTCCTTGGCCTTCTTGTCCTGCTCGGCCTGAAGACGTCTCACCTGGGAGTCGCCCTGCTCCTCCTTCACCGGTGGCAGTGACTTTCGGAAGACGACGTTCCCCTAAGGGAACGCTAGGCAGTTAGGACGCAGGCAAAGGAGACAAACAAGACAGACAAGAAGACATTGACGGAGAAAAAGGAGTCGTACCAGCTGGACGTGGCCCTGGTCTGGCATCATGGGGACGCCGGCGACGCCCCCACCTCGAACGCGCCGGTGAAGGAGGCGCGTACTCGGCCGGCCACCCTCTCGAGGGGCAGCTCGTCCTCCACGAGGCGACACCCCGTGAGATCCGCCCCTGGGCGCATCTCGTCGAGGCGTCACGGGCGAGCCATCAGCGGCACGACTCCCCGCTGGTGGAACGCCGACGCCACGATGGCTGCCGTAAGTCCCGCCTTCTTCAGATGGGAGATCGCGCCGAGCAGGTGGTCAAGGCGCTTCTGTTTCTTCTGCTCGACGTCGTACCTCCAGTGGTCGGGCCTCAAGTTGATCGTCCTCCCGGTGTAGGCAGGGAACAGAACGTCGTCGTTTCTCAGGTAGAACCACTCGGAGTGCCATCCGGAGTGGCTCGACGTGAGCTTCGCCGGGATCCAGCAGTCCGCCCTCTTGAGGGAGATGCTGCAGCAGCCTGCCCAGACCATCCTGCGGCTACCGCTCCCGGCCGAGGCATGGAACAGGCTTGCCTCGAACAGGTGGAGCCACAACTCCCAATGCGGCTCCATCCCCAGGTATCCTTCGCACACAGCGGTGAAGACCGTCGCGTGACAGATGCCATTGGGGGAGAGGTGTTGGAGCTCCACGCCGTAGTGGTGGAGGATCCCGCGCAGAAGACGGTTGGGGGGGACCCCAGCCCCGCCCGGTGGAAAGCTTCGAAGCTAACCACATACCCCTCCGATGGGTTGGGCTCAGCGTCCTCCCTCGGCGGCACTATCCACTCTGGCCGGTCCACGGAGGTGATGGGTCGGAGAAGGCCGCTCTCCACCAAGTCTCCCAAGCGCGCCACGGTCGCCGACGACGGAAGCCAGGCGTCAGGGTCGCGCAAGCTATAGGTGGCCATAGGAGCAGGGAAGCAGATACGCTCGGATGCGGGGGTGGAAGGTATGTTTCCAATCCCTCCTCTCCCTACTCTCGCGCGCGCAGAGATCCGGCTCGGTGGGCAACGAAGGCAACGGCGAGAGGAAGGAGAAAGGGAAGGCAATGGTAAGAGTGCGGAAGCTAGACCCCCACCCCCAGTATTTATAACCGGAAGCCCAACGGGCGGATCCGACAAAAAGGCAAGTAAGTCTCTGCATTTAATGCGCTCACCTACCACCTCCTCGTATTCCGTAAGATAAGCCGCACCCGTCGCGTCATCGGGCTCCGCGCCGCCTGCCTCGCTGCACCCTATGCCTGCCACGGCCGAAGTCGAACGGACAACTCCTAAAAAGACGCGCCTACGGCGGACAACGTGCAACAGTGGGCATTATCTTCGGAGGTAAGCAACGGACGTCGACCCGTCCGACAAAAACCTCGAGGGAACGGGGGTTGGCCCTCGAACAGGGTTCGACAGCCACCCTCGAGTACTCGAGGTCCGGGAGGACCCAGGGTTATGGACACCGGTCCACCCCCAAATCTCGAGGGAACGGAGGCTGGCCCTCGAACAGGGTTCGACAGCCGCCCTCGAGTACCCGAGGTCATGAAAGACCCAGGGTTACGGACTCCGGTCCACCCCAAATCTCAAGGGAACGAAGGCTGTCCCTCGAACAGGGTTCGACAGCCACCCTCGAGTACTCGAGTCGAGAATAATCCAGGAGGGGTCGGCGCGAGCCCCACGGGCGAATCCAACAGAAAGGCAGGTATGTCCCCGCATTTAATATACCTACCTACCTACCCCCTTGTATTCCACAGGATAGGACGTCACCTTCGGAGGTAAGCAACGGACGCCGACACGTCCGTTAAAATCTCAAGGGAGCGAAGGCTGGCCCTTGCAAAGGGTTCAACAGCCGCCCTCGAGTACATGAGGTCAGGGAGGACCCAGGGTTACGGACTCCGGTCCACCCCCAAATCTCGAGGGGGCGAAGGCTGGCCCCACGAACGAGGTTCACACCCGCCCTCGAGAACGCGAGTCAGGGATGACCCAGGGGGGCCGGCGCGTGCCCCTAGCTCGAGAACAAACCCTCGAGGCCCCCGGGACATATCCAAGGCATAACCACAGAATACCCAAGGATCCCTTCAACGGGAGGCATCAGGCCACCGACTCTCATCGAACAGAGTTGGCACCTAGGTAATCCACGCGGTATTGCTTAAATGAGAACGCCTCAGGGCTTCTATAGACCCCCGTCGAAGCGGGCACGAGTTCTCACTTGGATTTCAGTTGAATTTATACCCGTTACCAGCTCGCAGAGGACTTCGAGGCTCGTCCTTACGAAGGCCCACAGAGGACGTCGAGGCTCGTCCTAACGAGGATAGCACGATGCTCTTCGCCCCACAATCCGAGCGCAAGGATCCATGGGAAGGACGCTAAGAGGTAGTGAAAGCCCAGCCACACGAGGCTCGAGGGCTAGACTGCGCACGGCACCCCTCAACGAAAGAGGGTCAAAAACACTCGTAACCTGGCAGACAGAGTTGACCCTTCGATAGGGCACTATGACTCCAGTTTAACCCTCGAGGGAGCAAAGGCTGGCCCTCGGAAGGGTTTTGACAGCCGCCCTCGAGCACCCCTTTCCTAAGGAAGTAAAACGCTCGTAGCCTGGCGAACAGAATTGACCGCTCGATAGGGCGTTACGACTCCAGGTAATCATAACTCCCCTCGATAGAACACACGTCAAAGCCCCAGAGGAGTTCTTAATCACTCCTCTGGGGCCTCGGGGGCTACCCCCGCGGGGTGCGCTCGCGCGCACCCCGCGGAGAATCAGGCCTCATACTAACCCTGCAGATCATCAACAAAAACCTCTATACGGATTCTTCTTATCCACATAGAGGCTCGGGGGCTACTGTCGGGTACAAAGGTAAGGGGTACCCTAAACGTGTGATAAAACTAACGCTCAACATAGCAACCATTTTTAAGGCAGGATCCGATCAACCGTTCAAGTCAATGGGGGAAGGCCCATCACGCGAAGGCTTACCTCACCAACAACAGCGACCAGTCGTGGGTCGGCCCTTTGCGGGAAACATAGAAGGCAAGATACCCCTCCGCCTCTACCTCGACTGATGGACGGGGGTCGAACGAACGACCCCCACTTCTACCTCGACTGACGGGCGGGGGTCGAACGAACGACCCCCCGCTTCTACCTCGACTGACGAACAAGGGTCGAACGAACGACCCCTCCGCCTCGCCTTAACCCCCCGAATGACGGAAGAGGGGTCGATCGAATATCCCTCAACCTCAACGCCTCGACCCCGATTGACGGACAGGGGTCGAACGAACGACCCCTCTGCCCCCGCCTCGACCTCGAATGACGGACAGAGGGTCGATCGAACGACCCTGTGCGCAGGAGGCTCAGTCAGCTCACCTGCTCCCGGTATGGGTTAAAGGAGATCCAACACGCCTACCTGCCCCCGCCTAACGCCATGGGCGACCACTACCGCAGTCAAATCCATCAACTCACCGCCCATGCCCTGGACCTCCGTTGACCGTGCGGCCGCTGTAGCCACGTTGCAGGTACGGAATCCAGAGGCACCCCCTCGAGCCATAAACAGGGCAGCCCTCGACCGTGTCTTCAGGGATACGACAAGGTCACGCTGGCCTCGACCCCCCTCGACCGGGGGGCTCGACCACCGTCCCCAACCACTCCGGCATGGCTCCCGTCCAATCCGTCCCACGTCAACTGTGGGACTCGTACCCGTCCACAGAAGGTCGACCGCACTGCGCCATGACGTTCGGCAGCGTCCAGTCTGCCATCACCATGCCCTGGAGCACCAGAAGGACGGGAAGGCCACGCCGCTACAGCGATCGACGTCCCTTCGCCAGCATGGCGCCACGGACACGCCTCCCATGCCGCTACAGTTTAGGACTCTGTACTCTCAGGCCTCCCCTTGGTCTATAAAAGGGGACGCTGGGATAGAGGAGACAGGGACAGATGCACAAGCGAATGCGAACACGAAGCCGCATTCGTATCGGACATCAGCTCTGACCCGCATACACCATACACCCGATTGCTTGATCGACCTTTCAAGCAATCAACCGACCACCTAGGATAGTCCTGCTAGCTCTAGGTCTCAGCTCATCCTGAGCACCCCGTGTAAACCTGCTTGTACCCCCCTGTACGAGCACTTTGGTGCAAGATAATACAATCCATCCTCCCCCGCTGGACGTAGGGCCTTCTGTGTCCGAACCAGGATAAATCTTGTGTTCTTCTTACATCACGTCTGGAAGAGGGAGCACGCAATATACAAATTTACTAGCCGGTGGTCTTGACCCCTGGGTCATAACACCGACAAGTATCATATTGTTATATCCAAATAACCTGGGCCAACTCTTCTCTAACTTAATTGAAAGGCAGAACTTCTGCCAGTTGCATTCAAAAAATATTGTTATATCCAAGACTGCCATGCTACAAGAAGAACATTTATAGAAACAGCTATACTCTGTCCTGTCACAAATATGTGGTGTTTTGGGATTGTCTGAAGTCAACTATTCTAAACTTCCGCTACTACTTTTTTATCGTAATATATATCTTTCAATGTATTAAAGGTATAATTTTATAAAACCATTGTCCAAGACAAATGTACCCGTATCACTTTCAAACAGTCAAACTCAACGAATTAATTGTAGTCAAAGTTCACGATTGTTGTTTTTAGTTACCTCAAAACATCACTTATTTATGACTGGAGAAAGTATAGTCATTTCCGAGGTTCACAAAATGATTTACTTGCTGTATATATTTTGTACAAATCCTCCATGTGGCACATGACAATTCGAGTCTATATGTTTCCTAGTATTGGATTTCTAACCCAACTGATTTCTTAAATAAGATACTCACCTCTCTCCTCTCTAATTGCTTACCATGCAACCAGAAAATCCTATGTTGCACGTGATAAATGTGCATGTAACTACCCATTGGGTTTTTAAATTACTCAAGTGCAAGCGCGATTTCTTCTGGACATCTAGAATTTGAATATTTTTTCGATTTTAAAAATGCGATTTCTTCTGGACATCCATCACTGCCGGTTTGGCATAACCGGCAGTGATGTGACCCCTCATCACTGTCGAAGTGGTTGTGCCGGTTCAAAATCCGGCAGTGATGAGGGGTTTTGAACCGACACTGTTTTAGTAGTGTTTGGTTATTAGTTATAATACAGTCAAGTCACATATTCATTAATATTCTTAGACAAGCTACGATGTGGATAAAAGAACATGATACTTTGGAATGCTTATAGTTCTAGGGAAGTACTACACTGGTATCCTTTGTGCTTACTAAATTATTATTAGCATAAAAAATATCAACAGAGGTGGCACTTTCATGGAGTAATTTAAGGTGCAGTCACTCCTCGACATAACAAGCGCGATAATCTATGGGTCGGTATTGATATTCATTTTCTCTTCCCATCATGTTTTAGATACCAGACCAGAGGGAATAGCTACGTAGAACTGTCTCCAACAACCATGACTCAAAAAACAAGACTCATTCCTCCTTGGCATAACAAGCGCGACAATCTATGGGTCGGTATTGATATTCATTTTCTCTTCCCATCATGTTTTAGATACCGGACCAGAGGGAATAGCTACGTAGAACTGTCTCCAACAACCATGACTCAAAAAAACAAGACTCATTCATCCTTTAGGTAGCGCTATAAGTAAGTAAAAGGTTCAATACCTATTTTTTGCATTCTCCAACAGCACGACCCAAAAAGACAATCCTTTTTGCAAGTGGGTTTCTCGGAGAGAGGATATTTTGTTTTGGGTTATGCCTTCCCTCGCACACAAAATGGATCTTCCGTATATATACTTTGTTGGAGGCTATATGTACCCTACTAGAGACTAATTTTCGGTTTGGGTGCCCCAACGGTTCTCCTGTTGGAGACAACCTAAGGTGAGCAAAAAAAAAAACCTCTTAAGGGTTGGACACATCATGGTTCCAAGAAATGCTGTGCCTATATATGCTCTAGACAGTAGACACTTGATTGAACTTCCCCCCTCCCAACCCCACTTTTGTAATCCCTGCTTTAGAGTACTTAAGCTCTTGATGCTCATGAACAGAACACTCACAGTCTCACACTGTACATAAGGTCTGTTGCCTGAACCAACATGATTCATTGAGTCTATGGATCTTAAGTCATTCCAAATCCACACGTATTGCTAAATCTACTAGTTGATTTAAGATCGAGTAAAGCATAATTAAATAAAAATAGCTTACTCATCATTATTATTTTCACGAGCATCTTATAGTAAATTGTAGGTCCTATTATAACATACACAGACACATTTGCTACGAGCTAGATCTACGTTCGATTTCTCTTGAAAGTGCGCAGACGTTTTTCACATAGTCCGGCGCTGCTGATCAGAGCACTGTCGGGCAGCCATTCTACACAATTTTGCTCTCACAAGATGCAGCGCGGCAGCCGTGACGGCTGGTTTATATAGAGTAGTGGGCCGGTACTCTATCTTACTATTACTAATTGGATGTTTCAATGGAGCCTCCACGTTAATCCTCACCAGAAGCGATAAGAAAAAAGATAAATGCTAGAAATTCTCATATTAATCAGAAACATCTATCCATTAATTAAGAGACCTCGGTTATCTTAACCGTAAGATCTATTTCGGAATTTTAAAAGTTATCCACATCCATAATTATATACAGTAGAAAAAACAATCTTGTCGTCTCTTCAACAAACAAACGTATGCGAAAACAAAATCTGAAAAAACAACTTCAATTACGCAAAAAAAAAAACATTGTGAAGGAAAAAAAACGACTTTTGATCCACGTCATTAAGAAAAAGACGTACGGAAAAAAAATCTTTTGCACTCACGTGTACACAACTCAACTTTAACTATTGAGTTAACGAAGGTAGAGGAAAAACTAATATTTATTTTTTAGATATTAATAAAATATTAGGTCCATAATGCTCATCACATCTACGTTAGATATAAAATAATAAATAAAAAAATAAAATAGAAAATAATAAATATTAACTATAAAACATAGTTAAATAATCAACTACAAATAGATGTAACGTTTTTAAAATAATAATTACAAAATTAATTACAACTGGTTCTTCAAAAGTAATTAATTTAAAAATTTAAAGAAAAAACATGAGTAAAAAAAAAAATAATATTATGAAAAAAAACGAGATTAAAACTAATTCAAGAAAAAACTTACAAAAAAGTATCCTATACTCTGTTCATGATTGATTAAAAAACTAATATTATTTGAACAGTAGGTATTAATAAAATATTAGGTCAATAATACCCATCAGTCCATCACATTCACATCAACGTTATATAACCTAATAATAAAAAAATAAAAATTAAATAGAAGGCTAATCTAATAATTCATAAAACATGACATGAAATTTATCAACCTCAACGATAAGATATACATGTGTGCCCAACTTACTATTGCTTAAAGGCTCTTAATTCTCACTAGACGTACTAAGAAAAAAAGATAAATGCTAAAAAAATTTACATTAATCAGAAATATCTAGCCATCAAATCTATAGACTCTGACAAACGATAACTATTAGATCTACTTTATTTTCTAGAAAATTACTCACATTTGTCATTATTAGAGTTTTTTTAAAAATAAAATAATAAATATATTATATTTTAAAATCTACATCAAGAAGAAAGAAGGAAAAGATAAATACTGGAGCCGGAGGGATCATCGCAAGTCCAGCCTCCTTGCACTCATCTGAAGGTGCATTCTACTAAGCGGCGTCATCTAGCAAGATAAAGGACACAAGAGAGATGCGTGCATGGCAGGCTGCAGCGTTCGTGCTGCACCATCGTCTAGCAGGACGCAAGCAGGCATCTTGGACTTCATGTGTAGCCACCGGCCAGTCCCACCTAGCGGAGACGGATGCCACGGCGTTGGTCCAACGAGGGCCGACCGAGGCTGCCATCAGCCCATCAACGTATTGGCTACCAACCCAAGTGACATCGACAATTTCAATCTAGCATTTGAGCGTACGTATAGATAAAGTTGGTCGTGCAACAATTTCAATCTAGCACTTGAGCGTAGGTATAGATAAAGCTGGTCGTGCACCCAAAAAATTGACATCCGGCCAGCCGTATCCACACGTCTCCCTTTTTCTACTAGCCATGTGGTGCTATAGCAGGGGCACACTATTCAGCCAGCACGGCAGCCTGCTTGAGTTGAGGATGGGTACCAATGACCTGCATGCTGAAATCTGTACAAAACTTCAATTGCTCTGCCTTGGCATGCCGTGCCTTGTTCTCTCTTCTTCCTCCCTCCCTCCTAAAACCGACAAGTTGCGCCAAAAGTGACATGTCAAAACCGATGACAAATGGTGTCATGTCACATAAAAATCACATTTAAAGGAGGCTTTTACATATATGCCATTTAATAAGTTGGCAATTACACACCATTTAAAAAGATGAACTCTCACAGTTGTCACTGTTCTGAACTCTTTTGTTCTCTATGCCACTTCCGCCAGATTTGGCTCTAACGGTGTTAAAATGCGGGTGTGAAAAGTCGAAAATACACCTAGGTCTGAATATGCAATTAATTTTTTTGAGCATCTTAATGACCTCAAATGAAAAAACTCAAAACTAGAAAGTTGTAGATCTCGACAATGTCTATAATTTTATCTTCATTTAATTCCGTGAAAAAAATGATTTGATTTGATTAATATGTCTAAGAAAAATCGTATTTTTTGTCCAAAATTAAATGAAGGTAATTTTTTATATAAATATTGTAGATCTCGAGGTCTATAAATTAATTGCATATTCAGACTTAGGGGTATTTTTGACTTTTCACATCTACAGTTTAACACAGTTAGAGGCAAAACTGACGGAAGTGGCATGTAGGACAAAAAGAGTTCAGAGTGGTGGCAATTGATAGAGCTCATATTTTTTAATGGCTTGTGTGTAATTGCCAACTTTTTTAATGACACATAGGTAAAAGCCTTTGAATGGTGTGAGGGGTCAGAAGTAGCGATTTTGGCAGTTTAGTGATATTTTTTTTTCCGAGTTTGAGTGCCAATATCAGACATTGACAACATTCCACTGGCCAAAAAGGACTTCAGTCAAGAATTTAACTGTTTTTTTCTATGACAGGAAGCCGGAATTTCATTACCTCACAGCAACGGAATTACAACAGCATTCAGAGTTTTGACCACGAAACTGAAACCTTTCAAAAACGCGCCAACACGTCTGAGCACCTAGGGCCCAGTAGGCGCGCATAGCACTAACAACAGAACGATCTTCCCAGAACCAAACGATGACAAATAATGCAAACTTTAAGCATCACTGAGCGACTACTAGTTACATACCCAAATGGACACAACTTCTGCACACATTCTGAACTAGATCCAACTAAGATTCACATCTCCCGCTTCACTTCAGTCTTCTTTCCACCTGTTCTTGCTGATGGTAGTGAAGAACACCCACCTTGCTGCAACTGAGCAGCGTGATCTGGTTTCTGTAAACCTGTCCAATAAGATAAGAAAGAACAGACCATGTGAGCCATCTCAGTAGGTGATCTACACTTTTTCCTTCAAAGCACATATTGTTTCTTGCTTTTCCCATAGTGCCCAACCAATGGTGAAGCTATCTACATTGCTGTGGGTGCGGCTGCACCCAAGAAAAAAAATGAAATACCAGTCAGTAGGATCAAATTTTCACCTTGGTTGCGGCTCAAGTCTACAAATCTACAAGACAGGCGCACCCCCCTCCAGTTTGCTTATCTTTTCAGGTCTGATTATCTTGGCCCATTTAACCAAATGATATTTCTAAATTATTCCCCCCCCCCCCCCCCCCCCTGCAAGGAAAATATTTTACTAGTTTTATTTATTCTTTTAATCTCGGTTTTAGCCTTTTTTTAAAAAGGGCCACTTGACCCTGCCTTCTTTGGAGGCCATTGTAGGAACTAGGGATCGAGTCCTGGCCAGCCAGCTCCCACCCTTGGGGCTTAACCACTTGCTCGATGAGCAGTTCCTTGGTTTTAGCCTTTTGGGAAGTAAATGCATGGAAATAGGATAGGTTAGCAAACTGCTCAAACTGGAGTTGTGCGAAATTGATCTACCCCGATGGTTAAGGCACGCATCATGTTTTTCACAATAATTTAAGTAGGGTTTACCTTTTTGCCTTTGGTGCCAAACTAAATTTGTGGGCTTACGTTGTGGTCAGGCTCATCTGTAATAGGTCTGTGTTGGAAGGATGGGCGTGTGCCCCTGCATCCTGGGACGACGAGTAGATCTAGATCCAGAAAGAGAATGAAGGAACAAGCAGGCCCAGTGGTACCATAACATCTAACGTCCATAGAATTAGCCACATGTGTAGGCTAAAGGTATGACCATCTTACTGGATCCCATAATTATAATTTAATTTGTCTGGTATGACATAAATGATATGATCCTTATTGATCATTACATATAATTTTTACTTTAATTTGATGTTCGTAGATTACTTTGCACAAATAAGGTTTGGTATAATCTATAATAATGTGATTGAATTTAATTCAAAGTACATGCAAATGATGCTAAAAGATTAGGGTACCATGATCCATGGAGTTATCAATATAGAAAGCTTATATGAAAAACTTCAAGCCTCCACAGTTATAAAAGATAATTAAAAAATCCAATAATATTTATACATCTTTATCATTATGAAAGATAATGCTTTGACGCCTAAGTTTGCATTCAGTTACCCATACATGGCATTATGAAAGCTAATGTACATTAAAATATATGTATATAATTTGTACCTAAATTATGCACCTCAACCATTATAAAAAAATTTAACAAAAAACTCTCAAATCTACATGCAAATGCTAATATAAGCTATTACAAACAATAATTTAGCATCTATAAGTTAAAACTTACATCAGTATGAATATTTATTTTTTAGCTTATCAAGCATGGAAATATGTCTTTAGCAAAGCAACTTACATTTCACTTTAAGTTATATTAAAACTTATGAAAATAAATTTCGTAAGTCAATACCTTGAAAAATTTAAACATTTTGATTGAAACATTATATCATACATGAATATTAGTTACCTAATTTTAAGAACTATTTGTTTATTAAAGGAATACTATTACAATAAAATAAATTCAACCTCTTCAGTGACATGGTGTGTGCTAAAACAACTATTTATGACATTGTCAAACTAAGAGGGTAGCCTAGAAACTAGAATATTCTTTTAATAAAATAAAACAATTTTTGGAATAAATAATAGAATAAGCATTAGAATTTCAAATTAATACATGGAAAGTACATTACAGAAAATACATAAAAAGCTAAAGGTTAAAGTATAGATTTTCTTGATATCACATAAAGGGATGAAATAAGAGTTTATACACTTTAAGTTCATTTATGTTTCAACTAAATGCATATGCCGCTAAAAAGATTAATCCTAGAAATTATTACTCACAAAATCGGTAGAAATAAAAAAGATAGATTTTAAAATTATTACAAAATCTAAAACATATTGCCATCCAATTGGTAGGCTATAATCATCATCGTAAATAATAATTTTTGTATATAAGGAATTAACAGTCTTGAAATTAAATTTGCGTAAAAGAATCAAAATTTTGGTTCATGTTGTTAAAATATAGAATGCAACTAAAACTATCAGATGTTAAAAAAATATTTCAATTAAATGTATATTGGAGATACACAGAGGTACTATATAAAGAATTAAAAAACATGTGCAATCAATGAAAAATATAAATAAATATTTCATTGATTATCATAATTGAATATAGCTATAGAGTACCTTATAGCTATATAGTACCTATTCTTATTAGTTAGTGTTTCATAAAATTCTAACCCGTGCGGGAGCATAGGTTGATGAACTAGTGTTCTATAATTTGAATGAAAGAAGTAGTAAATAATAGCCCACGTGTTGCATCGACGGATAGCCTATATTAGCTTTGTCCGTACAAGTTTCCGGCCGGAGTGCAACTAGAGACACTTTTAAGTGGCCACGTCAGTACTTATCAGGCTAGTCCGTCAGCTTACCTGCTGCCACGTCCTCAGCAGCTACCTTTAATTTTTTTTCGGGGAAGCTTCCTTCAATTCTGTGTCGTCGACGTTGAAGCTAGACACATGCCGCCACGAAGTGTCAATCCAGCTGCAGCGCCATCGACGCCGCGCACAGCGCAATAGTGCACCGCACGGGCCGTTCGCGTCGGACGCGCGCTCTACTGCTCCAGCACCACCACTGCCCATCACCGTGTGCATCCGTGGGCATCGCGCAGCGATCCTGCACAAGCACCGCCGAACAGTAAGCATCTAGAGTACGCGCCCACGTGCCATAGTAGCTGCACTTGCATGGCGGATCCTCCGACCCTGGCGGAATCCGGCAGGACCAACGCGATGAATTGCTTGCTTGCCGTACATACGGCGCTGGCGTGCCCGGGCATTGACTCACAGGCCCCAGTGCTGCCGTTTCACCCTCGTGGCTGCATTGAAACCGGCACGTGCTCGCCGCGCGCAGCAGTGAAACGCCCGGAGACGCTGACGGCCCTCCTACGCGTCGGGGCGCTGCTTGGCTTGCACTGTGAGATCGCACAATTCGCGCTGTGACTGGAGTGCAGTCACTCACCGGCCAGTAAACTGATTGATGCCCGCCCGGTGACCAGAGAGACACCGCGGGACCATTGGTCACGGCCCGGACGGACGGCCCCAAATTTAGGCCCCGTTTAGTTGCCAAAAAATTTTGTATAGTAAGTGTCACATCGAATCTTGCGGCACATGCATGGAGTACTAAATGTAGACGAAAAAAAAACTAATTACACAGTTGGTCGAGAAATCGCGAGACGAAACTTTGAACCTAATTAGTCCATAATTAGACACTAATTACCAAATACAAACAAAATGCTACCGTGAACCAAAATCCAAATTTTTTTGAATCTAAACATACCCTTAGTCATTAGTCTTGGTCGGATAAAAGCGGCCCGCTGTAGTTAAAATGGCCCCCAGTCACATTTATGCATTGCCAGTGCTAGCCTGCTAGGGATAAGATTCTGGCATGCAATTTTCGCTGATGAAGCACGTGCCCTCGCCGACTCCAAGGCTCCAACACGACACATGGAGTGGAGTGGAGAAAACGAACATGCCCGAGAGACCAAGAGAGGCTCGTAAAAGCAACGGGGAGGTCAAACCGGCAACAGTACAAACTACAAAGTACACAAATCCTCGCTATCTGGCGCGCGCACCACCCACCATCAAGTTTATACCCGTCCATCCTGAACACGAGACATCCCCTGGTATACAAGGCCTCCTCCGGGGATGCCACGACTCACAAGCACGCACCCCCGCCCCGCGTATGAAAGCGCGCGCGCGCCACCATAGCAGCATAGTATAGCACCACGCGCGCGGAGCTCCCGCTCGTATGGTGATGGCCGCCGAGACCGGGGCGGCGGCCGCGAGTGCCCTGGCGTCGTCGATGCAGCCGCAGGTGGCCGCCGTCTTCTTCGTGTCCGCCGCGTGCACGGTGGCGCTGGCCGCCCTGCTGGCCGTGGCGCGCATGCGGCCGCCGTGGTGGTGCGCGTGCCCCGTGTGCGAGGCCTACCTCACGGCGTCGTGGGCCGCCGACTTCGACAACCTCTGCGACTGGTACGCGCACCTGCTGCGCACCTCGCCGGCGCAGACCGTCCACGTGCACGTCCTCCGGAACGTGCTCACGGCCAACCCGGCCACCGTCGACCACATCCTGCGCGGCCGTTTCGACAACTACCCCAAGGGCGCCCCGTTCTCGGCCATCCTCGCCGACTTCCTCGGCCGCGGGATCTTTAACGTCGACGGCGACGCCTGGCTATTCCAGCGCAAGCTCGCCGCGGCCGAACTCGCGTCCCCGGCGCTGCGCGCCTTCGCGGTGCGCGTCGTGGCCTCCGAGCTGCGGAGCCGGCTCATCCCCCTGCTCCACTCGGCCTCCCGTGAGGATGGCCAGGGCCAGGGCAGGGTCCTGGACCTGCAGGACGTGTTCCGGCGCTTCGCCTTCGACTGCATCTGCAAGATCAGCTTCGGTCTCGACCCTGGCTGCCTGGAGCTGTCCATGCCGGTGTCGTCGTTCGAGAGCGCCTTCGACATGGCCTCCACGCTCTCCGCCAGGCGCGCCACCGTGCCCATGCACATCATCTGGAAGCTGAAGCGCCTGCTCAACTTCGGGGACGAGAGGAGGCTCCGTGACGCGGTGCACCTCGTGGACACGCTCGCCGAGGAGATGATCCGGCAGCGCCGCAAGCTCGGGGCCGCCGCCTCCGGCAGCGACCTCCTGTCGCGCTTCATGGGCTCCATCAACGACGACAAGTACCTCCGCGACATCGTCGTCAGCTTCATGCTCGCCGGCCGCGACACCGTCGCCTCGGCGCTGACCGCCTTCTTCTTGCTCCTCTCCGATCACCCGGAGGTCGCGGCCGCCATCAGGGACGAGGCTACCCGCGTCGCCGGCGGCGGCGACGACGACCGGCTCACGGCATCCACCTTCAACAAGCTCAAGGGCATGCACTACGTGCACGCCGCGCTGTCCGAGAGCATGCGGCTGTTCCCGCCGGTGCAGTTCGACTCCAAGTTCGCGGCCGGCGACGACAAGCTCCCCGACGGCACGGCCGTGGCCAAGGGCACGCGGGTCACCTACCACGCCTACGCCATGGGCCGCATGGAGTCCGTGTGGGGCCCCGACTGCGGCGAGTTCCGGCCCGAGCGGTGGCTCCGGAACGGGCGCTTCGTCCCGGAGAACCCGTACCGGTACCCTGTCTTCCAGGCCGGCGCGCGCATGTGCATCGGCAAGGAGATGGCGCTCATGGAGATGAAGGCCGTCATCGTCGCCGTGGTCCGGAGCTTCGACATCGAGGCCATCGACCGGAGCTCCCGCCGGCCCAAGTTCGCGCCGGGGCTGACCGCCACGTTCGCGGGCGGCCTGCCGGTGCGAGTGCGCCGGCGAGCACGTGTGAGCGGGCACAACCCGCCAATCTAAAATGAACGGAATAAAAAACTGTTGGTGTCATCACGATTCGTCCTTGCTCGGCTTTTGCCTGTCATATTTCCCTTCCCGTTTCATATTCAAAACGGAATATTTATTGGTGGTGGACTAGATTTTATATCACGCGCCCGTAATCTAGTCGCTGTCGATTGTGGTGGAGCGATGACTCCGTGGTCACCCCGCCCGGCCGGGCGGCCGGTGAGTGCGCCGGCACTTGGCAGCACGGAGCGGACGATGCTGTGGACGATTGGCCAGTCGCCTCACCTCCCCACCCCGTCGTCTCCACTTGAGCTGCTGCCGCTACTGCTACTATACTGTACTAGAATGGCAATAGATTCCTAGAATTGAACGGAATCGGTCATATCAGGCGCATGCTCTGCTCTAGCGGGAGCGAATCGGATTTGGATCAGATAAGGAGGGGACGTCGCCGGCTGCAAACTTGCACGCTCCACCTGCGATCACCTTTTATTTTTCTTTCTCAATCAGAGATCAGAAGGTTATTACAGGCAGAAATGGAAACATGGAACTGATGCCGCTTCTGAAAAAAAAAGGGTGAGACGTGAGAGGAGGAAATTTCTTAAAAAATTGGACGGAGAGATTCTTCGGTGTTGGAGTTGGAGTGCGGTCGTCCTCGTGGCCCGACAGACACCCAAGGGAAATGCTTTGATGAGCGGGAAAAGAGTCGCAAATGCTCCACGTGTTTGGTGCAGAAATCGGGGCCGTGTGGTCCGCCATGGGCGGGGCGGGGCGGCAGGGTTTGGGGCAGTGTGTTTGTTGCAAACATGCATGTACGGCGGCGTAAACAGATGCCGATTCTTGGTGTTCCGCCGTCGGGGTGGGAGAGGGAGACGGGAAGGACGGACGAACCAGCGCACATGTTCCCGTGGGTGCAGTGGGGGCATGCGATGCGCGCGGCCACCGCAAGCGTTATAGATCTTCCCCGGCATGCCATGGTCCTGACTGACTCCCGACGCGGTGTTGTTCTTGTTCCCTGCGTATGGACCCTCTCTCTCGCCAACCAAGCCGCCCCCATCAGGCATCAAAACAGGTGGAACACCGGTACCAGTAGTCCAGTACCAAGAGCAATTGAGCAAAGGCAGGGCGCACGTTTTGTCTGCCAGCACAGGAAGATGCCGCAACGAGGAATCAGCAGGAAAATGTTAGGTTCAGAAAAGAAAGTTGGAAGCGGGTTTAGTTTTATGATTGTACGAGAACTCGTTTTCTCCGTGGCAAAGGAACTGTCCTTCGCTATGCTTTTCTTGGAGATCACAAAAACTGAAAAACATGTCATTTAGGCTGCATATATGGCTTTTAAACTATTTATTTTGTTTGAAAACATGTAGGTTCTTATACACATTTGTATTCAGATGTATAGTATATACTAGCTAATGACTCAAGACCACTACTGTGTTTTTCTCTCACAACAAACCAACATAAATATTCAGTATAAGCTAAATTTTAGCAAAACGAACAAGTAACATAAAAAAATATTCGCCTAGCCAAGATTATAGATATGGGCTAAGTTGGATCATAAAAGGTTCCTAGGAGATTACTTATTAATTATTACAACCCTAATGTACCATGCAAGTAAATTATCTTTAAAGACCCAAACCACATCTTTTTATAATTTAGTAAAAAGTCTCCAAGGTGGGTGTACTCCCTCGAGCCCTCACTTATAAGAGCAATGTCGAGAGCCTCTATGAACTATGATCTCTATCTGTTTGGAGAGCTATCCCATAAATATTCTAATAGTAGAGGCTGGAATTTTATTTTATTATTATTTTAAAAAAGTCCCATAAACATTCTCTCATGGTATATCTCGTGTCCCGGTAGACTCTCTAATCTTGATTCTCTTTACTCCAAAGGCTTTATCATATTTTTTTCCGTGAAAATAATCATAAAAAACTACTGTATATTTACACAGTTAAATACCTTGCTCTTACCTACTCTGCTCCTTCTATTTTAAACTATAAGTTATTCTAATTTTTTTTAGACGATACATAGTTTTTGCTATCTAAAAATTATGTATCTAAAAAATTAGAATAACTTCTAGTTTAGAAACAAGGATGTACATAAAAAATAGCACGTTCATTATTCCACGACAAGAGATTAAACCAAAACGGTCCATACGCTAGTGTACACACATGTATCCCCACCCTGTTGCCACGGACCTAACTAAAGTCTTGATCTAACATGCTGTCCTTTGTAGGGTGTGAACTTATTGACATCGTTTTTTGGCACATGTCAAATGAGCTAAGACTTGCATTGATCGGTGGTTGTTTTCTATCGGCATCAGAGAGGTCGTCAGTCAATGTTACCGATAAGGGTAGATGCTGCGAAAAGGTTAAGTCTGTTGTCGATGGAAGCTGAACGTTTCTTACCGATAATAATTAATTGATGAAGACAAGTCACCAGAACTGCAAGATTGTCGATCGGGTGTTGCCGATGCCGATTGCCGATGAGGAGATGTTGCTGATGCCGATTGCCGATGGGCATAGGGTAATAGCGGTTGATGTCAGCAGGGGATTGCTGATGGCAAAAGAAGGAAGTCGCGGATTGAAGGAGTCTGCCGATGGAAAATTTTCATCGAAGGGAAGACATAAGGAAACTGGTGATTTTGTACCAGTATTGTTATAGAAATTTGAGTCCGACTCTTGCACGAGTCGTTTATTTACTTAAAAATAGAGATGTCTGTTTTGGAAAATATTATTGTTATTTGGGTCCGACTCCTGCGCGAGTCAGTTATTTCCTTAAGTTAGGAGGTTATTTTAGGGAAGGTACGAGTCGTGTCTCTGTACAACTCTCTAAGCGGGAGTATAAATATGTGCCCAAGGGCTGCGTGAAATATGAAATCAATCTATCAAAAACAAATCAATTACTTTTTATCTACTTTACCAACAATCTACTTTTACTGCATTAGTCTTAGCTTATTTACGAGTTCTTCAAGCTTCGACGGGCTGCATCACCTTGATCTCCGTCAAACCCTTGCAAGTTTCGCATGGGAGTAATATGAGCCTTGACAACCGGGCGCATCGCTGTTGTCTCGTTCAGCTCTGCTCTAGTTATCCTGATCAAGTCTGAGTCTTGACATCCGGGCGTATTGTCGTTGTCTTGTTCAGATTATGTTCTAGTTATCGTCCTTGTCGATTAACTGGTTAAATCGATTGACACACCCTCGGAAATCGAATTCGGGTAATAGTCTGAGGTGTTCGCAGATCCTGACGCTTTTTGTGTCAACAGAATTGTTTTTTTTATCACACAAAAAAATGCATTTTTCTATTATAAGAGACTATAGTTTGATTATACGATGAAAATATTTTTTTTCTAGTGAGTTGAGGTTCTACTCCTAATGTTTTGGTGGTCGAAATTTAAAACTTTCTCTTCTAAATGTCTCATATTGAGATTCTCATATGTTATATAACTAGTGATAGTGTTTTTTACTACTACTACTTAAAATTCTATCATTTTAGTAGGGTTACGACAGGGACGACTTAATGATTTTCAGCGAACTCAGAGTGCGAAGTGTAATGACTGATTTGCCTGCTAGCTAAAACCAGATCGTACGTACTTTTCCATGTGTGCTGATGACACTCGAATCATTATCAGGATAAGAACGGTTGAATCATGTTCCAATCCTCCAGCAAGAAGTGTCAAGGTGTCGATCGATCAGGTCCCCCTAGTCCAGTTGCAAGAAGCAAAAAAAATCTGGGGCAGCAGCATCGATCGATCTTGACGACCGAGGGCGACTGCTATGACGACGCTACTACACTTGCACCTTTTCCTGCAGGACCAACAACAAAAGAATCTTGTGACGACGGAAATGGTGTGATATACAGTACTGAGTACTCCTAGATTATTCTCCAAGAGGATATTTGTGGGCTTTTCGCGAGCAGCTGCAGCAAAGAAGCATACTAAAAGAAAAAGCGATCTTACCTGAGCCCGGAGACCGATGAACCGATCGAGAACCAACACGGAGCACTAGCTCCCAAGGCAAGGCAAGCCTGCGAGTTCCGAAAACCTCGTCAGTCGTAATGTCGTATGCGTGCGGCCATGCGACGCATGTGACTGACTCGCCGCGACGTACGCGTCGTGCATGTGCATGTGAGGCGAGCCGTCCACTCGAGCTGGCCAGCCGTACGGTTCCCGTCCGAGCTGCGACTTGCGAGCACCATCCCCTCTGACCGCCGGTACGATGATGATCTTGACGCATGCAAAAGCGCTCAGGAGATGCAGCCGATATCGCCACGCCACGGCAGCGTCACACTTGGCTCAGTGATACTAGCTCCGTACGTACAGCCAGCCTGCAGCGACCTGTGCTCTTCCCACGTTGGCTGCACGCGCGTAGCGGCCCGGCACCGGCCAGCGTTTAGTACGCACGAAACGTCCGGCGGTAGTGGGGGCGTGCTCCACATTTCACCAACCGCGAGTGGTGGGCGTCGTACCCGGGCGCCACGATCGCACGATCGCCCGGAGAGAGCACGAGCAACGAACGAACGAACCGTACCGGCCTGCGGGAGCCGGAAGCCGGGGGCTGTTTGCGTTCACGAATCACGGTAGGCGCGCGATCGCGTCGACGCGGAACCTAATTCGGGAAGGCGATTAGACCCGGGGCGGCGGCCGTTGCCCGTGCGAACCAAATCTACCCCTGCTAGATTTTTCTTTTCGCTGCGCTGTTCATGGTGACGACGGACGATAGACACTAGAGTGGAATGGCAAGATTCCCTGGAGTGGGAATCATGATGCTGGCTTACTTTTCTTTGATTGGGTGTGGCCGTGTACTAGGCCTAGGCGAGACCGTGACAGATGACGTTGTCTGTTCTTCCCTTCTGTTGTGCCTTCGGTAGTTTCCGTTTGTATATAAGACTTTTTTTTCCCCTTAAGGTGCTGTTCGATGCGCTGACTTATACCGATATATTGTGAAAGAAAAATATTGTTCATCTAGAAAGTAGTGTTGTACTAACGAACAGAGCCTAAAATAGACCTAGCCTCAAAGAGACCCCATGCCTTGGTCTACAAGGCCGAGTCATTGGACAACCTATATAAAGAAGAAGATGAGGTCCAATCCAATAATCCATGGTTTAGCCCCTTCGTTCCTCCAAGGTTCCAAAAATTCTATGCTCCACCGCTTCTTGATAAGCTGTGTGCATATGATGACATAGCACAAACATTACATATTCTTACCTTTGTTGCATTGTGTCGTCAGTTGCCTTCAAGTTCGACGCATTGAAGTCACAAGGGGCCGTTTGGATTGTGGTTTTTTTGGTAGGAAATTTACAGAAACTAAAACGAAGGGAAGGAAATGAAATATGCCTTTTGGAGCACAGGAAAACATCCTTTTCATTTATATGAAATGTTGTAACCTCTTCAAGATTTCACAGGAATGGAAAAATTCACTTTGTGGTATGTTTTTCTTCTCTTCGTGGAAGCGAGGCGTGTAACATTACTCCAGACCGGCATATGCTGCCATACCTTGTAGCTCATGGTAGCTTTTCCCACCCATTAAATAAGAATAAAAATAATCAATCAGACGTGAGTATTAGTTTATCATTGTATGTTTTTACAAAGATTTGTCATTATGTTAAGTGCCTTGCTTTCCTTCCTCACCTTTCTTTCATCACATATGCTATAATTTAGTTGCAGACGTCGTCGTCTGTTGTATTTTGCTATTTAGCTGACGAAGGCAACAAAAAGAAGTATGTTTTTTTTTGATACGAAGAGAAGCATGTAGATAGCCAGCAACGTCGCCTGATCCTTTGGGGAAAAAAAAACAAGCACTTGTAAAATAGCCTTCTTTTATGCGTTCTTTCTTATTTCTGTTTCTGTTCCTTTATTTTTCAAACAAACACGCCTTCACCAAGTGGACTATGACGGCCCATAATCATGACATTAGGTCATAAAATTTCTCCTTACAGTCCGGCCCATATCATATCATAAAGCCCAGCTCCACTTCCTGGTTCTCCTTCCGCGTGCGGGGGTGCGGTGTTCTTCCGTTCGAGTAGTAGCCGCCGCCGGTTCCGCGGCTCCCTCTCCGCGCGTGGCCGCCGTCCCGCGGCTCCCTCCTCCGCTCGTGGCTGTGGCGCCGTGGTTTCCTGTCCTGAGCGCGCCTGCTATTCCCGTCGACAGCTCAGACCTCCGCACCCACGGCCGGATCTGCTTCCTCTCGTCTCCACGCCCGCCTTCCAGGGACGGCCGTTGCCTGCGCGGTGCCCGTGGCCGCCTTGTCGGCGCAACGCTCTCTTCCTCCCTGGTTCCTCCATCGGAAGCACCCTAAGCTTCCTTATATCGTTCGGTTGCGCCGAAAGCATCATCATCCTGTGTCGCGTCCGCCACCGCCTCTTCGGCTACTAGCCCGACTCCCCAAGCCTCCCGCGTGATGGCCGCGCCCCGCCGGAAGCCGGAGAAGATACTAAAGACGGCGTTGAGGTCTGCCTGTTCGATGAATCAGCAGATGGGTTCTCGAGAACTGTGCGCGCCATCTCGGAGCTCGTCGACATAGAGCCCGAACCAGACTTCCCTGAGGCGGAAGTTGAGCGCCTCTCTCCTCAATAACGTTCCTCAGGTGAAAACCTTTCTTCTGGCTCCTCTTCTCTCGCACTCAGTCACCACGATTGAATTGCCAAATTTCCTGTGTCAGCCTAATGGGTGATCGTAGACGTGATCCTATATAGAGACACGTGCTTGATTTTCATGGAGCCTATAACATGGAATATATCATACATATGTGGGAGAATTTGTTTAACTCCTGTAGCTTCGGAATATATGTTGTCCACAAGAGTGACTAGTTATCAAATTGCGATAATATTCATGATTTATTGGTTTAATTAAAGGTCTACCTGTTCCTTCTTTGAATATCTACAAGCTCTGCAAAATGTGAAAAAGATGCAGTAGTTACATTTGATTTCTCCTTTTTTTCTAAATGGCCTGTTTTTCAGATGTATGTTTTTGTGTTTTTTTTAGCTGCAAGTTTAATTTGCCACTCATTTGATCTTTGTCTTCAGAGAATGGAGACACTTCTCTTATGAGCCAAAAAATGTAATTTTCACTAATGGCGCCGAGTCAACTTCATCTAGAGATGACATGCACAGTGTAACCTTACCACAGTTTTCATCTGCTTCTGTTCCCCAGGTTAGTGAAAGTAAACTTAATGGTGTTTTAGTTTTTGAGCGCAGTCTTTGTTTTTTTGGGAGAGTTAAGCATTATTTTTCAGCTGAATATGATTCCTCTCTGATACTCTTTCCCCTTGGGCTTTTAACCGTGGAAATCATTACAGATCACACCTCAGGAAGACCGGAAGGATACTGCAGTCAGGTGCACAATCCCTCCTCTCCCCTTGCATGGGGAAAATAGTCATTGCTGTGGAGCATGTGTTTAATATCCTGAGCTGTTATATTATCTTAACATCTCTTATTTATATCCAAGGTTGTTATACATGGATCACTACTTAGAGAAATTGTTTAATAACCGTTTCATGTCTTTTATAGAAAAGTATGCCAAAGACCCCTTGGTCCTGAACAATAATCTTGTTGAGTCCTGCAATGTGCCATATGATCTACTATTCTAACTTGTGGGTAGATGAATCATGAAACTATTTATCTCTTCAAGAATGCCAGATCCTTAAATATCTGGAAGACAATAGTTCTAATTATTTATTGTTTTTGCACCATCGAGTGTGATGAAGTTGGGAATAAAGATGCTGTTAAAATCAGTCTTCTGCTCTCTTCAATTTATTTTTCTGATACTTGATTATCCATGTAAATTATTTTACTATCTTGATTGAACCTTGACCAAGTGTCTTTAATTACTGCAGCTTTGATTTTATTCTATATGCGGGGGGGAATGTCTGGGCCTTGGATTGGTGCCCTAGGTCGTGCGACAAGCCTGACTCTTCGATAAACTGTGAGGTTGTGGCCTTTATAACCATGAACTTTGTTGTGAAGACATTAAGTACTATGAAATTGTAAAGTTGTCTAAAACACAGCATTTAATTATCCAGTATCGAGGGATAACTTAGTTTTTTTTTTGAACACCCGGGATAATTTAGTTGGATGCCACCCTGAAGTTTGTCATTCAGAAAAATACCACATGTCATGACATGGCCGGTAAGTCCTGTGCTCAGTGGTCAATGACACATTGAGGCTGCTCCCAATGCATAGTATCATATTGTTATATCCAAATAACCTGGGCCAACTCTTCTCTAACTTAATTGAAAGGCAGAACTTCTGCCAGTTGCATTCAAAAAATATTGTTATATCCAAGACTGCCATGCTACAAGAAGAACATTTATAGAAACAGCCCTACTCTGTCCTGTCACAAATATGTGGTGTTTTGGGATTGTCTGAAGTCAACTATTCTAAACTTCCGCTACTACTTTTTTATCGTAATATATATCTTTCAATGTATTAAAGGTATAATTTTATAAAACCATTGTCCAAGACAAATGTACCCGTATCACTTTCAAACAGTCAAACTCAACGAATTAATTGTAGTCAAAGTTCACGATTGTTGTTTTTAGTTACCTCAAAACATCACTTATTTATGACTGGAGAAAGTATAGTCATTTCCGAGGTTCACAAAATGATTTACTTGCTGTATATATTTTGTACAAATCCTCCATGTGGCACATGACAATTCGAGTCTATATGTTTCCTAGTATTGGATTTCTCACCCAACTGATTTCTTAAATAAGATACTCACCTCTCTCCTCTCTAATTGCTTACCATGCCACCAGAAAATCCTATGCTGCACGTGATAAATGTGCATGTAACTACCCATTGGGTTTTTAAATTACTGAAGTGCAAGCTTTTGGTGGCATGTATCTGTAAACCCTATGCAACTGTTTTCTTGACTCTATCTTTGTCCTCTGGATGATTATATGGTTGCACCTATATTTTATTGTCCATAGCAGTTATCCTAATAGCTCAATTTCCTTTTAGTTCTTATTGCAAGAGTACTGTGAACGTATAAGTAACACAAAAAGGTTAATTTGCGCTCATGATCCTTTGTCATTACTCATATATTCTATCCTTTGCAGTATCTTGCTGTTTCTGCGCACCCTCCTGGTTCTTCTTACCATAAACTTGGCATGCCCTTAACTGGGAGAGGTATCATTCAAGTTTGGTGCCTGTTAGCACCATTTGAAGACGCACATTCTCGCCGGTCAATGAATTTATGCAATAATAATAAACGAAGAGGAAGGCCTAGAAAAACACCTTGTAGTGATAAGCCGGAACCTGTTCCAAAAGGACCAAGGGGAAGGCCAAGAAAGAGACCTTACTCTGATCAGTTGGAACCTGTTCCAAAAAGACCAAGGGGAAGACCAAGAAAGTATGCGTTGCCAGTTGCAAAATTTGAAGATTCATCCCAAAACAGTGAAAGTCGGGATATCGTTCTTTTTGATCCCCTTTCTACTTCAAGTGTTAATCCAGATGACCTTCCATTGGTTTATGTCATGCCAACTGCGAAGTCTGTGCAATCAACACCTAATAAAAGAGGTAGAGGGCGACCTAAGAAAAACCCAAGTGGCATACTGACAGGCTCATCTGGTACTGTGTCGCAAGATGTGTATACAGCCCCACCTCCAACAACTGCAATCAGTACAAAACCTAAGAAACCACGGGGGAGGCCTCGAAAATATCCAGTTCCAATGAACAAGGGATCTGTTTCAGGCGCTGATGTTGAATTAGAGAAAGAGACAACTTGTCAGCCTGCTTCATTTAGTTGCAGTTTGGACGACACTGCTTGCACAGAGTTTAATGCTAATTTAAGTATTGTTACAGTTGATGCAGCATTGCCGCTTATTGACAAACTGATCTCATCTGGCACTGTATCAGGAGATGTGTGTACTACCCCATCTCCAACAACTGCAATCTGTTCAAAACCTAAGAAGCCACGGGGGAGACCTCGAAAGTATCCAGTTCCAATCAATGGTGGATCTGTTCCAACAACTGCAATCTGTTCAAAACCTAAGAAACCACGGGGGAGACCTCGAAAGTATCCAGTTCCAATCAATGGTGGATCTGTTTCATGCACTGATGCTGAATTAGGGCAAGAGACAGGTTGTCAGCCTGTTTCATTTGGCTGTAGTTCGGACCACACTGTTTGCACAGAGTCTAATTCTAATTTAAGTATTGTTCCAGTTGATGCAGCTTTGCCAATTGTTGATGAACTGTACAGTCCATCTGGTACTGTAGTAAAAGAAAGCGTGTGTACCGAACCATCTCCAGCAACTGCAGCCCGTAAGCTACCAAAGAGAACACGGGTGAGGCCTCAAAAGTATTCAGACACTATTATTGAACTGGGGAAAGATACAACTAGTCAGCCTGTTGTATTTGGATGCAGTATGGATCACACTGCTTGCACAGAGTCTAACTCACCATTTACATCTTCATCTACCGCAACTTGTGATAGTAAGTCAAAAGTTCAGAGGATTAGTGGAAAAGATAAGAAAGCAATTTCTAATGCTGGTGTTGAATCACAGAGCATTTGTTCCACAGAAATTCTTCCAAATGATCCTGCAGTCTCTGCTGAGAATGCTTTGCCATCTGCACAGAACATGGTATCAATGAATGAGCTTTGTTCTGCTAGCTTGTTAAACTGTGAGGTTAATGCTTGTAAAGGTGCTCTTTCAGATGGTTCTGTACTGCCTATCCACATTTCACCTAAATCAAGTAATAAAAGAGAGTCAAGTGGCAGGAGGGGACGAGGAAGGCCTAAAACGAGACCACTTTCTGCTGGAACTGGTCATTTTGTGGCTTCTGGTGCCAGCCTCCCAGTGACAACCTCTGTACTGACTAGTCCAAACAATCCCACATCTTTCAACAAGAATGGTGGCAAATTTATAGCAAGTAGCCTTGTTTCATGTGGGTGTGATATTGAGAAATGCAGTGTTCATTCAGGTGTTTTGTTGTCTGATGATGCATCACCAGCACATGGCTTATACAATGCAAATTGTAAGGAAGAATCAAATACCAAAATAGGAAAAGAGGGATCTGGAAAGAAGCCTGTATCAACTGAGCACAATCATTTTACTGGTTTTAATTTTAATGTCAAAGAACAAAAACCGCAGACAACTCCTAAGTCAGGCGATCCTGTGGTCTTCGTTGAAAATTGTATGGAAGGACCAGGTCCCAGAAAGGCTGGGGGGCAACCTCAAAGGATACCTGCTTTAAATAAGAGTAGTGGCACATCTGTTGGTGGTGAAACACATAAAATGGAGGTATTATCCACATCAATGACTAAAGGATCATCTAAAAGTGATGACATGGCTCGTGGGGCTGGTTTGAATCAGTCTAAGAATGCAATTGTTGGTTGCGATGGCATGGAAGTTAATGAAAGCAACACTGCTAATCATACTTTTCATTGTAATGAAAATGCACAGGAAAATCAAGCTGCACCTAGTTTCAAAAACAGTGATAGGGTCATTGATGGAACGGAAGTTGTGGAATTTGTGCCACTCAAGGAATCAAGGGAAGATGACAATATGTTAAGTTGTGTAAACTCAAACTCTTCAATTACAATGGACATTGCTCAACCAAGAATTGTCTTGTGTTTAGCTCACAATGGCAAAGTTGCTTGGGACATCAAATGGAAGCCTCCTCTACTAAGTCAATCTGAACAGAAATCAAGACTGGGTTTCCTTGCAGTATTGTTGGGGAATGGCACTCTTGAAGTGTAAGTTGTGCAACCCATTGCTATGCTAGATTTTTTTAATAAATCATCACTCACATACTTCATTTTTTTGTACACAGGTGGGAAATTCCATCACCATGCATGATCCAGAAAATATATTCCTCCTTGAAGGTGGAGGGTTCTGATCCTCGTTTTCTAAAGCTACAACCTGTATTTAGGTGTGCCAAAGTAAATTGCAGGAACAGTCAAAGGTGCTGTGACTTCAAAGTTTTAGCATGTGATTGATACTTCTGTTTATAGAGCTAGATTTTAGGTTTTTTTACTTTCTGCTATATTCCTCAGCATGAATACTCTTTTTAAAGCCATTACCTCTTCATAATGGTAAACAGCATTCCCTTGACAGTTGATTGGTCACCTTCTCCTCCTCATGATATGATATTGGCGGGTTGTCATGATGGAACGGTATATTTTTTTCTTGAAGAGAACAGTTTCCTTAACTCAAACCCCATGCCTTTCAACTTTTATTTTAACTTGTAGTCTGAAAGTTTAATGTTGTATTTGATGTTCCAGGTTGCTTTATGGAACTTCTCGATGAATCTGTCAACACAAGGTAATAAATACCTTCCCTTTCGAAGCCTCTCTATAGCTTATCTTTGGAAAACATGATTAGCCGCTTTTCCTTTTTTCATTTAAAGCTATTGAATTCATGCACTACATATTTACCATTTTATTTTGATTTTGATTTAAATTAACCTTTTTCTTCCGCTGAATGTCCAGATTCAAAACCTTTTATGTGTGTCACTGCTGATTCTGTTCCCATTAGAGCTCTCTCTTGGGCACCATTTGTAAGGTACCGTGCAGTATTGTTCTTCTCCACCACTTAAAAGTAATGCCAGTCCTAAACTTGAATCCATTTCACAGTGAAGGAAACACAAATACCTTTGTCACTGCTGGAGAGGATGGTCTAAAGTTCTGGGATCTAAGGTATATGTAACGTATCTTCAGAGGCGTATCTCAACTCATACTCCCTCCATACCTCAAAAGCAAGTCGTTTAGGACAAGGTTTGAGTCAAACATTGGGAATATAGATTATGAATAATTTTTAAGTTGTTGAGTTTAGAAATGTGAAAACCATATCAATAGGTTTGTCTTGAAAAATACTTTCATAAAAATATACATATATTATATTTCAATAAATATTTTTCGAAAAATAAACAGTCAAAGTTATGCTTTGGAGACCGTGTCGCTGTCCTAAACGATTTGCTTTTGAGGTATGGAGGGAGTATTTATAAACTTTTTTGTTAAAATTTTTCATGGACCAGATATCTACTAAATTTCCTCATTCTCGTACTAATGCCTCTGATTCTATTAATAAAAACATTTGGGTACATATTTCAGATCCATGCCCATCTTTATTCGTCCTTTTTGGGGTGTTGAGGTGAACAAGTAAAAAAACACATCCAATCTATATAATATGCTATTGTCAAAAGAACTATGCTGTTTATAAGATTTCGGTGTAATTGATACAGATAAAGTTTGCTTGTGTGTCAACCAAAGCTTCTACAAAGCAGTATATGCATAGTGAAGCTGTACAGTCCTGTTACTGTTTACTGTTGTTGGAAGTAAAGGAAGGCAACCTTTAGGAAGAAAAACTTACTGAATAACTTGTCATTTCACAATCCTTCCTTCAACAATGTGCTCCCTTTTTTTTTCCAGGTATTATTTATAACCTTAGTACTGATGTTATGTGTTAGATTGAATTTATGTTTGATAAACAGCCTCATGAGTTTGGCCACACTATGAATGGACTTATTTTCATTAACATAACATTATAGGAAATAGAAAGTAGAAAGTCCTCAAACTCAGAAACCAGACAACTACTACCCCAGAACCATATAGCATCACTTTAGGCCCAGATGTCATTCTACTCCTGTTTTACGCCACATCAAGCCGGTTTTGTGCCATGTCATATGCCACATCATCTATCAGCTCAAAAAGCATGTTCTTTTCCACACGTCTCCCTTTTTCTACTAGCCATGTGGTGCTATAGCAGGGGCACACTATTCAGCCAGCACGGCAACCTGCTTGAGTTGAGGATGGGTACCAATGACCTGCATGCTGAAATCTGTACAAAACTTCAATTGCTCTGCCTTGGCATGCCGTGCCTTGTTCTCTCTTCTTCCTCCCTCCCTCCCTCCCTCCTAAAACCGACAAGTTGCGCCAAAAGTGACATGTCAAAACCGATGACAAATGGTGCCATGTCACATAAAAACCACATTTAAAGGAGTCTTTTACGTGTATGCCATTTAATAAGTTGGCAATTACACACCATTTAAAAAGATGAACTCTCACAGTTGCCACTGTTCTGAACTCTTTTGTTCTCTATGCCACTTCCGTCAGATTTGGCTCTAACGGTGTTAAAATGCGGGTGTGAAAAGTCCAAAATACACCTAGGTCTGAATATGCAATTAATTTTTTTGAGCATCTTAATGACCTCAAATGAAAAAACTCAAAACTAGAAAGTTGTAGATCTCGACAATGTCTATAATTTTATCTTCATTTAATTCCGTGAAAAAAATGATTTGATTTGATTAATATGTCTAAGAAAAATCGTATTTTTTTGTCCAAAATTAAATGAAGGTAATTTTTTATATAAATATTGTAGATCTCGAGGTCTATAAATTAATTGCATATTCAGACTTAGGGGTATTTTTGACTTTTCACATCTACAGTTTAACACAGTTAGAGGCAAAACTGACGGAAGTGGCATGTAGGACAAAAAGATGTTAGAATAGGCGCCCTTTGGGCTGGTCAGGACCCTAATCGGCGCAGGACTGTTTGGGTTAGATAGATATGGCAGGCCAGATAGATACGGATACGGCAAGGACTCCTGATCCTTATAGGACTCTGGACTCTTGATCCTTATAGTATTCTGGATCCTTGCCTTTATATATATGTAATTGTACCTTGCCTCATATCAATCAATCCAATCTATTCCTGATTATACTTTCCTTCATGGTAATCAGAGCCTAGGTCAATTTTTTTTCTCTCTCTTCCGCTGCCCTAACCCGCGCGTCGGCTCCCCTTGCCGTGCGTTCCTTCCGCTGCCCGCACTGGCTCGCACGGCTCAGGCCCGCGCTGCCGCTGCAGCCGCCAGCCCACCCACGGGGCCCTCTGGTCCCCCCTTTGGCAGTGCCCCTACACCCGCCGTCGATCTCCGTGCCGCCATGCTTCATCATGAAGCCGTGGCTCTGCTGCAGCAGTCCACCAGCGCGCAGCAACAGCAGCAGCCTGCCCCCGGTGGTGGTCGCTCCTGGCCCAGCTACTACAACCCCTGGATGGGCTCGATCCAGATGTGGCCAGGAGGCCCCCGCCCTCCGTTAGCACCGATCCCGGTGCCCCCTCACCTCCAGGCGCAGCAACAGCAGGCGCACCAGCAGGCGCTCCTCGCACAGCAGGCGCAGCAGCAGGCCTTCGTCACCCACAACCAGGCTGCTGCCCCTGACGGTGCTGCACACTGGATTGCCCCCGGGTACTACAACCCCGTGGCTGGCCTTCCCTCCTGGGATCCGACGGCGCTTGCCTCCGCCTTCAGCACCACGTCCCTGACTCCACCTTCGTCCGACGACTGGTATTTCGACTCAGGTGCTACCTCCCACATGACATCCCAGTCCTCCTCTCTTTCACATATTCTTCCTTCACGGTATCCTACTCCTTCATCTATTGTCGTAGGTAATGGTTCCGTCATGCCTGTCACTGCTACTGGTTTTACAGAGTTGTCTCCTTCTTTGCGTCTTAATAATGTTCTTGTGTCACCACAACTTATTAAGAATCTCATCTCTGTCCGCCAATTTACTATAGACAATAATTGTTCTGTGGAGTTTGACCCTGCTGGTTGTTCTGTGAAAGCGCTTCCCTCCCGGACCGAGATCGTCAGGTGCAATAGCTCCGGGCCGCTGTACCCTCTGCGCCTACCTCCAGCTCACTCCCTTGTCGCTCAGGCTTCTTCCCCGCTGTGGCACCGGCGACTTGGCCACCCTGGTCATGAGGCGTTGTCCAAACTTGCGTCCAGCACTTCGTGCCATATTAGTGATTGTTCAGATTTGTGTCATGCTTGTCAGTTAGGGCGTCATGTTCGTTTGCCCTTTTATCCGTCCACCTCTCGTGCGTCTAGCAAGTTTGATCTCATTCACTGTGATCTGTGGACCTCCCCGGTTGTCAGTGTCTCTGGTTATAAATATTACTTGGTTATACTGGACGACTGCACTCATTACTTGTGGACATTTCCTTTGCGCCTCAAATCTGACACTTTCAGCACGCTGGCTCAGTTCATCGCCCATGTCTCCACTCAATTTGACACACGTGTCAAGTCGGTCCAGTGCGACAATGGGAAAGAGTTCGACAACTCGAGTACTCGCCACTTCTTCCTCGCTCAGGGCATCCATCTTCGCATGTCCTGCCCTACACCTCGTCTCAGAACGGTAAAGCTGAACGCATTATTCGCACCATCAATAATGTCATTCGCTCACTGCTCTTTCAGGCATCTATGCCTCCCTCCTATTGGGTGGAGGCCCTCTCCACAACCACTGTCCTCCTTAACATATTGCCTACCAAAACTCTCCAGCTCTCTACACCCCACTTTGCATTATTTGCAAAGCTGCCTACGTATGATCATCTTCGGGTTTTTGGTTGCAAATGTTATCCAAACATATCTGCCACCACACCTCACAAACTCGCTCCCAGGTCTGCTCTCTGTGTCTTTTTAGGCTACTCCTCCCACCATAAAGGATACCGTTGCCTTGACCTTTCCAGCAATAGAGTTATCATCTCCAGGCACGTCATCTTTGATGAAACGGCCTTTCCCTTCGCTGAACGTCATGGTCCTAGCACTCCGGCCGACCTCGAGTTTCTTGATTTTACTGATGATGTGGTGCCAGCTCCTATTGGACCCTCGCCCACTTTGTTTCCTGCAGGCACGTCTCCCAGCACCTCCGACGCTCCTACTGTCCCTGCCGGTCCTCGTGTGGCCGACCCTGGGGCACCTTCTGGCGACACCAGCGCCCCTGCCGGTCACTCTGTGACTGTGCCTGGGGCGCCCGAGGCTGCTGATGACTTCCCGGTGCCGACGCTCTACATCCCACCGGCGCTCCGGTCACCGGGGCCTCCTTCCGCGCCACGCGCGACATCCGCGACGGGGCCTCTCTACGTCCCGCCAGCCCTTCGGGCTGGCGCGTCGTCACCTACGTCGTCGACGGGTTCAGCGCCACCACAGGCGCCCCGCGGGCCTCCGCCCGGATTTCCGCCTCTTCGCCCCGAGCGCCTCTTCGAGCACCACTACAGCCGCCAGCCTCGACCTCCACCTGTGCCCGCATCGCCAAGTACTACTGCTGCCTTGCCTAAGGGTGTCGTTCCTGTTCGCCCCGTGAGCAACCAGCATGCTATGGGCTCGCGGGCGAAGAGTGGTTTTCGGATGCCGGCCACTTATCACACCGTCTCGCTCTCTCCAGTGCCGAAGACTTTCCGCAGTGCTCTTGCCGACCCCAATTGGCGAGCGGCTATGGAAGAAGAACATCGTGCCCTTCTGCAGAATGACACCTGGGCTCTCGTACCTCGCCCCCCTCGGGCCAATGTTGTCACTGACAAGTGGATCTTCCGGCATAAGTTCAAGTCTGATGGTTCCCTTGAGAGGTACAAGGCCCGCTGGGTACTCCGTGGTTTCACTCAACGTCCTGGTGTGGATTTTGATGAGACTTTCAGTCCGGTGGTGAAGCCTGCTACTGTCCGCACAGTGCTCTCGCTGGCTCTTTCACGCAACTGGCCCATCCACCAGCTCGACGTTAAGAATGCCTTTCTCCATGGGACTCTGAATGAGACAATGTATTGCCAGCAGCCCTCCGGGTTTGAGGATCCTACTCGTCCTGCGTATGTCTGCCTGCTCAAGAAGTCCCTCTACGGCCTCAAGCAGGCCCCACGTGCTTGGTACAGTCGAATGGTTCCTACCTTCTGTCCATCGGTTTTGTTGAAGCTAAGTCAGATACATCACTCTTCATTTACCATCGCGGCTCCGACACGGCTTACTTGTTGCTCTATGTGGATGACATTGTCCTCACAGCTTCCTCTTCTGATCTTCTTCGGCGGATCATCTCAGCCCTGCAACGAGAGTTTGCCATGAAAGATCTGGGAGAATTGCATCACTTCCTCGGTATGCAGGTTCAGCGAAGCAGTGCTGGTTTACTCCTCTCCCAGCGACACTACATGTTGGATATTCTGGATCGCGCTGGTATGGCAGAATGCAAGCCTTGCTCTACTCCAGTTGACACCAATCCAAAGATTGCTGCAGCTGACGGGGCCCAAGTGTCTGATGCCACAGACTTTCGCAGTCTTGCTGGCGCCCTACAGTATCTGACATTCACCCGCCCGGACATTGCGTACGCCGTTCAGCAAGTGTGCCTTCATATGCACGCCCCTCGAGAGCCTCATCTTGCTGCCCTGAAGCGGATTCTCCGGTATATCCGAGGCACACTTCACCTTGGTCTACTACTGCGACCATCTTCCTCTACGGATCTTGTCGTTTACACCGATGCTGATTGGGCTGGTTGTCCAGACACTCGCAAGTCCACCTCGGGCTATGCGGTGTTCCTTGGTGATAACTTAGTCTCCTGGTCATCCAAGCGGCAGAACACAGTATCAAGATCCAGTGCTGAAGCTGAGTATCGCGCAGTGGCTAATGGAGTTGCAGAAGCCACCTGGCTGCGACAGCTTCTCATCGAGCTGCACACGCCCCTTCGGCGCGCCACGCTGGTGTATTGTGACAACATCAGCGCAGTCTACATGTCCTCCAATCCAATTCAGCATCAGCGTACCAAGCACATTGAGATTGATCTTCACTTCGTTCGAGAGCGAGTTGCCATTGGTGATCTCCGTGTCCAGCATGTTCCTACCACTTCACAATATGCGGATATCTTCACCAAAGGGCTGCCTTCTTCGGTCTTCACGGAGTTTCGGTCCAGTCTAAACGTGCAAAGTGGCTGACGTTTGGACTGCGGGGGTGTGTTAGAATAGGCGCCCTTTGGGCTGGTCAGGACCCTAATCGGCGCAGGACTGTTTGGGTTAGATAGATATGGCAGGCCAGATAGATACGGATACGGCAAGGACTCCTGATCCTTATAGGACTCTGGACTCTTGATCCTTATAGGATTCTGGATCCTTGCCTGTATATATATGTAATTGTACCTTGCCTCATATCAATCAATCCAATCTATTCCTGATTATACTTTCCTTCAAAAGAGTTCAGAGTGGTGGCAACTGGTAGAGCTCATATTTTTTAATGGCTTGTGTGTAATTGCCAACTTTTTTAACGGCACATAGGTAAAAGCCTTTGAATGGTGTGAGGGGTCAGAAGTAGCGATTTTGGCAGTTTAGTGGTATTTTTTTTCCGAGTTTGAGTGCCAATATCAGACATTGACAACATTCCACTAGCCAAAAAGGACTTCAGTCAAGAATTTAACTGTTTTTTTCTATGACAGGAAGCCGGAATTTCATTACCTCACAGCAACGGAATTACAACAGCATTCAGAGTTTTGACCACGAAACTGAAACCTTTCAAAAACGCGCCAACACGTCTGAGCACCTAGGGCCCAGTACGCGCGCATAGGACTAAGGCCCCGTTTAGATGGAACCCAAAAACCAAAAATTTTCAAGATTCCCCGTCACATCGAATCTTGCGGCACATGCATGGAGTACTAAACGTAGACGAAAAAAAACTAATTACACAGTTGATCGAGAAATTGCGAGACGAAACTTTCGAACCTAATTAGTCCATAATTGGACAATTTTTACCAAATAACAACAAAAGTGCTACAGTAGCCAAAAGCCAAAATTTTTTGGATCTAAACGCGCCCTAACAACAGAACGATCTTCCCAGAACCAAACGATGACAAATAATGCAAACTTTAAGCATCACTGAGCGACTACTAGTTACATACCCAAATGGACACAACTTCTGCACACATTCTGAACTAGATCCAACTAAGATTCACATCTCCCGCTTCACTTCAGTCTTCTTTCCACCTGTTCTTGCTGATGGTAGTGAAGAACACCCACCTTGCTGCAACTGAGCAGCGTGATCTGGTTTCTGTAAACCTGTCCAATAAAATAAGAAAGAACAGACCATGTGAGCCATCTCAGTAGGTGATCTACACTTTTTCCTTCAAAGCACACATTGTTTCTTGCTTTTCCCATAGTGCCCAACCAATGGTGAAGCTATCTACATTGCTGTGGGTGCGGCTGCACCCAAGAAAAAAAATGAAATACCAGTCAGTAGGATCAAATTTTCACCTTGGTTGCGGCTCAAGTCTACAAATCTACAAGACAGGCGCACCCCCCTCCAGTTTGCTTATCTTTTCAGGTCTGATTATCTTGGCCCATTTAACCAAATGATATTTCTAAATTATTCCCCCCCCCCCCCCCCCCCCTGCAAGGAAAATATTTTACTAGTTTTATTTATTCTTTTAATCTCGGTTTTAGCCTTTTTTTAAAAGGGCCACTTGACCCTGCCTTCTTTGGAGGCCATTGTAGGAACTAGGGATCGAGTCCTGGCCAGCCAGCTCCCACCCTTGGGGCTTAACCACTTGCTCGATGAGCAGTTCCTTGGTTTTAGCCTTTTGGAAGTAAATGCATGGAAATAGGATAGGTTAGCAAACTGCTCAAACTGGAGTTGTGCGAAATTGATCTACCCCCGATGGTTAAGGCACGCATCATGTTTTTCACAATAATTTAAGTAGGGTTTACCTTTTTGCCTTTGGTGCCAAACTAAATTTGTGGGCTTAGGTTGTGGTCAGGCTCATCTGTAATAGGTCTGTGTTGGTTTTGAATGAACTGGTGTGGGTGGGTGGTGTGTGTTTGTAAGGGCTCTTCCCCATTTTTTCTTAATATAATGATGTGCAAATCTCCTGCGTGTTCGAGAAAAAAAAGTTTTGGGTTCAGTATCTTTGTTTCAGTTTTGATCTCTCTCTTGCTGTATGACATTTGTGTAAGCACACATTTGTGAATGTCCTTTCTTATTTCACTGAACTGTGATATTTGATTACTGGTTTTTCATGACATGAATCACTTTTGCAGAGATCCATACCGCCCTCTTTGGGAGCTAACTACTGCTCCAAAGGCTGTCTTAAGTCTTCATTGGCTAAAGGATGGAAGGTAATACTTAGTTCCAATATAGAGTACATCAGTAAATAAAACAATTTGGTACAAAATTTGCTTTGCTTCTTGTCTAGACAGTTTTATTTTTCTGTCTTCTATATGCACTGTTCACATTTGGCTTGTTTTTCTGCTTAGTTAAATACAGGTCATTGTTGAAAACTAAACTGCAGTTGAAATAGATTGCAAAATGGATTTATTTGTGTCATGATGTTGCAATAGATGGGTGTTAGCTTGATAACTAGTTTTCTTGACACTTCTCAATGTATTTTAACCTTTTGAGATTGCATTGTTTACATGTTTTTAAACAACCTTCACGCTCATGCACCTTATATTATCATCCAACTTTCTCCCTTTATTGCACAGGAACTTCAAATTCTTCCAAGATTGTTGACCTAACTCACAGATCACAAGATCACTAGTTGTCCATGATTACATAAAGTTCATTGTTTGTATTTTTCTCTTCGTGTGAATTCTGGAATCTGGATGAATAATTATCTGACGTTTATTCCTACATTGTATGCAACCATCTGATAACCTAGTTAGCATTTTTTTTCCTTTGTGTGAATTCTGGAATCTGGGTGAATCATCATCTAACGTTTATTTCTGTATCGCATGCAAGCATCTGATAACCTAGTTAGTATGTTTTATTGTTTGATGTAGTAGGGCATCTTTGCATTCAATGCCTTAGGACAGAGAGCATTGTATTTCTTCCTTAGGTATGGACATTATAGTTTGCTTGAAAAAAAAAACATACAAGGTACTTAGCCTACTCTTGTTGTTTTATCTTATTCATGTTGCGGATTTGAATTGGCCAGCAAGCAGTTTTTATCTGGAGAAAACACTTTATTAGACATATAGGGACTCCATATGAGGCATATGTCATTTTGTCAGAATTCGGAAGCAACATTAAAGAATGGCATATCAAAAGTTGTTTACCCACATCTTGTTCACATTTCTGTTTATATATGCACAGGCTACTGATCTTTTCCCTTCCACTTTTACTAGAATCATGATGCTAATGTCATATTTATGACCGATTGTTCTCAGGGGGATTGTTATCTCACTGGAAGATGGTACACTGAAGTTTCTAAGCTTGCCTCGGATTGCAAATGATGTTCCAGCCACTGGAAGGCCATTTGCCGGAACAAAAACTCAGGGTGTTGTAACTTATCAGTTGTCAGAATATTTGATTTGGAGTGTCCATGCCTCAGAACCTACAGGTGTGTTTCAGTATCATGTCTCCCATTGCCACTATCCATATACTGCCCAATGGTACTGAGTACCGAGTAACAAAGTTCCTATGTAGCAGCAGTCACTTTGGAGTCTAATATCCAATGAAGGGAGAGATTATCGTGTAAAATAAACAAAAACTTAAAATATTGATATCACATGTTTGATCTAAATTTCAAAGATGGACTTAGTGTTTTCATTTCCCATGAAATTATTAGTTTGCAATTAGATAGTTGATACATAGTTCAATGGATGATAGTGGAGTCGACTGTCTGTGCTTTTTTTTAGATAATAGGCATAACACCCCGCAACTTGGATCATTACAACAGCAGAGAAAATTAATTACAAAATCTGAAAAGTGTTGTATGAAACAGTAAAGGGAGAGTTGGGATTATAGTAGTTTACATGAGAAAAATCATCACACCATGAAAGTATCTACCTTAATTGACATCACTACCAGACATAAAGGTGGATGCAGTTTTTGGATTATCTGACTGATCCCTACCAGTTTATTAATATACACTGCCTCCAGTCATTTTCCAAAACAGTGGCAACTTTTCTTCTTTTTAGTATCAGTTCGAGATGGTTTCCTGATTATGCACTAACTTCTGCTTTGCCTCAAGGTGTCAAATGCTTATAGTGGTCCTTAAATTCATAATATTTGTTTGCTGATGTCCAGGTTGTGCAGCTTACTGTGGGGCAGATGGTACTGCTGTGTACTTCCAGGTGAATTTTCTAGTTGATATCATGTACAACATTTCTTGTCGTTCTGAGTTGCAATGCTCTAAACAAATATTCAACTTGCTGTAGCTTAATTCGAGATTCTGGGATAAGGAACCTGGGCGTAACCGTGTTCCTTATTTCCTCTCTGGATCATTATCAGAGGAGGGAGAAAATATAAAGATTGGCAGCAGGCTGCAAACGTCTCCATTACCAAATGTTCCTGTGGTGACCAAAAAGGGTTCAAAACCATGCCAAAATATAGTTCAGGCACTTGCCACAAGTGATGTCACTGGTCTGCTGACATGTCAGCTCAACTCCCCCACAGGAAACTGTGACGCTGTAAATCTAGATGTTCATGATGGCCAAGATGATGGACGCAGCGAAGAGCAAGGAGCAGGCGCTGTAAATCAAGAACTTGACAGTGATCAAGATGATGAGCACAGTGAAGAACGAGCAGCAGGCATGGTAAACACAGAATTTGGCGATGATCAAGATGATGGACACAGTGAAGAAGGAGCCGGTGCAATAATTTCAGCCAGTCATACAAAGGAAGAGAATGATGGAACATGGAACAGCAAGGGTGGTGAATCTCCTAAAGACCTTAAAGTCATCCCGCCGAATTCTGTCGCTTTGAATCAAGTGCGATGGAACATGAACAAGGGTAGCGAGAGATGGCTGTGCTATGGAGGTGCTGCAGGCATCATCCGATGCCAGAGGATCTAAAGAAGAGCTCAGTCTGGAATGCTCCTCGAGAAACAAAGGCTTGTCACACAGATGGTGGTAGGTTCTACTCTATTCTTTTGTGCTACATTTAACCGTGTCACCGAGGACGGTTGGCTTAGCTGTGCATAACCATAGAAGTGAGCCGATGCAATAGACCTTTGCATCTTTAGAATTGAAGCCCTCAGGTTCTGAATACACTGGGTATGAAAATCTGGTTCTGATAGTTGCGGTACTACCAGTACCAGGGCTGCAGTGCATGCGAACCTGAGCTTCGAAATAAGCCCGTTGGCGTTCCATTCCATCTGTGAATATACTGGGTATGAAAATCTGAATCTGATAGTTGCGGTACTACCAGGGCTGCAGTGCATGCGAACCTGAGCTTCGAAATAAGCCCGTTGGCGTTCCATCTTCTGTGTAACAGCAGAACATGATTCCCGATGCATTTGGGAGGAAATAATAAATGCCATAGTGCTCGAGATTCTGGTTTCCTAATGTGCGCCCTTTGTTTAATTGTTTCGGTGGCTGATAAGTCCGGTTGATGCTATTTTTGTCTGTTTTGTTGTGAGATAAAAACACTGTTTTGGTGGCCGATAGCCGATAAGCCGGCTAATAAGCCAAGCGAAGAGGGCGAGGGCGACACTGACACGCTATTGTACTGAGTTTCATGATGTGATCATGTGATTCATGGGCGCTGACACTATTCTACACTCGCCTTCATTTCGGAATAAAGTTAATTGAATTATATCCGGTTTTGCTTTGCAAGCTATTTGTTCTGAGCTTAGCCTTCTGAACTTATGGTTTTATGCAACAACCGTTACACCGACTTGTTCAACACTATATTTGGCCTTCTAAAGCAATGTCTGCTCTCACGATCTTCGTCCACCAAAACTATCTATATAAGATGTTTAAAAAGGAAAAGTAGGCATACCGTATACGGCGTACAGAAAAACTGGTGTCATGTGTAAAGATGTGATATCTTAACCATCCAACAGCTATTCCATCCCCATTGTCCGTGGAACCTACTCTAAATAACGCCCTTTGCTAGATTATTACCAATATAATCATAGAAGGCTAATTTTTGGATAATTTTAGGCCAAGCTTCTAGTATTTATGTGAAAATTTTGTTATGAGATATGATCTGGCAAAATTTGTTGTCTGTTTGGTTAAACTAACTATAAAACCCACCGGCATCTCTCTCTCTCTATCCATTTGTAAAAGATAAAAGCTGAAAGCCAAATGCGGTGTCCAAAATGCTGCGAAAGTTGTACTACGCCAAAAAAAAAAAAAACTACTTCTAGAAAAGACCGTTTCATTGACAGTTGTACCATGCAAAAACAATTGCTTCTAGAAAAAAAGCGTTTCGTTAACTTTATACTTTTGGGCAAGATAAGCACTTTTCAGAAGCTGAACCAAACACTTCTGCCTATTTGCTCAAAGGAATTTTCTTACTTTTGTGTAAAGCATACTCACAACCATCTAGTGAAGAAAACAAGGTACCAGGGCCAAATAACATTTTAGGAAGGCTCCAACATCCCTCTATCCTCATGAGTTAAATCTACCAATTAATGAACTGTCAAAATTTCACATGGTAATGTACAATATTTTTGAAAATATACCAAGTCTCTTTCAGCTTGTTTCAGTTTATTCTCTCTCACAGAACATACTATTCAATCAACCGGAATCAGCCGGCTTTTGTACCAGCCGAATAGAGCCTTAGGGGCTGCTAACAAGAGCTAACAACCTCGACATGTTATTTGTTAACATCACTAACATCAATGCCAGTATATACAAGTACAGTCCTCCCGGTTCCAGGGAAGAAGCCAAGAAGGTACATGTTTCTTAGTCGCTCCAGTTATCCTCATCAGCTGCTGAAAGGGTCTTGTCATCATCTTCCTGTAAGAGATTGACTGGTGTCAAGATTCAAGGAATTTGTCTAAAACTTATGACATATTCTCACTCACAAATGTGAGACAATAGAGTTAAACAGGCAACCCAACAAAAAGGGCTTGCAGGGAAACAACGGATAGATGGTATACCATTTCAGTAAAAGCTGGAGTTGATGGAGACCACACAAGAATTTGCCTGTCGTTGCTGCCAGTATAAAGTTCCTGCATTCCTGAACACTTACAAATGGAGTCCTATTGAAACCCTCAACACATTGACAGTAAACACGCAAACTTACTTGGTCCTGTTCACTATAGTAGCAGCAATTCACAAGTTCATAGTGCCCTCGGAATGTTTGAAATGTTGTACCAGACCATAAATTGTATGCCTAAGCATATATAACAACGGTGAAATGTGAACCTCAAGAATGCTTCAGCAAACTGGCAAACTAGAAAACAAGAAGTCAGGAACGCACCTTGATGCTTGCCATACATGGAACAAATACAAGTGAAGGATCCTCAGTGACAGCTAACTGTAATGGTTTGCCTGTCTGCAATCGCATAGCTTCAAAATTGACGAGAGTATTGCAGCCTGAATCGATGTCCCATAGTCTTAAACGAGAATCAGATCCTACAGAGAAGGGATAATACCTGTCTTAGTAAAAGTTTACTACTGAAAATATTTGCGCACAGTAATTATTATACAGGGACAATATGTCAATAGCTGGTATGCAACAAGCAACAATGTGTTGAAAATAGTATAACTCAATTCACTTACCTGAGCTAAGAAGGTACATCCCATCTGTAGTTGTTCGTAATCCAGTAACAGCACCATAATGAGCTGTAGCACGATTTTGACTGGATGACAAACCGGGATGCAATCTCTGTTGCATGTGTCCATGTGTCAGGTTTTGAATTTTGCGCAGAGCTGGCAAGCTCTTCTTAGAAATGCCTATCCTTTTCTGAGCTGAGCTCCTTGTGGAAGGTGAAGGTCCTAAGGAATCTGTGTGATCCTGCTTTAGTAAAAAAAAAGTATATCATGTACTACCTCAGTCCAAAAAGGAGCCAAACTTTCTTAAGTTTGACTATGTTTATAGAAGATATTATTAACATTTATGACTTCAAATAGGTATACTATGAAAATATATTCTATGATTAATCTAATGATACTTATTAGGTATCATAAATGTTAGTAATTTTTTTACAGATTTGGTCAAACTTAGAACTGTTGACTACTTAAAAACAAGTAAACAACAATTGTAATCTTTTTGGGACGGAGTATCAAATATTCAATTTATCTCAAGTACAGTACAGAACATAGCAGTATCTACCTATGCTGAAACTTCAATGTTATCGAACCCCAACATAACAAATAGATTTATAAACTACTTGAAGGTGAATATCTCTATTGTCACCAGAAGATGGTAAGCAGCTCTTTTTAGTACTCCCCCTATTCCAGATTGTAAGTTGTTTTGGCTTTTCTAGGTACATAGCTTTTGCTATGAAAAATACTCTCGATAAATAATTGCAAATACAAAAACAAATGATAATAACAGGGAGAGTGAGCATACATTATCTACAGCACTTTTAACAAGAGGAGGCCTCTTTCCAAGTTGAGATCGTGATTGGTCCAGAACCCGAAAGCATCCAGCTCGTCTAATGTCCCAAAAACGTATTGCCCCATCACAGCCACCACTCATCAAAATCCAATCACTTGAGGCAGACCACTCCAAAGACATGATACCATCTAAGATGACGGGGGGAGATAAGAAGGTACCATACAAGAAAAACAAGCATATTTCCATCATTGCATTAGCACAAAGAAACTAACCACGATGACCTGACAACGTGTGGGTAAAGGCTCCAGAAGCAATGTCACACAGACGGACCTGAACATCTGCGCTCCCAGTAGCGATGAGCATGTGCGTTGTTGCAATTGGAGACATGGCTGCAGTGTACACTTTTCCGGGCATTTTGAATTCCATGACGACCTGAGAAAACAAAACAGTGCACACAAAAAATCAGAACATCCAGGATCACGGAACAGGGCAAGGAAACAGAGAAAGACTGGTAGTAACTGAGAATGCAGGCACATACTTGAGTCGAATTGGTATCCCAAACTTTGACATATTGGTCAAAGGATGCTGTGACAAACAGCCCCGTATCCACAGGATACCAAACGGCCGCTGAGACGGCGAACCTGTGGCCATTCTGGTGTTGCTTGTCCACAAGCAGTATGTTTCTGTGCTTCGCTATGAACCCGGCTTCGTATTCGGTTGCGTTCCACACATCGAACACAGCGGCCGACCCGTCCGATGCCCCGGAGAGCAGGTACCTCCCCTCTGTCAAATCAACCTGACCATATGGTCAGATTATAACACCATCGAACGCGACTCACACATTGCATAACAAGGACCCCCGTGATTCGATGGTAAATGTAAATCGATGTGCTTCTCGATAAGATTAGCAGATAAAGCAATTTCGTTCTGAGGCAGTGGTTGCAGTAGTTAAGAACCTAATAGCGGCAAGGGGGGGAGAAGAGGAAGAAGAAGAGGGACCACCTGGAGCGAGTTGACGGCGCCGTGGTGCGGGGTGGCGAACTCCTTGCGGTTGGAGAGCGCGAGCGAGGCCGCGCGGCGCGCCCGGGCGTTGGCCTCGAACCGCCGGGCTCGCAGCTCCCCGCGCTCCCTCCCCCTCACCTCCTCCAACCACATCGGACCTTCTGCGTCTGCGGCGGCCCCTGCGCTCCCAGAGTGCCTTCTGCCTCTGCGGCGGCGAACCCAGCGGCGCGCGCGTGGCGACGGTATGCGCGTCCGGATGTTTGGTTACTACGCTGACCGACCGGTTTGGAAGGGATCAGCTGTTACGCTAGGAAGCTTCCATTGAAATCGGCAGTTATATCCTGATCTTGATTCTGATGGATTTTCTCGTCTGGGGGGCACAAGTCGCGCAACAGTCGCGTCCCAAAAAAGCCTGGAGGAGTCAAGTCGAGTAGAAGAAGCCTTTGGAATATTTGGAAAGCGTTATCGCTTGTGAAAAGCGGATTCTTATTGTTTACGCTAACTTGGCGGTGTATTGGAAGTGGCTCCAGAAAGGCCCACAAGTCAGGTCCAATCGGTCTCTATTCTTGAGCTGTGCACCGCGGGCGGCGGGCGGCCCGAGCTTGAGGTCACACACCGCGCGGACGCGCGTTCCGCAAAATCGAGAGCTCGAAGGAGTTCGTCCCTTCTTGTTGTCGTACATCTCCTCGTATATTGTTGCCTGGTGCGGATTGGAGATCCGCCCGGACTGACCGAGTTCCCCTTTCGTCGGTAAGTAAACCCTAGCCTGCTTCTATGCATGCCTCTAATATTACTATTTTTCATTTACTGGGACTGGGATGGATGCAACAAATCTTCGATTGTATTCGTACATCCTTCAGCTTTGTTGGCGATTTGTTTGGCTTCCATTCCATTTCGGGTTCAACTGAACGTTAGCGACCTTTTCGATTTGGAATCTCGACCTTCAGGTTGTGATGGTTGTTTGTGAATTAGGGCAGAGCATGCGTAGTTAGCATTAAGCCATAACAATGCATTGACCCCTGGTGCGGTGTCGTTATGGATGTTTTCCTTGTCCTATGTAGCAAGCATTCAGTACTGTTCCCTTATGTAAAGCCCCGCAGTTTCGTACTTGAGAGGTATTGGGTAGCATATTGTCAACAGTGCAATGGTGTAGTAATTTCAATCATCACATGAACTTCTAAGCTCCGTTTATGATGTGAATCCTTTTGCAATTACATTAGATTTAATGATTTATTGAAGCTTATGTTTACATAAGTATTATTTTGGCCTTTTTTCTTACTCTGTTTAAATGTTCCCAGGACATTCATTGTGGCAGCATGCCTAAGATAAAAACAAGCCGTGTCAAGTATCCTGAAGGATGGGAGCTTATTGAACCAACAATCCGTGAGTTGGATGCCAAAATGAGAGAAGGTAGGCAGAGGCAGTTATTCATTTGAGGCGCTCACTACTGATGTCAGTTGTCATTTCCTAGCACAGCATTGTACTAATGCTATGTCATCATGCAGCTGAAAATGATCCACATGATGGGAAGAGAAAGTGTGAAGCTCTCTGGCCTATTTTCCGTATTTCTCATCAAAGGAGCCGCTACATATATGATCTTTACTACAGAAGGAAGGAGATATCACAGGAGCTTTATGAGTTTTGCCTCGATCAGGGTTATGCAGACCGTAACCTGATTGCAAAGTGGAAAAAGGTAAGTATCCTTCGTTCCATATTTGTTGCACATGGTCTACTGCCCAGTTTGTGTGATTTTTTCTCCACAACATCATTTTTCTTTTTGGTGTGAGGATGGGAGGGAGGCAGGCATGTTAATATTCCATATATTCTGCCATAAGTTGGTAGATTTGTTTAGTGGAAATATTGTGTAGACATTGTTGTGCAAATTGCATTATAGATATCTTACTATTACACTTTGTTTTCTAAATTTGTGAGATTTATATAGCTTACATGGTAGATTTCAGTAGCTACTGATGCATGATAGTATAGCTTTTCTGTGCACCAGAATGAGCCACTAACCGAGACCTGGAGCAATTACTGTCCACCCCATTGATTGTCCTGCAGACTGCAGACCAGTCCATTTGTTTTTGTTTGATTTCTAATGTTACCAGTTGATCTGGTCTATTTAGTTGACTGAAAACGAATTTATCAGGCATCCAACATGTTCTTTTGGTTCGCCTTAATTTGGATAGTGGTGTCTTGAAGTGTTTAACTGAAGATAAATAATCCCTACAGTCCCAAATATTTTGCATTGACAAAAATCCAGTAAAACTTTTGAAACACCACCAGCTTTCAAAAATTAGTTGGGAACATAAAAAACTTGTATAAATTTGTATGAGAAGCACCTGCATTATCTCATACATTTGTTAGATATTATAGATACTCGTAGAAAAATAGTGGTCAAATTTACACCTTGAAGATCATGAAAAGTCACTTCAAAAGTTTAGGTTGCATCTCAACCTTGTTAATGAGTGATCTAGCCTTTCTCATGTGTTGAAGATGAATAATTTGTTAAGTGTGTTTGGAGCGAATTATATGTGATTGAGGCAAATATTGTAATGGTTAACTTGGTAGACTAAAAAGAAAATACAACAGATCCATTTTGTCACTTGAAGATCTTGTGTTTTTTAAAAAGGTTGATCATACCCCCTTGATGCTTGTTTGTTCTGTTTCTTTTCTTCTTCTTTTTTTTTTTGGTGTTTTGCTTTGTTTCCTGTATAGTTTATGTTCCTCAGGTTTGTGCCTGTGCAATGCCTGCTTTGAAATGAAATATATCGTCATCTCTGTTTAATCTGCATCCTGATTTCTGACTGTTACATTTTCCCCTCTTGCAGCCAGGTTACGAGCGCCTTTGCTGCCTTCGGTGCATACAGACACGTGACCACAACTTCGCAACGACTTGTGTGTGCCGGGTCCCCAAGCATCTGAGGGAGGAGCAGGTGATAGAATGTGTCCACTGCGGCTGCAGGGGTTGTGCCAGCGGTGACTAATCTTGTCATCATGTTGTTGGGCTGACGACTCATCATCGCAACCTAAACCACATGAGATGTCCCGTGAGCATGGATCGGCTGCGGTGATTAGCCTGAATGTATTGTGGTAACTAGTGGGGAAGACTGAATTTCCTGAGTTTGGATGTTATGTACCGTGACGATTTCTCATGCCACATGCTTACGTTGAATTTGTAGCGCGTTTGCATTTTATTATGAGTCCGTTAATTGGTTCTCTCTCGTTTTTTTTTCTTTGCCCTTATGACTTCCTGCAGCGTCTTCCATGTGTGCGTGTTTTACTGCTGGAGCTGGTTTTCTATGTTTGACGAGCTGACCTTCATTTGAATAACCCTATCGAAGCCTTTTTGGAAGTCGCGATGTTTACCGAAGTACCAGTAATCTAATCTCTACTAGTCTAGAACTAGAAGGAAGCGAGGCACCGACGGGCAGCAAAAGATTCCAATCGGAGTTGGATGGGCAACCAGCCGCTGCTCGTTCTCATGTGCCGTCCGACTCGCAGATCGTTCCCCTGCCACGGCCGTCCAACTCCCATCCCCAGTAGAAGCCTACGTACGGCGTTGGCATCGGCTGGCGTCGCGTCGCGTTGCGCAAACACTGCGAGCTGTACCGCGCGTGCCCGTCCGTCCAACCAGCCCAGCCCACGGTGGAGGCTGCTGGACGACGACTGGACAGATTCAACACGTACGTAAACAACAAACCGATGGGGGTACAGCTACAGCCCGTATTCCCGTAACGTAAGATGCCAGCCACCGGCCTCCGTCCGGCCCTACAGGAGGAACTGGACCCGCGTCGAGTAGTAGTAGTAGTAGTAGTAGGTGAGGCATCGCGCTTGGAAACCGACGGCGTAGCGCGACGTACCGTTGCGCGGGGGTGGGGTGGGAGCGTCTCAGTCCAGTCGGTTGCTGCTGATGGTGGTCCTCGTGCGTGCGTGCGACCGGCGTGCATGTGTCAACCCGGGGCGCGGGGCGAGTGTAACTACCGCGCGCGTCGGTGGCCTGTTGCGTCGCGTGCTCCTCACAGGAAACCGAGCGAGCGGCTCCTTTGTTTTCCCGTTTTTTAATGCAAAAAGTGAGTAGACCGACCAGGGCGCTCGCTGCCGCCGCACAAGCGCAAGCGGTCGAGGCAGGCGCCCGCGCCGCGCCGGCATGTGCTGTGACTGTGAGTGAGCCGCGCGTGACCGCCGTCCCCTGCCCCTGCCCCTGCCCCTGGGGACTTCAGTTGTGTGTGTGGCCTGCGGAAAGGCCCTGCCTGCGTTCGTGCGGCAAACAGTGCGGCAGCGGACTAGCGCGCGCGCGGGGCAGATGGCGGACTCCACGGCCATGACCGTCGACTTCCTCCGCGCGCGGCTGCTCTCCGAGCGCTCCGTGTCCCGCGCCTCCAAGGAGCGCGCGGGCGAGCTCGCCAAGAGGGTACGTGTCGTAACGGGACGGGCGGGCCGTCTCGCTCTCGCCACGCCGTCGCTCTCGTCTGACGTCGATGGCATTGGTTGTGGTGTCTCGTGTCTGTATCGCTTTCAGGTCGCGGAGCTGGAGGAGCAGGTCCGGGCGGTGACGGCGCAGAGGCGGCAGGCGGAGCGCGCGGCCGCCGAGGTGCTCGCCATCCTGGAGTCCCAGGGCGGCTTCGGTGACCACCTCTCGGACGTGGCCGACGACGACTCTGGCCAGGACAGCGGCGAGGAGGAGGACGACGGCAACGGCAACGGCAACGGCACCAGGCGCGACGACACGGCCGTCGCCACCACCGGGGAGGACGACGGGGAGCGGGAGCCAGCATCGGCAGTAGCCAAGGGCGAGGCGGACTGCCACGCGCTGTCCGCCGGGACGACGGCCCAGCCCGGCGGGCTTTCATGGAAAGGTCGCAGCGTGAGCCCGCGCAAGGCCAGGCAGCTCAGGCAGAGGCACATGCGGAGCTTCTTCTACTTGCTCTCCTCCTCCTCCTCGTCCGATTCCTCGCCCAAGTACCGAGTGGGGCAGTCGTGCCGCAAGAACAAGAGGCGGGTGGAGCTGAGGTGCTGCTGTCAATGTCGAATTGCGCATGTCACTCTTTGTCTATCTTCGGTCTGCTGTCTTCTTACCTGACAGGGTGCGATCGTGTTCAGCAGTGTCAGCAGGTCGGTGGCAACGGAAGATGACGGCGGGAGTCAGAAAGGTCGGCAAGATGATGGGTCGGGTTTCACGGACGACGGACAGGCTGACATGGACGGCAAGGTGGGTGGCGATGACCGGAGTTCAGCGGCCGGTGGTTGTGGTGGTGGTGGTGGTCAGTACGTGATCAGGTACGAGGAGGATGGGGAGATGGAGAGGGTGCTGGAGAGGCAGGCCGAGCTGATAGGGCAGTACGAGGAAGAGGAGAAAGCCCAGAGGGAGTGGGAGAAGAAGTACAACGAGAACAGGAACGCAAACAAGGTAAGCAACTGAAATTTCAATTTTGTACTGGTGAATTATGGTACTATTCTTTTCCTCTTGATTGCCACTCTACCCTACACTACATTGTGTATGTGCGTCGTTGTAAAAAGTGCACATTGTGTGAATGCACTGATTATTCCATTTCTGGTTAATACTGCAGAGTCTAGTATCATGAGTAGGTGCAAATGTTTAGAATTGGGCATTTGATTAGGTGAAGCTTACAGTCTTGTTCACTCACTTCACTTACTTTTGTTCTACAAATTAATTTCAGGGTGATGTCGAGTTAAAGAATAAGTCATATCAGACAGATGCTGAGGCTGAAGCCCTCCCCAGCACCAACAACCCGTCTGCAGAACGTTTGCCAAACGGTTCCCTTTCAGAATCTCTCCAAAACGGTGCCCAGCGGCGTGAAGCAAACGAAGAGCCCGATCATGGTTGTGCGCAAACGTCTTCCATTTCAGCACCAGAAAGCTCCAACAACAGCACAGTCACAAGGCAAGATCAAGACCGCGGAGACCAAACATCTGACACACAGTCGTCGTCGTATCCACCGGCGGCGTCATGCAGCATCGCGGACATAGAGAGTGTCCTGCAGGCGCTTCAACGCGCCAGGATATCCCTGAGCGCCAAGCTGAGCAAGCCTGTTCCTCCCAGCCAGGTGACCCTGGCGCTCCCGGCGCCCGGAGATGAGCACAGAGAATACGACGACCTGCCGTCCAACGACGACGACGACGACTCGTATGGGTACGGTGAAAAGCTCATCGGCTCAACTCCGGCCCTTCAGGAGATTCTGGCGCTCCCGGCACCAGAAGATTACCATGAAAGGGAGGATGATTCGCCGCTGTACGACGCTGCCATTTCGCATGTAGAGAAAGCAAGCAGCTCGAGCCCTCCTCGTGAGGAGATGCTGGCGCTCCCCGCGCCAGGAGACGATTACCGCAAAGAGATCGAGGATTACATGAAGATCCCCGTCGGCACTACTCCTGGTCTTTTCCGGTTGCCCATAGACTGGTTTCCGGGGGATGAGAAGATGTTCTCAGGTACTGCCTGTGGTTCAGGGTTTAGTCTGGGAGCAGCGGCTCGCCATGCCACGAGCATTTTGAGAAACCCCGCTGTTTCTTGTGGTGCCGCGACATCAGTTCCGTCGGTTTCCAGTGATGGTTCTGGGTTTCCATCGACGCAGGGGATTGATCTCCAGGTTTCTGCACTTCTTTCGGCGCCTGCTTCTGGTAGGTGTATCAGCGTGCCAACACTAGATTTTGCAGTCGGGGCTGGGACTCGGAGTATTCCTTTCCTTTCTGGAATTTCAGGACTTCAGGATCTGAACAGAGGGATGCCTCTTACAGATGCAGATCTGTTCTTGCAGCGTGGTATCTCTAATAAATGGATGTTGTAAGTTCTTTAAAGTACGCCATACGTCTTGTGTTGGTTTCCTTTGCCTGTAGTTTGGTATAGCAGTATATAAGCAGGAGTATGTTGAGCAACAGTTAAGCAGCTACTGTAGTATAGCTTTTGTTTACAGACAGACAGGAGTACAGGACAGCACCGTGAGTGTGGCTGTGGTACTGGTGGTGGTGCTATGTCTGCAAAGGTTGTGGAAAGGCAATTTAAGATGAGCAATGATAAATTTGCCCACCTTTGGCCGAACTGGTCTCCGGGTTTGCTGCACTCCAGTGTCGTTCATGATGCGAGTATGCTGCTCTGCTTGCGTCCTGGAGCAGCCTCACTAACCTTTTTGTCCAGCCCATACAACATCATGATGTTGGGAGCGGCAAGTGTGCTGCTGCCACCAACGCCAGCCAGCCAGCCGCCATCATCGCGACCACCGCCCTGCCTCAAAGTCATCATCCGTTTGTCACGCACAGTTCCGATCCGTGCGTGGCGCGTGCGGGTGCGCGCGTCCACCGTCCATGCCCGTTTGTCTGCCTGCGCTCCGTTGGCATTCGCAAGAGGACGCACGCTAGAGTCAGGATTAGGCTGGGGGACGGCAGCCACAGCGGTCGCCCTACTGACAGGTCACAGCCTCAAAGGTGGACCTTAAACATATGTAGTACAGATTGAAATTCAGCACGGCAATGGCTCACGTTGGTTGCATGCATAACTCCTTTTTCATGTCACGATTATACAGGCTGCATTCCACTATTTGCTCAAATCTATTATACAGGCTGTATTCCACTATTTGCTCAAATCCTATGTATCCATAGGAATGAAAACGAAAATAGTAATCTCCGATTTTCGAAAATCGTTTTTGAGTTTTTTCCGATTCATAAGCCTAAATAGAAATAGTAGCGGTAAACGAAAACGATAATGATAAAAATAAATGGAAACAAAAGTGGAAACAATTTTGCCCTCTTCCGACCAATTTGGAAGATTACCATATTTAACCGGTAATTTACCGTTGGTAATTACCGATTTAAAGGTCTTGAATCCTAATTTATTTATAGACTATACAGTGAAGAAGAGACTCTAATAATTTATGTTTTTATCACTATGCTTTGTCAAATCAACTTAGAATTTTAACGTTTATTCGTGTCATTGTCAAGAGTTATCATGCTCTTGCGTGATTTATCACTGTTTGAGATTAAGATTTGTGTGAAATGTATGATTTAGCTTATGGTCTTGTTAATTGTGGCTTTATTTATTAATGTCATATAAGTTAAGTCAAGTTATATGGCTCTTCTCAAGAGATTTGTTGTGTTCATCGTTTTTAGGATATCGTTCTTATCGATTTCGGCCGTTATCGTTGAGTTTTCCTATCGACTATACCGTTTTCGAAATTATCGAAATACCGGTGCCGTATTCGTTTCCGACAATATCGTATCGATTTCGTTTTCGAGAACCTACCGACCGTTTTCATCCCTAGGTATCCAGGTATCCAAGGGAGCCCTTGCATCCGCACTGCAGCGAACGGCTTTGCCCTTGCATCAGCTCTGCACTCTCTCGCACCCGATTGTGCAGCGAATCGTAGGGGTCTCTGATGCGCTCACCGTCTTTTCCCCATTTGTTCCTTCTTCCTCACTTCAGTTCTCGCGTAGACCGTCGCCGCCGCAGCTCGATTCAGCCCCGTCGCGGCTTGTGATTCAACGTCGCTGCTACTCGGTTCTTCGCCTAGCCCTGTGCCCCTGTCTCCTTGCTCTACGGTGGCTCCTTATCATCTGCCAGCGGCACACCGTGCCGTGCAGCTGACCACATCTTCCTGTGCACTCGTCCTCACCGCCGAAATCTAGGACCATGAGGAACCCCTAGCTGCTCGCGCATGTCATGTCCACCAGTGGCGTTCTGAAGAGCCTCGCCGTCTTGACGCACTCCATTACGGCGACTCTTTTCGGGACCTCGAGATCTCCCACTTAGCTACTCTCTGTCTGATAAGTGATAACTGAGTCACAGTAGCTGCTCACTTGGATGTTCATGGGTTCAAGAACGCAATAAACTTACTTCCTCAAAATAATAATAAAAAAAAGAACGAAATAAACTTGCAAGGTGGCTACCGCTCCTTTCTCCAGAGTGTAAATCAGCACCGAGCTCAATAGTACGTAGTAACCATCACTAGTTAATTGAGCTTTCTTGGGGATGCCAGTTCGCGCGTGCTGCTAGCGTACATTATTTGGCTTTCACGCGTGCTACATTGATTTTACAAAGTATCTTCAATTGTAGAAATAAACCCAGGAACACCACTTATGAACTCAAGCTAGAGCCAGATTAAGAGGGGGTGAGCTACCACTTGTGCAGTCAACCAAACAAACATGTTTGAACTCCTGTGTGCCCAAGTATGGAAACCAATCACGTGCACAACAGGATACTCTACCTATCCAGTCAAACTAAACAACCGCAGGTTGCATTGTCTAATGCAGGATAAGGATATGATGCATAGGGTCTATATGTTATGCAAGTTAGTGCGAGCAACCAATCAGAATCAATACGAACTCCCAGTAGGATGTACTTTAGGAAAGTGCGGTCCTAAAATGACTATTGACTACAAAACAAATGCCCTGTGTACCTAAGTTAACACAAAACCAGATAGGAGTTTAGGTATAGCTCAGATTTTTTTTTTTAACTGGGACTGTACAACAAATTTATATCCCTAAAACCAGCTAAATAACAAGTCCGTCAGCGATGATATACAGCAGTCTCAAAGTATCTGAAAATTAGATACATCAGGATCAGGACATGCTAACTAACCTAAGGAGTAATATAGGATATACACCAGCTTGTCGAGAAACAGTCAGTCATGATTCATGAAAGCATGAGATGTTCATACTTCGCCATAGCTACAAAGTACCCAAAATTGTGCTATAGGCCAACACACTTCACCCACCTGAACGGGCGTCCGATCTTGAAAGGAAGTTCATAATCTTTCATGAAAGCTGATTCTCTCCTCGCTGCCTCTGCTTCTGACCATACATACAACCCCCGCTCTTGACGACCACCAGGGACTGTGTTGTCAAGTATCAGAGCAACCAGAAATGCAATGACCATGTTGAATGAAAGTACAGTGTTGAGGACATAGTTCACCTGAAATGCAAGCAGATAACGAAATTGCATTGAAATGCTTGGATATAAGGGGCTATCAAAATTACATGATAACAGGACATCACATGCTCTCTGTATGATTGTAACTCTTTTCTTACGAAAAATTAAGGTACAATAGTGTCCTAGGCCCTCTATTAGGTTGGATTGAAAGTACAATTCAAGGCATTCGGATCTCAAGGAAATAATCATAAAAATCAAGAGAATGTTATATTTAGTTTTGCTTCTCTAGCACAACATTGTCAGGAGTTGGAACTAAAAGCAAAAGGCAAAGTAAAAGGAAGAATGTCATTGAAACCACTTGAACCAAGGAGCTGAAGATCCATGATCAAAATAGACAGTAATAAAATTTGCCATCCTTCAAGCATGTACATCAAGCATCAGATTTTGTACCTAATACAACTATCATACTTGAGTAATTTTACTTGAAGCACATAGCTTGAACTGCCAAGCATAAATCCAAAATTAGTGTCTTCATATGTTCTCTTTTTTCATCATCCATTTTTTAAGTCACAATAGAATCCCAAAACTATTCCACTTGTGCAGCAGTAAAGCTCCCAAAGTTCAAGTTTGTTTATGACCTGCACTATATTTCATAGTGTTAAATTGAGCTGTTTATAGCTGAACATTATGTAGTCAGACCCCTCCAACAATCCATCTATTATCTATGATACTTTATTCTTATCGATGCCATCTGGGTGCTGGCTGACAATTTTGGCACAAGAACAAGCTTTTAGGCGGTTCGCCTTCCCAGTAAGCTAGTGGAAGAGTTGTGCAGTCAAAGGCAAGCCGGCCAGAGACTGGCTGGTGGCAGGGAAATTAGCACCAGAAAGAGGATGGGGATTGGGAAAGGGTTGCGTTCAAGGCAAGGGACACAGAGGAGAGGGGTGGTGACAAAGCCCACATGGCAGTGGCACAAATGCACAAGCAGTTGCTGCACCAGAAACAATAGGGTGGAAGCCTGTGGCATGCAAACAAATAAGAGGCTCCTAGGCCCCAGTTAAGGTTACAGTTTTTTATTTGCCTGGATTTTAGGCAATAATACCCACCTTTTTAAACTATATAATGCACAGATAAAAAGCAGAATAGAATAAAGGATTCTGGTGAAAAAAAGATTGGAAGTTTGAGTACATACCCCGCCAGATCCAGTGTGAACAGGTCCATGAGATGCAACAATGTATGGTTGAAAGTAAATTGGCACTGATGAGTTTGCGCTAGAATGTACACCATACTGCTGGAAGTATGAAGGAACTGATAGGGACAAGAATAAAGCCAGCCCAACTATAATACTGTTCCTGGAGCTTCCAGTAGCACTGTAACGAAGATTGGACAAGCCAAGAGCACAGAGCATAGCCCACATGAAGCAAAGGAGAGCAGCAACCATAACATCAGGAATAGAAGCAATGAAGGCACCGACTTTTCCTACAAAGGAGTCATAATAACAGTGATAAGCAAGAAGTATGTCTATTATGCTTTCATTAGCTTTGATTATCTTTGCTCACAGCATGAGAAACTTTTTACCAAAATGAAAATGTAAAATAAGTTTCTTACCAATAGTAGAAAGCAGTACGAGTAAAATAGCACCAAATCCAACTGCTCTTCGACTACCCATTTTAGTCACAGCAATTGTGTGTACGTTCTCTGTTATTGTTGCAGAACCAACTCCTGTACCCCAAAGTCCAGCCAAGACTGTAGATACACCCTCAACACCAATACCTCTGCTAACAACACCAGATGTTGGTGGCCGGGTAGCCACAAACAAAGATGATGCATGGTAGGAACCGACCTTAAGTTGAAAAGGCACAAACATATTGTTAGGAGAGACAAACTTGATTCATATGTATACTGGAGTCAAATGGTTGTTTCTGGATTTTTAAATAATAATAAAAAGAAGGCACTGTCATTACTAAGTTAGCTAATTTCCAGGAACCATTAGCAGAGCAAAACAAGTGCTCGAGAAGAAGGCCTATGTCAAGTTGATCATCAAGAAGTTTACAACTGTACTGCAGCAGATCTAATCCAAATAATGCATATTATGAAAGGTAAAGACACCATGGAAAGCATTGTAGTTATTAGTAATAATTAGTTAGAATCAAACTTCGGAGAAATCATCAACTTACTGAATCAACAGAAGCAATAACTGATACTACACACATCACAAGGCCCATTTTCCAGCTAAAAATTGGAGTTCCCCATTGCAATGGATAGGGAAATCTGAACCAGGGTGAAGATCTTAAGGCATGCGAAGTGTCTACACGGCAAGATTTCATCCTCTGTACATGCTTCCGACAAAACGCTGATACATTGTTTGAGGCAGGAATATTTGCATCACAACCTTTGTAGCTATAAACTCCAGTTGCTGTGAGAACGAAAGCAAGAGCCCATGTGATTCCTAATCCAAGAGGAACCTAAAGAGGCAGCATCAGTAGTTCAGAAATTAGCCTCTCATACCAACCAGCATGCAGTACAGACCCAAACATTCAATCAACATCATAACTTCATAAGCGAAAATCTTACCGCATAAATAAGAAACACTCTGTACCCAAATAACTTTATTTTCCGGAGGTACTGCCACAAGTAAAATATATAAATTATCAGAAAAAGGAAAAAAAAATGCTAAATACTGTGTCTAAAAAATGATTTCCTGCATACTCACAAGTGCAAAAATAACCACCATCAACAACTGTAAAATTCCCATCTCTATACATGTCCCTATTTTAGTGAAAGCATAACTGAAAAATGAAAGCCCAACAGCTGCAACTGTTGGTGAGACAACAACTGGATTTATCACCCTGAAATAAGCAGAAGAAGACAAAACACACAAATAAGGTATATATCACCCGAGTATTACTACTTGTCACTACTATAACATATGGTTAATTGTACAACAAAAAGACGAGGTGCATGAGTAATTGTATTCATCAGTTACAGAAACATTAAAGGATGTTTATGGCTGGGAAACAAACAGTTTACACTTAGAAACCAACACAAAGTGGCCAAGCCATAGCAACAATGATCACTGTAGCTTTTAAATCATCAACATTCAACAATATGTCTGCATTGTTCATACTGAATGGCCATGCAATAGATGGTTAGAAGCCCATGCAAAAGTTGTTATATACTTCAGATATTTGGCATTCAGAAATAAGAACAAAACTTCAGATCAAATCTTATATTTCCTAAGAGTGTATGCCACCAAAACTCTTATGTTTATCCATTCACTACTATGGCCAATCATGTTTATGTTTTTGCATTAAATAATCATTTGCACACCTGGAGGGACAAGAAAACGTGTTTATATTTTATCAAAAGAAAAGGAGGTAAACCTAAGAAATAGTGACATGAGGCCTGTATATCCCAAGACCACTTGGAATGCACCTCCAATTATTATAGCTCCCTGCAGGTGCTTCATTATGTGTTTAAAATTCTGCAATGAAAAGCAAGTTGTTAAGCTCAGTCAGGACTGCTAATAGAGAACAGAAAACAAGCAAGCATTGCATGACTGAACATTTGACATGTTCCAGGCATGCAACAACATAAGACACACTGAAATTTATGCATACATTATCATTGAGCCCAAAGAATTCTGGGGAGTTGATGATCGCGAGCGCAGGAGCCAGGTATACAAAGGATGGACCCTGCACAAGTGGCAGTCTCGTTCCAACAAACATGTGCAGCAATGTAGTCATCCCAGTGACGAGCAACACTGTGGACACCACTGCCGCCATGTCATCCTGACCCAAACACGAACCTCTTCAGTAAGAAACACAATAAATCAGTGATAGTGCACGAGATACAACAAATTCGATTCCAGAACTCACAGCCGAGCCGCCCATAGCAGGAACCATCACGAGAGGGATCAGGATGATTGAACCGACCATGGAAATGTAATGCTGGAATCCGTATACCACCAGAGGAACTGCAGCGCAGCATAAAACCGATCAAATTAATGCACCGCACATCATTACACCATACCACACACCACCCGTGCGCATTTCTCTTCCTCCGTCGGGTACTTACGTATTCCAGGAGTGTCACGGAGCTCGTACTTCACATGAGCCGGCCGCTCCGGCGTCTCCTCCTCCTCCTCCTGTAGCTGCGGAAGAGGAGGCGCGGCCGCCTGCCCATTCGGTCTTCCTCCATCGGAGTCCCTCCTCCTGGTCCTCGCCTGGGGAGGCGGCGGCGGGGGATGCTGCCGCTCGCCATTTCCCGCGGCGGCAGGAGGGACCGGGAGGGTGGAGCTGGGCCGGGACGACGGGCCGGACTCCAGATCGGAAGGGGTGGGGCGAGGGAGGGGAGCCTGACCCGAGCTGTGGGCGGAAGCCGAAGGCAGTGACTCGCCGGAAACGCGGGGCTGGAAGCCCGTGCGCTTAGCCCAGGAGAGGGGCTGCGCCTGCGGCTGCGGGGGCGGCGCCGGGGGCCAGGGGCCGGGACGCCCGCGGCGAGGCTGTGGCAGAGCGCCGGAGGTCGACGACATCGCGGGGGCCGGGTACCGCCGCCGGCGAGCGGCGGCGCTTGGGGAATGGTACTAGGGAGCGGGGGAGTGGCGGTGGCGAGGGTTTTAGGGGAGTGTGGTGTGGGGCGGGCGGAGGCAGTGGTGAGCTGGACTCCTCCTGGACGCGTACAAATCCGTGCGTGCGGAGATTCTGCGGACGCGAGCGGGCAGGGCCCACGGCGTCAGAGGACGTTGCGGGCTTTGTGCGGCGTGCGTTTGAAATCGGATAGGGTCAGGTCAGGTGTGACGGGTGTGGTTTTCCGGCCGGGTCAGGCGCGGGTCATGTGACGAGTTGTGCGTGCGTGACTGCGAGGTCGTACTCGGTCGCTGTTTGGCACTTGGCTGCTCTTGTTGCTTCGCCACTAGGCACGGGCACGAATGCACGATAAGGTTCTAGGTTGGGTTCGGCATCATCAATCATCTCCACGCACTTTGCGTCAAAAAAAAATTACCCCCTCCAAAGTCCCTAATGAACTTCCAGCGTGCAACCTTTGGGAAACCTTATTTGTTCCGTATTATATCACCGATACGAGTTGTCTTTAGCAGTTTAGCGCATATTTTACTAGTTTTGAATCTTTTTTTTTTCAAATATGAGCATGCTTTTTGTACATTTACATTGCCATAATTCAAGCGTCATTGTGTTAAACAAAGAATATGAGAGAAAACAATTAAACATTAATTGACATGCGTTGTGACCTGTAGGGGCACCAGCATGCACCAAACAAAGACTTTTTCTACTACCCCATTCTATTAATATTTTGTCCATAAGGTCGTGCGCGCATACTAAGAATACTAGTTTCAAGAAACAAATCAATATGAAATGATCGTCCGTAGACTTATATATTGAAAAGGTATTAGTACAACCTAATCTATCATAGACTAGTAAAAAGAATGCAAGAACTAAGACATAGACAAATATTGTGCAGCAGAAGGAATATAAAACAAGGATGGCTCATGGCTGAGATGAGGTAGAGGGAACAACTCAATCATATATTGTTTTATTTAATCACCACTAATTTCCCTCCAGAAAAAAAATAAAAAATCATTTACGAATATTATTCTAACATTTTGGATACACTACTTCAGATTTCAAAATTTTAAATAGTGAACAAGGTAATGGTACATTTTTTTCAAATATTAAATTAGTATATCTAAAATGTTGAGTTATACTTCGTAGATCAGTAAATCAAGTTTTGAAAAAAAATATATATCCAGCAAATAAACATCATTAGTTATAGAGTTTGAAAAAAAGAAAAATATAAATAAATAATAGCTTATAGTTATGAGTCGTGGCCCACTGTTGATAGGCTACAATACCTAGGCCAGACTATTGGGCCGTGGAGTGTGTAAGCAACTCTCTTTCGTGAATCATGCAAAGTCTCTTGTTTTGATTTTTGAAAGGGTCCATGCTTTTATAAGTAGTATAAATTCCTTCATCTACTAAATGTGATAAGCATTACCTTATGTGTCATTAGAAAATTGAACTTCACTTTCGGAGAGAGGAGACACCCACAGACGTATTTAATAAGGGCAAAAAAGGAAAACTATCCCTCAATTAATCACTCTTTAGCACGTCTTGGTATCTGCAATCATGTGCTAAACGACTCCTAAAATCAGTAGGATGGAGTACGTAGCTGCCGCTTAACCATTCACATCGCCAAAACAAAGATTGCGGCACGGAGCTGCGGCTGCCTGCCCCTTTCGTCCGCGCTCGATGCAGTTCGCACCAGCACTCAAGGTCTCGTCCCGTCCATACTTCATATAGATAGCCGTGTAGCTCCCGCGAGCTCTGCGATATGCGCAAGCCCAGCTCGCCGATACAAACACACACAGCGCCGGGGGGTCGTCTCAGGCAGCCCAGCTCCAACGTGCAGCTCGGCAAAAACTAGCTAGCTAGCCACCCTTTGTTGTTGCAGGCCGGCTCCAGCAGTAGGGGCGGCGGCGACATGGGGTTGGGAGCTGTGGCTGCGACCCGGGAGGATGAGAAGGCGAAGAAGATGGAGGCCGGCGACGACACCGTCGGCCAGAAGCTCGACGCCGGCGCGCTCTTCGTGCTCCAGTCCAAAGGTGACTTCTTCCGTCCTCGCCATATTTTCCGTGCTGCGCGTGTGTGCTGCTTAGCAACCTGCAACCATGCATCTTTGTGTTTCTTGAGCACCAGCAAAGCTTCACGGTGAGACCGCTGGGTTTTTTTCCCCTCTCCCCTTGTCGCAGTACAGTAACAAGCAGAATAACTGGCGGTTATTGCTAAACAGTAAACACTACGACCTTAGCGACCCTGCTGTTTTGCTTGATCCATCTGTAGATGACTGCGGTCCTAATTACCAGTAAGAACACTAGCTAGCTAGCAGTAAAATCACGGTACGGTTGGTTGCATACCCCAGCTATCAGTAAGGCCCCGTTTGGAACGCGGGAAAAATTCCCCTTTCCTACGTTTTTCTGTGAAAATGAACTGATTTTTTTAAAATTTTTGTGCGATTTCTATGAAATTCATGCGTTCTAAACAGGCTCTAAGTGATGTTGACAGACGAGAGATCTAGAAGACGATGACTCATCATCTTTCCTTTCTCTTTTTTAATAAAAAAACAGAGAGAAACAGAGGAAGCTTCATTGATTTGCATGGTGCTTGGCAAATGACCTGGCCATCGAGCTGATGTTACTGACTGTTCCTCCTCTGACCACAGACCACCTCCTGATCAAAAGATCTCGGTGAGAGAGTGAATGCATGTTTCAATGCTCTCCCCAATCTACCGTGGTCGTCCAAATTTTTCCTTTGGCAGTTTCACTTTACGGTAGGTGCCCGGATGCGTTCGTCTCCCTGCTTTTATCACTTCCCTGACTTTTCGTCTCTGTCCATCCCCTTCCCGCCCTCATGGCTCATGGAGTCTTGATCATGGCGGCACGTATCACCTGCCGTTTTGCAGCCGAGAAAGAAGAGACAAAACAAGGTGTACTTGGCGGTGTCTCTCCGATCCCTGCCGCCGATGCCTCGGCGATGAATGCTCCAGCCTCCAACATGTGCGTGCCATACTATCTGTCCCCTAAACTAGTCTGCCCCCAGCACACAACTAGTACTCTCTTCATCCCAAATTACAAGATATTTCAAGAAGAATTTTAGAGAGTTAAAATATTTTAAATTTGACCAAATTTATATAATAATATAATAATATTTATGATATCAAGTACGTATTATTAGGTTATTTATTAATTATATTTTTATAGTATGTATATTTGATGTTATAAATATTTATAATTTTCTCTATAATTTGTAGTTAAATTTAAGATGATTTGACTCTCTAATATTTTTTGAATATTTTATAATTTAATACGAAGAGAGTACTAAACAATAAGTCAACAACGAGAAACGAAATTTGATGCTCCATGGAATAACGCATATTTGTATTTAGTCATTGCGCGCGGTTGAAACAGGACCAACTAATACACAACAGCGCTCATCCATTTAAGAAAAAAAAAACTTAAACCGAATTCGGTTGGTTTAGTCAAATATGTGGCCGGGTTTTATTTGACGGATACAGTCGACGACCATCTGACCTTGTCTTTATTTGGAAACTTGGTCCGTGTGCTAGTTCGGGCCATCGTTGACTTACAAGCATCTGCATGCGCCCCATGTTGCATACACACTCGAGGAGCAATAATCGTGGTCTCGTGGCAGAAATACAAATAGGCCAGGTGGTTGGCCATGGAAGTGCTTGGCAATATATGCATGGTTCAGGATCCGCCTAATCATATCATATCCACGGCGCTTCACAGAAAATTGAGAAGAAATCAAGTGCAGATATGTAGAGTTGCTTGCCGACGATGAGGTATCCATTTGACGAAGCAAGTTTCTCTTTCGCTAGAAAGTCGCATCTTTTGACCCCTGGCTCTGGACTAGGCGCATCGCCGCTTCGGTATCTTCTGCTTTTCTGAATCTTGAAGAGACCTGATAAAGTGATAAGTCGTGACGTGCACATTTGAAAATCAGTCGCGTGTGCATCGGTTCAAATATGATTTCTTCATATTCATATGCTTTATTATTTTTCTATATGTGGTATAAGTGTATACACGTGTTGATGTGTGATACCACGCAGTATATATAGCACGCGTGTACTTGACGGGAGGCAGATCCAAACTCTCTGTGTACGGTGTACCGTTTCATAAATAAAGGCTTTTTGAATTTGGAGGATGCTGTGGTTAAATTTGGAGTTTTGGGGTGGTAAATATTAATTATTGAGCTTATGATCATCGACGTATCCCATGCTGCTGCATGCAGGTTCGTGGCTGCACTGCGGGTACCACCTGACGACGTCGATCGTGGCCCCGCCGCTGCTGAGCCTGCCGTTCGCGTTCGCGGCGCTGGGGTGGGCGGCGGGGATCATCTGCCTCGTCATCGGCGCCGCCGTCACCTTCTACTCCTACAACCTCCTCTCCCTCGTCCTGGAGCACCACGCGAAGCAGGGCCGCCGACAGCTCCGCTTCAGGGACATGGCCACGGACATACTAGGTCAGTCAGTTACACTACTAGTAGTAACTCTCTACCAAAAGTAGTAACTTCTTCTCGCTCTACCGGCCGGTTCAATTCCTGCGTACGTACTCCTCGGTTGTAGCAGAGAGGCAGAGAGCTGAGTTTTTCGTTGAATGGTAACCGCAGCTTTGGACAAATATAGTGTTTCTGCATGATGACGACGGCGTGTTGTACTAACCATACACTGTCATTGTCGTCGCGTCCATTGGCAGCCTGAATTAATAGATGGTCCAATATGCCAAATGCCGACCATCATATCCGACAGCAATATTGGTCGTCGTTGATAGATGCACATATATAGTTGTGCTAATAAGGGTGCATCCGACGAAAGGTCGAACGCATCAAGGCGTAGCGACGTACAACTGAGCATTTTGTCCAGCCATATATATATATGTGCTGCTAGCCGTTGTTTTTGTGGGGTTTTCAGACTTGAAACTTCATAGCACGCGGTCAAGGACTAGGACAGCAGATCGGTCAAGGCAGAGGCGGCAGTCTCCGGTCGGCACAGCGGCTTGCAATAATTGATGAACCTCCCTCCATGCGGCCAAGCCAAAATAGAAGGTTATCTGAGAGCTACTATTGCTCATCGCTCATAGCAAAGTATAATAATAGACCGTAAATGGCTAAACGTCCAAGTAGACGAGAGAGAAAAGGCGGACTGTAAAGAGATTACAATTGGGTTAGACATAATAAACTAATAAACTTTATGCGATAAATAATTTGATAAGCTAAGAAAAGATTAAAAAAATCTTATATTGTTAGGCCTGCTCTTACGGCAATTATATTACTACTAGTACTAGTAGATAAACGACAGGACGTGGCCATCTGAGAAAATTCAACTGTTTCCACGAGACAGGGCACGTTATGTGCGCAGGCACAGCGCGGTTCCTCTGAAACACAGTAATGCCAAGGCCCAACGCTGACAGTTTTGTCCGGGGGTCCTATGGAACGTACGACTTCAGAGTTCAGATCTGAAGTCGTTGGAGATTTGCAACGAAAACCAGAGCACTGACTTGACTTCGCATCACTATTCATTGGCATGCAAGTTTCTCAAACCTGGGAGCTTCTATTACATGTCAGTGTCAAATACACGTGCTGGGAAAAAATACCATCATTTGCCCAAAAAAATCAGACATGTGACTATGTGAGAGATTTTCAGCTAACCCGTTCACTGATCTGATAAACTTTGATTTGATTGTGCTGAAGGTCCTGGATGGGGAAAATACTATATTGGGCCGATCCAGTTCCTGGTGTGTTTCGGAGCAGTCATCGCGTGCACTCTCCTGGCCGGACAGAGCATGAAGGTACCGGCAAGTTATGGCAGAGAGATGGATCGATCGAGCATGATTCCATCACATGAGTTCCTACTTTTTTTTTCGCGAACATGCATGCCTGAGTGAGCACGGACGCGTGTTCCTACTTCACTTTCAGGCGATCTACCTGCTAGCCAACCCCGGCGGCACGATCAAGCTGTACGTGTTCGTGGCCATCTTCGGCGTCTTCATGATGATCCTGGCGCAGCTGCCGTCCTTCCACTCGCTCCGTCACGTCAACCTCATCTCCCTGCTGCTCTGCCTCGCCTACAGCTTCTGCGCCGTCGCCGGCTCCATATACCTAGGTACGTAGGTCCTGGATCAGCAGTTCAGCAGCTCAAAAGGAAAAAAAATTCCAGCGTGACCGGTAGTACTCGATCCGATCGGTACGACGATATATACAACATGACAGGAAACTCCGACAAGGCGCCGCCTAATAAGGACTACTCCGTCTCGGGTGACGCCCAGAGCCGTGTGTTCGGCATCTTCAACGCCATTGCCATCATCGCCACCACGTATGGGAATGGCATCATCCCCGAGATACAGGTGCCCTGATCTTCCGATCCTAAGGCCTAGCCACGATGATGGTCGTAACGATCGACTTTGCCATGTAAAAAGTTGTAACGTGTGCCCTCGATCAGGCAACGGTGGCGGCGCCGGTGACGGGAAAGATGTTCCGGGGGCTGTGCCTGTGCTACGCGGTGGTGGTGACGACCTTCTTCAGCGTGGCCATCTCGGGGTACTGGGCGGTCGGCAACCAGGCGCAGGGCACCCTGCTGAGCAACTTCATGGTGGACGGCGCGGCCGTGATCCCCAAGGGCCTCCTCCTCGTCACCCAGCTCTTCACGCTGCTGCAGCTCTCGGCGGTGGGCGTGGTGTACCTGCAGCCCACCAACGAGGTCCTGGAAGGCTTCTTCTCGGACGCCAAGCAGGGGCAGCACGCGCCGCGGAACGTGGTGCCAAGGCTCGCGTCCCGCACGGTGGCCGTCGCGCTGGCTACCGTCGTCGCCGCCATGGTGCCCTTCTTCGGGGACATGAACTCGCTCATCGGCGCCTTCGGCTTCCTGCCGCTCGACTTCGCCGTGCCGGCGCTCTTCTACAACGTCACCTTCAAGCCGTCCAAGAAGGGGGTCGTGTTCTGGCTCAACACGACTATCGTCGTCGTCTTCTCGGGGCTCGCCGTGGTCGCGTCCGTCGCGGCGGTGCGGCAGATTGTGTTGGATGCCAAAACTTACAAGCTTTTCGCCAACGTGTGAGGAGACCCAAAACTGACGCGGCTGTGTAAACGCCCTAGATGTTTTGTCGTGAGCGTTTTGTAGTGGTGTACGATCAACGATGGTACAAACACGCGAAAAATGTGATTTCCTGCTTGGCTAAGGAAGCTCGCAAGTAATTAAGCCAATAATTTAGTCTCGGTATGATCGATTATCGATGAAGTATACAAATACAAGCCACAAGGACAGCACCGGTCTGTTTACATCCCTTCAATTCAATGGGATGGAATTGGAGTTAGATTTCCAATTGGATCAACCTGATTGGTTCTGCCAATTCGAAATCATAGATCCTTCAATTTCAGGACTAGATTCTAATTCACGGGGTAGGGTAAATAAAGAATGAAAAGTAGTAAGACAGTATTTTACTACTGTAGTCTCCCGAAGTCCCGTCCTTGAGTACGCCTGTACGCGTATTCTTTTCTTTACTCTTTCTCTTCGTTCGTCTGCTCGGAACTCGGAAGTGCCGTCTGCCGTAACCTCCGTCATCTCCGCCGCCAAAACAGCACTTCGTTCGATCAGTCTCGAACTCTCGATGCGGCCGGCCCGCGCGGCGCCGCCAGCGTCGCGCGGGGGATGGGCGTTATACGAGCTGTACAGGGCAGCGAGCCGCGCGGCGGCGCCGGCGGTGCTATTGTGGCGGCGACTGCAAGGGCTAGAGCACCCGACGCGGTGGCCGGAGCGGCTAGGCCGGCCGTCTGCGGCGCGGCCTCGGCCGGGCTCTCCGCTCGTGTGGTTTCATGCCGTATCCCTAGGGGAGGGAATGGCCGCGCTCCCCGTTGTCCGCCACTGCGTCCGCCTACATCCCGGCCTCCCCATGCTATTCACCACCACCACTCTCTCATCGTTGTAAGCTCCCGTTCTCAACCGCGAGTGCCATTTTTAAAATCCGAATATTGCAATGTCGTCCCCTAAATGCTGCTATTTGGCCTGTATGCAGCGAAGTTATCAAGGATCCACTCCCTGATGGTGTCATATATCAGGTGCGTTTGCAGATTGCTCGCGTAGCTTCAGACCCTTGTGGCTGTGCTGGATAAAGTTTGTTTTCTTCGTGAGTACTATTTGATAATTCGAATTGGTTTGGCTTTGGCCATCTATTGATGCTTCTGCATTCCCGAGTGTTGCTGTTTAATTAGATAACCATACATTGATACAATACAGTTGTACTATCACTTAAATTTCACAGGATTATTGCCCTAAAAAGGTTGCAGGGTATTTACCTAACTGCAGCTATTAGGTTTGTCATAGTAAATTTCGAGTGAAATTGGGAGGGAAAGTGTAGTTCGTTCAGATACTGGGACTAGCTGCCTTGTAAGGATTTTGGAAATCTACATTGGAAGCAGCTTCATGTGCAATTTTTGCATTCTATGTTTATTTCTCCCTTCCAACCTCATTTTTGTATGTGTGTAGTTTGCTCCTATTGACTGTCCTAATGCAATAGACAGTTTTATTGGATACTGGAAGCCAAGTTTGGTACTTCTTCTGGAAAGTGAACTCTGGCCAAACCTCATTATGTCTGCAGCAGCAAAAGGGGTAAGTGGATTTCTCATAATTCTGGAGCATGACCAGATCACTGTTCATGATCATGCTTATTTTCTATTTCCTAGTGTTCATCCTTCTCTTTACTTTTCCATACTGCAAGAGCAGAACTTTTATCTGGACTATTCGTAGTTTCTGCATCACACATTCATGTTGTAGGCTGCAGTTACTTACTTGCTATGAATTGCCTACTTATTTGCAGATTGCAGTGGCTCTTTTAAATGCTCGCCTATCATTGAAATCTTTCAACCACTGGTCGATGCCTGTAGGGTTCCCATTAGTTGCTCTGATGCTCTCTAAACTATCACTTGTTGTCCCATTGGTAAGTAATCATGGTAATCCTGACCTTATTTTTATGTACATCCATTACTGCTGCCATCATTCATTTCTTATCGTTTCAGAGTACTATTCAGGCTATTTGTTTTCAGATGCTACATACACCACCAGGGATCATACATTTTGCTGGAGACTTAAAATATGGTATGCTTAAGTTTTTTCTAGTCTTTCCTGAGAATAAATTTTAAGTGATCCTATAAGTGATTTAGTTTCAAAGGTTGTCTTGGGAGCTTGAAAGATAACCATGTTTACAAGTCAAATGATTTATTAGAGGATTCATGTAATTCACATAGCTGTCGGAGATGTTAATGCCGAGGAAAATCAGGTCAATGAAATAAAAGATCTGCAACAGCAATTTAGCAATAGGCCCCTCTGGATGGCTGCTTCTATTCACAGAGGTGAAGAAGAAGGTAAGAACTCAGGAGCTGAACCTTTTGCTGATTCCTGGACTAATAAAATGTATTATATCACTTCACTTCCAGTAAGCTGTACAAAAAAACTGCTAGCATTCCACATTTTCATAATAATGTTTACTTCTGTCCCTAACTTTGTTGACTTCTTCGAGTTCTCCTAGAACAATTTCGATTACCATCTCCTGCTACAATTAATTGCTGAAAATGCTGTTATAATCTTATACCAAGAAAAAAATACTTTCAATGATAGATATATAATGTTGTTACATACTGATCAGGATTGAAAGTTTGACTTACATTTACTTAAGGTAGTTAAATGCCGCATACTTGTAAATTCTCTTACTGATGGACTATTTGTTCAAGATATACAGGAGTACTGTGTCAGTGGATGCTTCTATATCCTCAAGCTTAATAACTTAATACTTAAATTGTCTTTGTTTTAGAGAATCACCTCTGCCATAGTTTCATTCATGTAGTTTTATTTTTTCCCTGAACAATATTTATTAGTTTCTTATGAATGATCTTTTGTCAGATCATTATTCTGCATCACCATTTGTATTTCTGTTCGTACTCTGATCAGGAAAAATGGAGCTTTTGTGAAGTTATATCTGTTATTTATTCTTCATTTTTACATTTTTTAGTGTGGAGTGACATGGAGGAATTACATTCCTGACTTACTATTCTCGCGTTCTCAACTTTATTTTTTCAGTCATCCTCCGCGTTCATGATGAGTTAGTCAAGATGTATCCCGCTGTACTACTAATTCTTGTGCCAAGACATCCTGAGGTCTGCAAGAATATTTCCTTGGTACGGTAATGGTGCCTTTCTACCTCTTTTAAGTCATTTGATTACTTGTTTGTTACCAGTATTTTGTAGTATCTTATCTTGTTGGATACTCAAGTCAAAATAATTGAACACACAAAGGTAAGTTACTGGTGACCGATTTCACTATTTAAAATTTGAATTTCTTCAGTGTGAAGAGATTATCATTTTAATTTAGGATTCCAACTTTGTTCTGGTATGATATGAGCTGCTATTTGTTATGATAGTATAATATATCTGAACACATCTTTCTGTATGTTGTTGCAGGCACTAAAGAAACAAAAGGTCAATTTTGTGCTGAGGTCAACTAGGGAAGTGGTGGCTTCAAGCACTAGGGTATACATGGTCGATACTTTAGGTTTGTGATCATCTCCTTCTGAAAGTTGAAGTATTGCTGCACAAGTTGTGTATGCCTCCCTCCATTCTGAGATAATAAGCATATTTTGATCAAGGAAAAGTCATGTAAAATAAATTTTGACCCTTAATTTTCTCTTATTACAACATGTTGTCATTTGCGAAAGAATCACCATCATCTCAAAGGCATTTTAAATACAAATCTATTGATGCAATGCAAGTTTTATGTCCTAAAGTTGCATCTATTTTGAATAATTGTTGGTGAAAAATTGTAAAATTGGCATTTCCTTGTATAAAATACGCTTATCATTCTAAGACGGAGGGAGCATTAGCTAATGGCCTAAAATACCATGACGAACAGGGGAATTAAGAATGCTTTATAGGGTCACCCCAGTTGCAGTTATTGGCGGTTCGTTTCTATCTGGCTTAGCGGGCCATAATATTTCTGAGGCTGCTGCAGCTGGTTGTGCTGTTATGACTGGTGAGTCAAAGGTATTGACATATGTTTGGCATTTATTTGTGAAAAGTCACAATATTTGTTGTTCACAGAGTGAACTCTGGCATGCAGGACCCCATGTTGGACACTTCTACCATATGCTGGTTGAAATGTGGCAAATAAATCCTTTAGCTGTCAAGCAGGTGACAAGTCACAAAATTATTTTTCTGCTATTTTGCTACCTAAACAAAACACCATTTTGTGACTAGCATACCATTGCATAGTAAATTTGATCAGTAGCTCAGTTGCTCCTCCATAAAAGTAATCAGTCAAGGTCAGTCGTATGATGAGTGATATTTTTTTTTTGTTCTAGATTTGCCTCTTTTCCTAATGCTTACTGAAATTAGTTGGGCATGATAAAGTTCATGTTTAACAGAGGCAATTGGGCCTGAAAATTCTTTCACAGAGTGTTCTTTATTCATTCAGGTGTCAGGAGAATTCGAACTTTTGCAAACACTAAAAGAACTGTTTAATGATGCCAGCACTCTGGGAGCACGTCAAAGAGCTGCAAAAAATGCATTTTCCATTATGTCAGATGGAGTTGTGAACCGTGTATGGAATTTAGTCTGCAGGTTCGCCATTGACCTCCAAACAGATATGTGGAACAGTTGACTTATGTCTTATTTGGGGTGGATTGGAGTGCAACTTGAACTAAATTTCATCCCAATCCCCCCCAATACATGTTGATTGAGGTGAATCCGACAACATCCAAACATGGCCTTAGTGGAGACCTCTTGTAATCTCCGTGGTATGCTCATGAAACCAAAATTTCTCTGATAATCTGATAATAAGCTTTTACGGCACATTAACAGCTGCTGATTTATTGCAGGGACTGTTGGAGGAGTGGCAGTGCACAGATTCTGGGATGCTGGCGACCTGGTGAGTGGTGACAAAGGACAGACATTAAGCTCACATGAAAGAACGTATATCCACGTCATCTACTCGACTTGATCCTGTCGGAAATTTAAATATATTCCATAAAAAATCCTCTTGGATGTCTGTTATCCTTTCATTTCCTTGTAGCATGGACGTGATCTATATTTTGTCATTCCCTAGTGCCAGCCAGCAGATAATCTTTTGCAGTGCCTTTTTCTTTGTAAAATTTGCACATTCAAGGCTCCAGGACTTTCAAGGACCATGTCAATTTTAGTGTTAGATGTGAACTGTTAAATGCATATGATTTTTCGGGCGTGATATGTGTGATTGATGTCCTTTTCTATCTTGGCAAAGTACAATTGTGGGGAAAGGAAAGGCGGGAATGAGAAAAGGCAACAACGAATGTATGCCATAGGTTGGACTGCAATTTGCATACAGACATGAGGTAGCCAGGTAGCTCTTCTTTCTTCCCCACCTCGTTCAACAGTGCACATGTTGTAGAGAAGTCATCCCTTTGTGTACCAAAATAAATGCATTTGATGAGGAGTCAATTAATCTTAAATTTAGCTATATATATACCAAATCCTGTGTTTGATGTTACGCGCGTGAAGGAGAGACTATTTTGTCCGTGTCTTCTTGTGTGCGTTGTGGTAAATATCTTTGAACACTGAATACGTGGCATCTTGTCTGTGTCTTCCTGCTCGGCTGCCCTTTTGAAATGGCTGTGCCGGCTGAGGCTTGCTGCTACAGCAGTGGCAGTGCGGATGCAGCAAGCTCTTCCGATCAGGATGTGGAGTACTGGCATGGGTGTCTTCTTTTTCTTGAAAGGCGGCATGGAGGTCTTTAAAAAATAGGTATTGACGCCTTGCCTTCTTGGAAACAGCTCTCTTCTCTATCGTCTTTTTTTATGGAATTCTCTTCCCTATAGTTGCTGGTAGAGCGCTGCTAGTTTTTGTAGCGGGAATTCTCTATAGTTTTTGTAGTAGTTTTTGTTTATTGTATTTTCGTATTCTGAAGTCGTTCGGCGCACTGGGCAAAGGCATAGCAGCGCTGCCCGCCGCAGTTGATTTTTGAGCTGTTGAGGTGCTGGAGAAGTTTGAGCCAGAAGACCCAACCCGACGCCACCAGGAGGCCCAAAACGAGAGCTCCCATGCTGTTCTCCCTCCACTCCCCAGCTGCTACAAGTCAGCTACTCGCTCCTTCCCGCCGCACGCTCCAATTGCCATTGTCATGCCCACGAGCCGGCGCGACCCCGGCGGCGGTACCGGCGGCCGAGGCTGCGCTCCTACCGGGTGGGCTGCGAGCGGAGTCGCTGCCGCGGCACGTGGCTGTGGTGATGGACGGGAACTCGCGGTCGGCACGCGCGCGCGGGCTGCCGTCCGCGGCCGGGCACGAGGCCGGGCGCCGCGCGCTGGAGGAGGTGGTGCGGCTCTCCCGTGCCTGGGGCGTCCGCGCGCTCACCGCCTTCGCCTTCTCCCACGAGAACTGGAGCCGGCCCAAGGTATATGCTTGCCGCCCCCGTGCGCCGCCGGCCCGTCGCCAGTCGCCTTCTTTGTCACCGACGAGCTTTTGAAGATTCTCTTTGCCAAATCGCAGGTGGAAGTGGAATTCTTGATGGGGCAGTTTGAGCGAGCGATCCGAGAAAGCGTAGCTGAATTTTTGAGGTATGCATTTGCGCCGTCAGTTAATAGCCTCACACTTGGTCTGCACTGGCGTTCCTGATAAGATGCAGATGCATTCGAACACTCTCTATGGAGCTGGCAGTAAACCTCACAACTATTCTTTGTTGTCCTCGATATATTGTGGTGGATTGCTACCCCGTGATCATATCTCATTAGCTTTTGCTCTTCACATTTACAGGGAAGGAATTCGGCTACGTGTAATCGGCGACTCCTCAAGACTGCCGGTTTCTCTTCAGAAGACCGCGCGAGAAGCCGAGGAGGCCACACGGAACAACTCGCAGCTCGACCTGACACTGGCAATCAGCTACAGCGGGCGGAAGGACATAGTGCAAGCATGCCGGAACCTCGCTCAGAAGGTGCACGGCAAGCTGCTCAAGCCGGAGGACATCGACGAATCGCTGTTCGCCGATGAGCTGGAGACGAGCCATCATGCCAACGAGCTCCCTGATTACCCTGACCTGCTCATCAGAACCAGCGGCGAGCTGCGGCTGAGCAACTTCCTGCTGTGGCAGTCGGCGTACGCCGAGCTCTTCTTCACGGACACGCTGTGGCCCGACTTCGGTGAGGCCGACTACCTCGAAGCACTGGTCGCCTTCCAGAGCAGAGACAGGCGTTTCGGGGTAAGGAAATTGTAGCGCAGAGGCAGGCAGTGCCATGTGGAAGGCGTGCTTGAACTGTCAAGAGCTGGTACTGATAAGCGTTGGTCAGTGGATGATAATGGGTTTGGGGCCCATGGTATTCGCATGAAGCGGCTGTGTTTGTTACAACTCACAAATGGTGCTTGGCATGCGTAGATGGAGTATTAAAGATGGCCGTTTCTTAGTGGTGGTATGCAGTCAATGAATTCTTGTGAGAGTAGGAAATAAACTTAAGATGGTACTAGAGATCAAGCTGCATCTTTCATCTTGATTGAATAGATATGATTCAATCAGACAGGCTGCTGGAGGAGCAGCAACAATAAAAAAAATATCATGTATATATTTATTATTATTTTGATTCATGCAACCATGGTGAGCCAGGGGCTGAGATAACCTGACAGCCCGTGGTGTATGGTTTTTGCTGAAATGTTACTCGTAACTCGTAAGTAATTGTAGAATCGTATCAGCTACAACTAAAACTACCAGCAGCTGTTGACCTACTGTCAATGGCAGCCGAATGGATCCATACATTCTACAAGGTAGCTTAATGTGGCTTGATACAATGCGCTTACTGTATTATTGTTTTTTTTTTTTTTGGTTTTAGAAAAACTCTACTCGTATATCGATGATTGTAATCATGGTTTACTAAGGGTATGTATTGCAAAGGTGTTTAAACAGAAGCTTAAGGTGAAATAGCAAATAAACATCTATGTAAGAGCCTTGCCTTGCAATGGTAGTTTTATTCAAACGATGTTTAAATGGCTATGAGCATCTTTTAGTGCCAAAAGCTGTAATGCAAATTACATATTCCTTGATCATTTTTATACCGCTTCAAGCGCCTAGACGCTTCAAGCCAAGCCAAGCCAAGCGTTGAACGCTTGCCGGAGCATCAAGCGCCGAGGCTTGCATGTGCTGCCCTTCACGGTGGCAAATGGTCTCAAAACTGCACGTAAGAGGCTTGCAGTGTACGTGGCCTAAAACTTATTTAGATCCATACAACTAATAGTTAATTGCTAAAAATTAGCAAAGACTCTATTTAGATCCTCAGCTAAATGACCCACTAGTATTTTACTTGCTACCCAACTAAATAAGTATTTATAGTTAGTTAGGCGGAGTCTTCTATGCATATATAGAACGAAAACCAGCTAATGATACGGGGGTAATGGCGATGGCCATTGGGGGCGGTGGACAGGAGAACACGAGGGATGGGAACAGAGTCCACCGTTGACTTTAGTGCATTGCTGCTGGACTAAAGGGGTGTTTGATTCAAGTAGCTAAAGTTTAGCCCTATCATATTAAATTTTTGAACATTAATTTAATATATTAAATATAGATTAATTATAAAACTAATTTCATAGTTTTTTATATCAATTGCAATCAATTACAAAGCTTAAACGAGGCTAACTTGTGGTTAATAAGAGGGCTAATTGACGGTAGAGTCCGTTAGCTCATAATTAGCTCATATTTAATCTATTTTTATAAGATGGGTTAATTTTAGCTCTAGGATCTAAATAGTCTCTAAGTCTAATTACTTCATAATTTGACAATATGTTTCAACAATAAATATGTATTAATGATAGATTAACTAGACTTTAGTCTACTCATATGCGATTAGTTTTGTAATTAACTCAAATTTAGGGTCTGTTGGGTATAGTTTATAATAGCTTCATGAAGCTGTTGTGAGCTATTTTTTTTGTCAAACACCTCTTTCCAAAACAGCTTTACCCATAGAGCTATTTTTCTCCCCCTCTTACAAAGATATGAAGTGGGATGAAGTTGAAAATAGTAGTTTATCATAACTCTCTCCTTTCTTTCCCTCTCATATTCATGCATAAAATTGTTGGTGAAGCCGTTTTGCCAAATACTTTTTCCAAAATAGCTTAGTTTCACCTATAGAGTTCATGAAGCTATTTTCTAAAAAAACAGCTTCACTAGTGAAGTAGAGCTGTGCCAAATAGGTCCTTAGTCCTCCTAACTAGCAGCCGAATGTTCGACGTGACACAGACTAAACTTTATCCCAACACCGATAAACATATTCCATCATCGACATTATGGCCTTCCATCGTAATCTCAAATCATTTATTCCTGGACAGCAACGGTCTTAAATCTTTGATGTCCTCTTTAGTGTTCACCCTGATGCCTGAATGTCCTTTTTAGCATCAAACCAGAGTACTTGACCCCGTAGCCCGCAGGAAAATTCAGGGCCTTGCGGGCTGCGGCATTGCCTTTTGTGCTGATGGCTAATGTCTTTTTTTTTTCTCTTAACCGAGCCATGTCCGAAATGACCATCTTTGAACGGTTGAACCCAGTTTCACTCACGAATCACAATCGACACGCACACACAACCATGCCCGTTTGTCCCACCAGACGTGCCGAATCAGGAGGAAACGGAATCATCCCGGACTCCCGGTGCGCCCCCACGCGGCGCACCGAGCCAGACGCGACACGGAAAAGTTAGTCACGGTCACCCTATCACTGACGCGACGGCCCCAGCCTCGGCCCCGGTTCGGGACTTGGTCGGCTGGTCCGCGCGTCCACAGCCAGACCGGTGACCGGACCGAACAATCGGAACCATCCACCCCGTCGCCCGGCACCAAAGTTCTATATAAACGCAGCCGAGCCCCCGTCCCGCAAGCCCCCTTCTCCGCCCACCTCATTCCCCAAACACCAAAACCCGCGGCTCCGCGTCTCCGCCGAAGCGGGAGGCGGGCGGGGGGCAAGCACCTGCTCCCGCTGCGTGAAATTACACTCCCCCCTCCCTCTCTTTTCTCACTCCGATTCCCCACTCGCGATGGCCGCGCCTCGACCCCTGCCGCCGGGGCCCCTTGGAGGCGGGGTCGGTGGCAGTGGTGGCGCCGCCCCCGCCGCCGGGGCGGCCACCGGAGTCAGCATGCGGATGTTCCACGGCGAGGTGTTCCTCGGCGAGATGGAGGTGTTACCGATGAAGCAGGGGGCCGAGGGGGGCCTCCCGTTCCCGAGCAACGAGATCCGCGTCAGCCACCTGTCGCCGGCGAGCGAGAGGTGCCCGCCTCTCGCCATCCTGCAGACCATCGCGCCCTTCTCCGTGCGATGCAAGCTGCAGACGAAGCTGACGCCTCCCAACCCGAGCCTCCAGCGCTTGTATTTCACTTGTTTCAATGAGTTTAAGGTTTGTCCCCAATTTTTTTTTTTGGAACAACCGCGAATATGTGGTTTTGTCTTCATGCGACTCTAATTTCTATGCTCATTTGAAATCGAAGGAATATACATATTTTTAATGTGAGCGTGACCTCTTAGGAATTTCTATTCACTGTATTTGTAATTCGTCGAACAAGTATAAGGAGTTAGCATTTTGCACATTTAATTCTGGGTCTGTCATAGGTGTTTTGGCTTGATGTGAGTATCTCATTGCCATGTTCATCTGAAATTGAAGCGGAAAGCGTAACTTACTGTGGTGGTACTTGCACTTCGTCAAACAAGCTTCATATACTGAAGCATTTTGCACATTTCATTTGAGGTCTTTCATGGGTTGTAAGTTCCATGTAGTTAGATTCAGGGACTGTTTCTCTTGATAGAACTTTGCACAGAACAATAAGATTTGTATAACACATTCTCTCATTTGTCTGTGTAGAGTGCTGTGGTGGTAGTTGGGGATGAGGAGCTCCACCTGGTGGCAATGCCTACCAAATCAGGGAAGGTGCCATGCTTTTGGTGCTGCTCAGCACGATCTGGGCTGTATGCGGCGTCCGTTGGCATGCTCAACTTGCGTTGTCTTGCCATTGTGTTTGATCTCGATGAGACCCTTATCGTTGCTAACACGATGAAGTCCTTCGAGGATCGGATTGAGATGCTTTCCCGCAGAATGGATGTCGAAGATGATCCTATCAGAATAGCAGGGATGTCTGCAGAAATCAAACGTTATATCGAGGACAAAGAGCTTCTCAAAGAATTCATTGACACGGATACAGTTACGGACAATGGCAAAATAGTTGGAACCCAGAAAGAGGAGGTTCAACCTATGTCTGGTGGTCTGGAGCGTGTTTTTCGTCCAGTTATCAGACTGCCTGACAGGAATGCAATTTTGACTCGCATCAATCCTGTGGTATGTTTCAAAATTAGTACTACCTCCGTTCCCAAAAGAATGCAATTCTGGAACAGTGTCATGGTTTAGTAAACCATGGTTGATCAATTGTAGATTAAAAAGTATAAATAGTTTTTATATCAAATAAACATCATTAGATTAATAACGAAATGTATTTTCATAATAAATTAATTTGGAGTCATAAATGTGAATACTGTTTACTAGAGAACTGGTCAAACATGAAACACATTGGCACGCATACCATAGTTGTATTCTTTTTAGGACAGAGGTAGTAGAATGAATTCCACGATAGTGTTGTTGGCTTTTCGTGGGCTGCAATAGAGCCTTGTTTACTTTGGGGACATGATTTATTGACCCTACTAAGCTTTTCGAGATTTCATACAAAACTATTGGACTGAGGCCTCAGCATAAATTCTTTTAGGGTGTGTTTGGTTT
>CM039137.1:28602517-28650396 GCA_022036555.1 Microstegium vimineum
TGTTGTGTCATGAGTTCCAAGTTCCAGTTTGTTTTGGCATTGGACTTTGCACCATGCCCAAACACTTGACTCATACGGGTATGGGAGAGAGTAGGCCATGGATATATTTCGTATACCGATTTGTTTTAGAATTAGTCCCCGTACCGTGCTTGGACACACAACTCTAACTTGTACCGAGGTGGACCATATGGCCTTTCTCATCCGAGGTCAGTTATCATATGATCTTAACAATGCCATCCTGAGTGCATTCCTGCCTAGGATTCTTATTCCTGACAACCTTGCATACGCTGTATAAGAATCAACACCTGATGGTTTAAGTAACTAACTGGAATCTTCGGTCTAGATGACGAGGGAATGCCTATCCGAGGTACCGGAGGAGTTAGGAATATCCAGCCAAATGGGGGCTCGTTAGCAATAACCCCCTCGGTATATGTCACAGTGTTGCAAGAAATCGGGCGGCTATGTGACTCCAAGGTATTCTGGCATCTTATTGTTTTAGCCTATATTTGTCTTCCTATTTGGCCTTGAAGTAATCCCAAACTCTTTCTCGTACAGGTCGAATTCAGATCTACTGTAAGCAATGGCAAAAGTATGCTATTTTCTGTAGAGGTTAGTATATTGAATTTGTGGCTTATCAGTATTTATAATATATATTCTCTTGTCAACAATTGTATCCATTTTGAATTGTATGTTACCATACCACCTGAGTGCACATCAACGCCATCTTCATGCTAGAAGTTTTTAATTTGTGGTGATTGATAAAATATTTCACACTTGATGAAAAGCATGTAGCCTCAGTGTCTACAGCTGCTCTAGATGTAACAAGGCTTGAAAACTGCTATAGGTTAAATTTATGTGGTAGCTTAGTTATGCATTTTTAGGTTTAGAGTAAAATGCACTCATGGTCCTTAACTTTGCCCGGATTTGGACCTAGGTACATGAACTCTCAAAGTGAGGATCATAGGTCCTTCAACTTTTTTAGTGCGCTCGATATTGACCTGGTTTTCGCTTGGAGTGAACCACCTAAAAGGTTTAAAGACCTAAATCCTCATTTTGAGAGCTTATGGGCCTAGGTGAGAATCCAGGAAAAGTTTAAGGTCTCCAGGTGCATTTTACTCTTAGATATTTATAGTGATAGTACCAAATTTTTGCTTAATCATTTCACATTCACCTTATCTATTTTGTGTTCCAGGTTTTGTTTAGTAATGAAAAAATTGGAATAGGCATTGGAAAAACAAGAGATGAAGCTCAAGTTCAAGCTGCTGAAAAAGCTCTCCAAAATTTGGAGAGTGAGTATATAACCTCTACATCATGTCTACACCAGGCTTTGCTATGTACTCAAAAAAGTTACTTGTAATAGATAATTAGATACACCTGAGCAACCAATCATCCTGGGAGCTCTAAAATGCTTACATGTAGATTTATAGAAAACATCATTTTAAGTGTCGGTAAACTATCTGAAGTTGATCTGTAAATGCTTTACTATCATTGTGTTTTATGTTTTTGGCAGCCTATGATTTTTCATGCGATGGATCAGTTTTTATCTTGGCTTATCTATTGGGTTTTTGGATTTTGTCAACTGGTACTGTTTGTCAGACTAGCTGTAGGCACATAACATAAGCTAGTTATATCATGTCTGATTAAAAGGGATACAGATCACCTTGTTCATAGGAATGCAAACCAAATAGTACAACTGGGTCCCCAACTCCCCATTGCAATGTGAAATTTCTGGTGGCAGTTAGCATCAATAAGAATAACAGCTAACCGCGAGTGCTTAATGACGCAGTATATTTGAAATAACTCATTCACTAATTACCATACTTCTCAATACCACTCTGGTGGGCGTTCCAGTAATATAGACGTTACTCCTAGGAGTCCGGAAACAGCGCTTCATTCAATATCCTGTTAAGAAATTTTATTTGAAAAGTAAAGTAACTTGTGGGTAGGTTTTCTACTTTTCTTAGGAACAGAAGACAACTCTCTTACTTTGAAAGAACAATCAATCATTCTTTACTGGGCATGTTTGGGAGTTTTCAGCTTTGCCTGACTATCTGTGTACAGATTTGTAAATAATAATAAGCATACTTAATTTTGTGAACTCCTTTCCAAATTTTTCTTGTTTGAGAACACTTGGAGGCTCGTTTTATGTGCACTAATAATTTAATCGATTGAATTGCAGGCAGTTATTTGTCATCTGTTGCTCCAGTTGCTGGAGTTCCTAAGAAAGATTCAAGGAGTGGTAATGGCTTTCTGGAGGACGCTACTTGTTCAGACAATGATATCTCTATGCGAGAACCTTCTGGAAGTACATTGAAACTGGATCATTCAAATAATATGGATAAGTTGTCGTCTATTATGAGTCTTATTAGAGAACATGTAAGAGACTGTTGCACTTGCCATTATTTTTGTCCATATACTATTTTGATGCGCTGTACCTTTTTTTTTTACAAATTTTGTTTCCTTCATTAAATGCTAATTAACATCTAATATTGTAGTGCTTGGAGGACCAACATGTAGTATTTCGAGATCAAGTCCAGAATTCTAGCCCAGCCAGAAATGAAGAATATCATTTTCAGGTTAGTTACTGTTCATGCTTACTTTTTCGGTAATGCTTCCGTCCGGACGGACGCCCGCGTCCGGACGCCGGTGCCGCCGCCGCTCAGACGCACTGGCCACTGTCGTCGTCGTAATGGTCGTCGTCGTCGGAGAGGAGGGAGTTGGGGAAGGAGAGGGTTGCTGCTGCTGTCGTCATCGCCGGATTTGGGGGAGGAGGGGGTTGCTGGCCGCTGTCGTCGTTCCGCTGCTGTCGTCGTCGCCGGAGTTGGGGGGGTCCGGGCGGAAGCGTTACCATTACTTTTTTCTTAAACCTGATAGTTCTGGGCCTTGTGGCCACCTTATATTGTAATGCATCAAGGTGTTGTAGTTCTAAACTTTGAAAACACAGATTTGAGTCGCACCTGCGACTGTTACTGGCTTGTCTCTACTGCTTATAAGCATAAGAACAAATACTGTATAAGAGCAGCCAGGTTTTGCTAATTGAAAAAAAAAAGTTGTTTTGTTTTTCTTCAAAAAAAGTGAAACAACCTGACCATTATTGGGCACTGGCTGGCTACCACCTGTTTTCTTGACTATGGACGTCTGCTCAGAATTTATTGTTTGCATTCAAATTTAACTTGCCATCAGTTTTTAAGAAACTGATATGAGTTGGATGGCTTGGCCCCAGCACCTTTTGCTGGCTCATTAATCAGCCGCTACATTCTTTTTCTGAAGGTTGAACTAGCAGGATTGATTCTCGGGAGGGGCGTTGGTTCCAACAGAGAAGCTGCGAAGCTTCTGGTACTGTGTTTTCTAGTGCTTCCTTTTTTAAAATCTTGTATATCTGCATTCATTGCCACAGTAAATTGTTTTTTTGCATCAGTAAGTGCACTAAATTTTATGTAGATGGGATCACAATTCAGAATTGCATTGGTAACCAACGAACAACTGTCCGGTTTAGAGGAGATTAGTACACAGGTTTAGGTGAAAGTAGTCTTCTGTTACTGTATGTAAACCGTTATCAAAATGGGGAAACAAAGTTAGATAAAATTGTGAACATATTGTGTACCTTTTTTAGAATTAAAATTCATTTTCACCTACGTAGTTATGAATTTCAACTTGTTTCCATATTCTACATGCACCTCTGTAGGTGATTGATTACCCAAATCATTACTCTGAAAAAACAAAAATAAATCGATTGGACTGCCTAAACATGTTATTAGGGCGCGAGGAACGAGGGCTAGGGTGAGGGCGGAGATCTGAGGGGAGCGATGGCGGCTACGGGCGAGAGAAGGCCGGCCGGTGGCGTTTGCCCATGTCCGGGCAAGAGGGAAGGGATTTCCTTCTTAATTCTTGCTTGATTAGATTGATACATCTCCTCTCCTTATATAGAGAGGTTTACTTGACCCCTAAGCAAGCAACCCTTAACACTAACACTAACGGGCCATACCGCCTGACTAGGCCCAATAGACCCATGACGTACTCTAACAAAACATGCTATATTCATTCTTCAAAAGAAGAATGTGCTACATTGTTTTGGTAAAAACTCAGCATGGTACAGTTTACTTCTCAAACTTTCATGTTTCTATTGGGAGTCCGTTGTCTCTTCACATGTCAAAACAATTAGCCTTGAAAGTTTCTCTGGACTAGGTCATTTCTTGGGTGACCAGACCAATACTTCAGATGTGGAAAATGGGGAATAAATTATGCATATGGTTTACAAAGAAAACTAACTATACATGGAAAGATTACTTTCATCTGCGCTTGTATCTTTGGAAAAAAAAATTACTGCAGCATGGTTTGAACAGTAAATTTAATCAAAATATGTAACCTTCTTTTGAGCAGTTTGTTCCGGGTCTATGCCATGCCAGTTACAAGTCAAATTGGCTGACCCATAGTGGAATGTAGTCTTGCATGACACCTACCTTCAAATGATGATGTATGCATGTGTGTCTTTCCTCTGAAAAATATAGTATTCATTAATTTACTATGTAGCTAGGATCGTGACAAATGTAATTGCCCTCAAGTACACAAATAATTGTTAGCGTAATTACATGGTGATGTCACTTTTGCGAGTAATTGTTGCGGAAGGCTGACATGTATCATGCACTATATTTTACTTTTGTACTCAGTTATTCTTTCTTTTGGTTCTCAGGCTGCAGAAGAGGCACTGAAGACCTTAAAATCAACCACTGACCCACAAATTAAGAAGTATCTGAGACCTGTAATAAGGTAATAATTTGACTGTTCCCACTTTTTGCTTTTAGGATGTTTTCGCTTTTCGGTTTATTTTGTAACTTCTGTATAGAGTACAGAATAGCTTGAATTTATTTATTATTGTGGTGTATTTTTGTATCCTTCCTAGAAAATCATCTTTGGACATTGGGTCCAATATTAAATGTTTGTCGTGTTGTCAGTCTTACGGTTTCCTTTTGTCCTGTCTATTTCAGATGCAATGGCTGATTTCCTTCCATGCTCTGAGCTCCACAACCAAATGAACTTGATATTCAAGAAGGTTGGAATGTGAGGGCAACAGCTCGTTTCACCGTTACAGATGTCATTGATTTAGCAGAAGTGCATCACCCTTTCTGTGAGTATGGTTGGCATCTCGCCTCGAGCACATGATGTGTGCCAAACTGTAAGCACATGTTTTGTCCTGGAAAGCCTGGCTTTGAAGGTGGTAACATAGAGAGCGGACATGGTGCATTATGGATTCTTTTGACCATCTTCATCAAAGAATCTTCCCATGTACAACTTGTTCCCATACAAGTATAGATCTGTCTTATTTAGGATAGTGGCATAGTTGGCTGTAAACAAGTAGGAGAGCAGAAGTGGATCTAAAATTCTAAACTGTTTGTAGGGGGTGGTGACTCATTAACAGTTATGGATCGTTAAAAATAGAATGCCTGTACCAGTTGTCATTTTTTCATGTCTATTATAAATGGTGCTAAATCCTTTACAAGCTTATCATCCATGAATACATTCAAGTGCTCAGATTTGTTGAGTTATACACTCACATCTATTCCTCTTTTGGAGTTACCTCCACTGATTCGACTCCTCATGGAACTGAGATTTGCCATACTGTACAGATGGAATCTGCCTTGACAACAAGCGGATAAGAAGTCGATGATTCTCACCTTATTAGTCACTGTTTCTAAACTGAACATACTTGCAGTACTCTAGTTACTTATCTCCTAGTAATTGCTATATGCAACACAGTGCAGGGGAACTGGGGACGACAGCTGATGTTTGCTGCTGTTACTGGAGTTTCAGTTACAATCCTCAGCGCTGACGTTTCTTTCAGCGTAGAAAAGTGAATTGAAGGCATAAGTGATCCTTCAAAACATCAGGTTTGCAACATATACACAACGGTAGCTGAAGTTGAATATCATGTTCTTGTTGTGCCGATCTGGAAACCGAGGATCCGGAGCAGCTGCTGCATGGCTTTCCCGGCCCAGGCCAAGTCATTCTCAAATGTACTTGTCGGCCTATTCGGCAGCAGATCACCTCCCTGATACAAGGCAGTGTCGTCGTCGTTGTTGCCATTGCCAGCATAATCATCGGCAGAAGGGCCGCTTTGTTCTCCGAGGACCTCTTCAAGAATCGTCTGGTGTTTGTCTACCATCAGCTGATTCAGTAAAGAGAATAATTGTCAGGCATATGTTTCTATACGAAACGAAATGTGATGCCGTGGCTGTTGTTACCTGTGGTTGGTCTATTCCATTTGCTGCTACCATTTCCCCCTGCAGAGGAGCATCTGCAACCACCGCAGCCGACGTGTCGGTCTCCAGATTCTGATGTTTTTGGGAACTATCTGCCGTATCTGCCGGCATTGCACCATTTGCTCCTGCAATATCCTCCGAAAACATCACATCTTCTTCCCCGATGGAGAGCTCTTCCTCCTCTGACACTTTCTGTTTGTTGCCGTGATCCCAGTCTTCGTGGACAACCATGGTGTTTGGGGTTTCAGCAATTTGCAGGGTTCTGTTAGCACCATGCTGCCAACGGACATGCCCCGAGGCATCTCGCAGCAGGAACTTGAACTCGATCGACCTGCTCGCCGGCAAATCCTGGGCAGACATAAACGATCGAATCAGACTCACATGGCCATGGTCGCTGAAGGAACGCACATGACCTGAGAGCTCACCGTCGTCGCCGTCCAGACGTGGCCTTCTGACCAATTCAAGGCGATCGCCTTAGCCGGATCCCAAAGTCCGAGCGCCGCATCGTCGCCGACGAGGAGGAACTGCTGGCCGAAGGCGCACTGCTTCGTCAGCACGAACTTGACGCGCACTGTCCTGGCCTCAGGAACTGGCACGGTCAGGGTCAGGTTCACGAGACGTGCCACCGTTAGTTTATTGTTTTTTGTTTTTTTCGTCCGTACAAACAACACCACTATCATGAATCTCGTACCGTCAGCCGTAGCAGCAGCGGGAGACAGGAGGTTTTCGGCAGAAACAAGGGAGTCCAGATCATCATCCTCACCCACCTGCACCAAAACCAATGGACTTCATATAGTTCTATGTGTGATCCCGGTCGAATTCGCGATCGAAACTTGTGGTAACAAGCCAACGACCTACGGCAAGACGACATCGGATGATTACCTCCAGCGCCACGGCCTCCTCGCCCAGAGATTGCACCAGGAGTGGCTCCCGGACACCAGCCTCCAGCGCGACCACGGCCTCCTCGCACAGGGATTGCGCCGGGAGTGGCTCCCCAACCCCGAGCGACGCGACGAGCAGTCTTCTTGGAGCCGCCGACGGGGCGGGACCGACGGCAACGCCGTGTTCCCACGCCCGCGTGCGCGCCCTGCTGCCTGGACGGGGCCGCGCGAGCAGCCCGGCGCGGCACGCCACGGCCGCGACTTCCATCGGTTTCGAGCTCGGCGGATGCATGGTGGTGGTGGTGGTGGTGGCGGCCAGCCTACACGGAAAGAGGCCTCGTCGTCAGCTGCGCTGCGCAGTGCCAGTGCGCTGTGCGCCTCCGCAACGCAAGCGGCCTGCGGGCGGCCACTGCGCGCTCTGGCCACTTCTGGAGTGGCTTTTACGTGTGTGGCACACCGATCGCGGGGTGTCTGTCTGGCTGTGTGGTCGTGGTGGCTGTGGCAGTTGGGGCCCTGCCCTCCTGCTCCTGGTCTCGCGCGTCAGGATCCGCGCGCGCGGGGTTTTCGTTTCGTGGCCGTCTGCTCCCGCCGTTCGTTGAGTCTGACGACTATGATTCATTCGTTCAGCAACACGGCGGTGTCCACCAGCTACGGTCTACGGACGGTCCTGGCTGCCTGCCCGGTTGTATATGTACCCGGTTAGGATGCGTAAAAAATATTCCCACCCCCCTTCTCTTTCTTGTGTTGTGCAAAACTAAGTTCTCAAACTTTTTTTTTTAAAAAAAAGTGAGTCCTCAAAACTCTAGCCTCAAGCTATTTAGCTATTTGATGACGGATGATTTTTAACTGTTAGGTTTAGTCTCATGTCGGTAATTAAGAGTGACAGAGCACGACATATAAGACGGAAGCAGTCCTCGTCCACCAGCCTAGTGTTTTGGAATGAATTAGGTCTAAGTCCTTGGTATGTTGGTTGCAAACCAAAAAAATCTCGGGACCTCTAGAATATAGTGCATGATCTTTAACATTACAAGCTGCAAGCTCCAGCTTAACTAAGGTTTTCCTTTCTTGACCAACTAAAACAAAATGATAACCACTCAACAGTTTCATGAAGATGATTTAATAGCCATGTTCGTTCCTAAAATATTTTTTCATCACAATACACGCTACATATTTTACCAAGTAAAGAAAATGTATAGAAACATGTACACAAACAAATACATACGCAAAGAATATAGGAGAGGAAGCTGCCCCATCCAAACTACACAAAGGCCCTCAACAAAACAGAAAATTATAACGAAATCCTGACAACCTTTGTGTTCACTGGAGTCACTGTCTTTCACCAACTTCAACCATCGACCATGTCGCCCAAGAAAACAAAGACAAATGGCCCCATTCGTAGGTATGGGAGATGACCATCTTCCAAAGGCTTTGAGAAGAGCTACAGTAGCATCCCGCAATGAACGGGAAGAACCCTAGAAAACATCGGCTAGGGACACACACCGTGCAAACAAAGACCTAAATCTAGTCATACTTGTCTCCCCAAACCTGACAACGTCCCCGCAAGCCTCCCCGTGTAGCGCCCCGATACCATCACTCCTACGCAGGAGTCTCTGAAATCTGGAGTTGCACATCCATTCAACCTCCACCTCACAAGCCCATCATCATCCTAGGAGAATACGATGAGGTGGATCAGGACAAGGAGGATCTTATTCCACAACGTAAGATGTGCCGACACCGCCAAGCAGACACTGCTGAGAAACAAACCCTAAAAGAGACCTAATCTACACCGCCTCGCAATGAGACGTAGACCCCCTCGCCGCCAAGCATTGTTCATACTTCACTCCGGCCTGGCGAGAGCACAAGAAGATGGAGTCACCCTCTTTCGCCTTGTGGAGAGATGTTTCGAGAGAAAATTATTGTTCCTAAAATAATTTTACAAAGGAATGAAATGATGTGGGCCTGATAACCACGTGTTTGTGGCAGTTGCTTTGATGATTGTTTGCCCAGTTAAAATGAAAAGAAATTTCATTCATAAAACCACTGCCAACTATTTTGTTCAACTAAACAAAAGAACAAAAATGAATGCATTGTACCCTACGTATTCCATTCCATCCCAATAAACAGGTAATAAGAGTGTAGGAGATTAAATTTATTATTTGCTTTATCTGACTCCAAGTTGTGCGACACGTCACTAATCCACTCATGACTTGTTTTTTTTTCCGAACTTCACTCATGACAAGTTGGGCATGCTTACATTCAGAATGAGGGACATCCATGGCTAAGTGAACAACTGAGAATTTGAGATCATCAACATGTCATATTCGCACAAAAATATAGTTATCTATATGAAATTGAGTAAAGGCAACAAAACATGGGTCCAGGAATTATGTAGCACAAGAATCGCAAATAAACTTGGACAATGCTCTCAGTCAAATGCCGCACGGTCCAATTAATTAGAAATTAAGAAGCATATACAGAGAACAAGAAACAGAAGAGTGAATACAGCTTAAAAAAAATTTGAGGTAAGGCATTCTAGAATTGTTGGAAACTCAAGTTTCACTGCTTTATTTTTTGTCCCAACCCACCAAGCTTCCAAAAATGCAACAAGACAAGATATAATACAACGTTAGAATGATTTTGCTACAAAAGCCATCAAAACCTAAACTCTGGACCAAATGACTTTAGTTGAATCAGCATTCAACTATCACATTGATAGAACCCATGTGGAGGTTGAAACAGAGCCTAGAATTTGAGCTCCTCTCGACGAAGCTACAGTTGCAGATCAAATAAAATGCAGAAACTAACCATAAGTTGCAATTTTTATTATTCAGTGAGTTAATCAAGATCTCAAATTCTCAGCTAGCAACTCCAGGTCATCATCCTCGAGTTGCCTACTCTATTTGTCAAGATGAGGTAACGTCCACTGATTAAATTTGGATGATGACAGATGCCAATCACAACTCCACAACATGCAGAAATACAGTTACCATGGTTTAGGACACAATGAACCATCTTTAATATTACAAGGCTTGACTAAGGTTTTCCTTTCCTGACCAACTAAGATAAAATAACGTCAATCAACAGCTCCATGAAGATGATCTAATAGCCATCTTCGTTCCTAGCACGTGGAGCAGCACGTCGGTCACCTCGACCCTCACCAGGGTACGGGCCACTGCCTGGTCTGTAAACATGCCCACCACGCCCACGGCCAGCCTCCATACCATTGGGTCTCCCTCGGCTGGCATATGGATCAGCAGCGTAGTCATCAGGTCGACCTCTGCCGGTGAAGGAACTCTTCATAGGCCTGTTCCGTGGAGGAGAGCGGCTTCTGTCACGCAGATCATTTCCCCAGTTACCACGAGGAGATGCTGAGTGACGCCGAGACCTGTCAAGATAACCATCATGCGGGCGCACCCTCTGAATGTAGTCATCAGTGGCAGACCACTCAAAATTCACATGGTCCCTTGGGTCATGCTCACCACGGAAGCCCAGTCTTCCCTTAGGCGATGGATCTGTAAACCGTCCTGCACGTTCTGGAGGAGGGGATCGAGCTGCATATGTCCTAGGATCACTTGCTCCCCAACCATGAGGTGGTGATCTGTACCTGGTCATCTCTCTTGCAGGGGCACGATCACCAGGTGGACCAACCATCCTTGGAGGCCCTCGTGGAGGACCGGGGTAACTCCTGAAAGGGGGGCTGCGCTTAGGCTCATATGCTTCACGTGCTGAATAGCGCAACTTGTTGCAATTGTTACAGTGAGTGCGCCGAGCAAAATTGAGATTACCACAACTGACAGAATGCAAGAAGAAATCAGAAAACCATGATTTAAGTAATTAATAAAGCATACTTGACAGGATAAAAGGCTACTTACTTAGGGTTCTGGCATATCCAATCACCTTCTCTTGGTGACAGATTTGGATCATTTCGGTGAACATATTGTCCATCAATATTAATGAAATCCTTTCCATGTGGAGCACCATAACCTCTGCCTCTCCCATATGATCTGCCACCTCTTGCATATGGTGGAGAACCCTCTCGGAACCTTGCACCTCCTCTACCACCCCCTTGATATCCATGGGCATAACGTGGACCAACATCTTCATCAAATTTGCTGCCTTCTGCTCTGCGTGGGCGTGGTGGTGAAGGGCCTGCATGCATTCCATATCCTGAAAAGCAAGTATAAAAAAATCCAAATAAGCACTAAAAGACAAAGCCAACTAATGTTCAGCAAGAAATGCTTACACCAGCCACATGGAACTGAAACAGGCAACCACTTCATGAGAACTACTTTCAAAAGAGCTACTCTTCATATGCTGAACGAAGTTATAATTGCAAAGGCCCACATTTCTGAGAAGGAAATACCATTGCCACTGCAGCTCAACTGAATGAAACTAGCAGCCTTCTGGTGGTTCACAATGTAGTTAGTAACTATGTGTCCAAAGAGTGGAGTTGATGTTGCTAAGAAAATCTTAGCTCCCTTAGCCAATATAGGATCCCGTAATTCCATTTGCAAGTTAACTCAAACAAATATTTGACAGGTCAATAACTATGTGACATATAGTCCACTGCAACAGTTTCTTGATGGCATCTCAAATATTAGAATCAAGCATGTCGCTCGACCAAATACTTCTCCCTTCACATGATTGCACAAGATTTAGCAAGCATCAAGTATCACGAAGCTTAGCCCCACTGGGACCTACCCGATGAATTTCAACTTGAATAGGGGAAAGGTCAAGCACCAGGCACACTGTCACTGTGAATGCTACAAAGTGGTGTTCCATACCAATCACCTTGGCTCTGTTTCTCAACCGTAAAAGCAACTTCAGCTTACAAGCATAACAAGTAGTCGTTGGGAAGTCCCACACTGCACAGGAGACAGCTCCAATATTGATGCTATATGAACATCCCTTGAGGCTTCAAATCATGAAAGATGAGAATGTGCCCAGCAATTCACTTGCAAACAAGCCTGTAGAGCAGCCAGTTAATTTCTTCTCTGAACATCTTGTCCCAGCCTCTGAAGCCTCTAACAAGTTGTTCAAAAGACCGGCAAACTAAATGGCATAATCCTATGACTAAAATATACCTGATGACTTGGCTCATTGTGCAGAAAACACAAATTGCCAAAAAACTCAAATGGGTGGGTTGGTCAATTTCGAATTCATATTATAAATGTCTATTATCCAAGTTCCATATTAATGTCATCAAACTCATGATTTTAGTTTAGATAAGCAGTTGAACCACGGCTTCCTGAATTCTGCCCTGATCTCCAAAACTCAACAGCTGAAATATTGATGACAGTAAGGACCAACTGATGATGTTCTCCTCAAGTTTCTACATATCCATGTTCAAAGTTAATTCCACTCATTATGTTGCTAGGCATTGCCTAAACACTAACACGCCCAAGTTGTGTTAATACTATGACCTCAAGTCCATCTCATTCCTTCTTTCCACGTGATCTCAGTTCTTAAAACTTCAAACCTTTTCAGAGCACAACATACTGCACATGCAAATGTGTCTACCTTTTCACAAAATTTGTGTCAGCAAGGCAGAATACTTCCGCGTCACTATGCTGGCAAATTTAATCAAATCATCAGGTAGCACAATACCAAAACATCAACAATAGTGTCCGTCTTGAAAAGGAATGACATCCAAGCAACTCAAGTTGGAAAGTATTCCAGTAGAACAGCAAACTCCATACTTCATTTGATGTTTAACTGGAGCTTGCAGTGCTTTGGCCATTACACTGGACATCCAAGCCAGCAAAGTATTAGAAGAATTTACAATTTTTCAAGAATATCAGGTGGTTTCAGACATTCGCGCTGTGTGAAACGTTTTCCTAGAATTATGGTTCTTTAACAATAAGATATTAGCTTATATGAAATAAACTATTTAGCAGTTATATACCTGGCAGGATACTGCTAGAACTCAAGAGACAATTTGTAACATGATGAAATCATGGTACCACAAGGCATCTTATATTTGGTACATAAAGGAAGCTAAAAAGTTAAGGATGAACTGGACTAGTAATAATTAGTAATAATAAAATATAAACTATCCATGAAATTATCATGATGACAACACAATACTAATACACTATTAAATTAAAATGGTCTCCATCACAGTTCCTCAAATGCTAGGTCATGTGTACATACTTCCAAGATAATGAGCAGTCTATTTATGCATGCTATACTTCAAAGATGATGAGCAGTCTGTTTAGTGAACAGTTTAAACAAAAAAATCACAGTTCTACATTTAAAATAAAATAAAATCAAACACAACAGAGAAGCAGGTAAAACAATTCACTCATGGGTACACTGCTTGAGTGATGCAAATTGCACAACACATTAGCACCTAAGATATGAGGGATCATGCATAATACAAGGTTAACAACATATCATGCAAAGCTTGTTGAAACAAGCTTGATATCATTAATATGAAATATGAAGCCAGCTACATGATACATGTATTCTATGGCTTCTTGCAAATGAAGCATGCAATAATCCAGAAAGGGGAAAACATGTCTAAGAGTCATGGTAATTTCATATTAAATCTAGCAAGCAACATGAACCACAAATATCGTTCTGAGTTTTACACCAATATAAAAGATTACTCGGATAGCACCCCACTTCCAATAGCGACCTCAAACATATAAAGAATGCTCAGTGAAACAATGGCATATCTGTTCTTTTGGTCCTGGTCCATGAGTTGCTCTTTTCAAACTTCAGCTACTCATGCACACAAAAGTATTTATATTCGTCCTATACAAAATTAGTACATTCCGAAGACACTTTTCATGCCATTAGATTTCCAATATGTAATAGCAAGAACAAGTAACAGCAAGTGTTGCTTATAAACTTTGCAGTCAAAATGACAGTTGAAGTACTGGAATCAAAATCATCTCTGGACAAAAACATATAAGTGAGCAACTACATAACTTTAATCCTCTGCACCACTATTGCACAACTTTCACTTGATGAAATCTGAACATAATACAGAAGCCCTAAAGGAATAAAAAGGTGCTGCTATTGAAACAGCCATGGAATAAGTAGATAGCAATTTAAATATGTGTGTTGCATAGCCTAAAACAAGTAACACTTCCTCCACATATATTGCAACACGACTATATCTAATCACATAACTTCCAATCAATATCATGATAAGGAATACAACCGTACATTTAGTTGTAACAAAGAGATGTACATCCTTCAAGGTAAGGAATCATCAACATCGCACAGACTGCATATTAATCAGAATTAAATAAAAATAAAAGTAAAGTAAATACTGGTGTGTGAATCCAGCACTATAGTACAAAAGGAAAAGTAAAAATCGACTAAATTGGTTCGAACTTCCAATAATTTATAGAGACATTAGACAAGAAAATAGAAAGATTGGAGGGTTTGAACAAACCTTGCTGCTCATCGCGGAAGCGCTGATGCCGCGGTGGCTGGAACCGGGGCGGAGGGGTGAAGCGTCGGCGCTGAGGCGGCGGGCTCCCAGGACGCCGCCTCTCCTGCTGCAGCGGCGGAGGCGACCGGCGCCTCTCCCAACCGCGGGGAGGCGGCGGCGAGAAGTCCCGCCGTCGCCGCGGGGACAAGGCCCCGCGGCCTCGGTGTCCGCCAGCGCTGGGAGAGGGCGAGCGAGCGGAGGGTGAGGGCGGAGAGGATCCGCCGCCGTTCTCCTGCGGCGGCGGCGGCCTGACGACGAGGCTGCTGAGCGGGGCACGCGCAGGCTGCGGCGGGGCGGGGGCGGGGGCGGGGGCGGGGACGGGGGCGGGCGAGGGCGAGGGCGAGGGCGAGAGCGATGGGGCGGGGTCGGCCTCGGGCCCTGACGTTCTTCGAGGCGGCGTGATGTCCTCGTACTCATCCTCGTCATCGTCGTCTTCGACGTCGTCGCCCCTGCCGCGCGGCCTCATCTTGCTACGGGCGGCGGCGGCGGCGGCGGCGCTGCGTCCCTAGGGTTTGCGGTTGGGGTACGGTGAGATGTGGGAGGGAGAGAGAGGATTGCGCGTTGCGGCTTCACCGAACAACGTTACGGCAAGGCCAAGTCAAGTCAAGCCGCGGTTTCGGAGACTATCCAACGTGGTTTTGAAGTTCGTCGATAGATTAGCTAAATCATTTTCCAAATATAAATTTGATTATTATAAAAGAAAAGGATGTTTCCAGCATACTCTCTAAACGATTCTTCAAATTTAGAAGATCTTCATTCCACCTCATTCGCTCTCTATCTTTGGATAGCCTACCTCACTGACTATCTAGACTCTTTATTTTACAGAGTCTGTTGAAGTAGTCTGCTATTATCTATTTTGGAGAGTAACTAAATCATTAAATTTGGCTAATATGTTTACAGAGTCTCTTGGAGATGCTCTGATGACTTGTTATAGCAACTTTAAAGACTTATATTCTCGTTGTATAGGCTATATTTAATTTTTTTAAAAAAATGAACTCCGTGCTATTTGGTTTTGTAAAAAAGTAAGTTTGTTATCATGAAATCTCGCTAGCCATAGAAATAGAAAGCTACCCAATGTCGCTCGCTATCTTCCAAAATCGCTCACCAGAGTGGCTGCCTCACGCGCGCGGTCTTTCCCACGTGCCAGAAATTAGTTTCCCGCGCACGCGCTGAACTATTCCCTCGCGAGCGAGAACTAGTCCGCGGCCAGGATCTATTGGGATTGGACCACAGGTATATTGACGTGGCATGTTTTATAAATATACAAGATACGAAATAGCTAGTCTGTTGTATACTCGTTTATTTTTTAATGCTTTTTCATTTTACACAATGACTAAAATAAGGAATTTAGCTATTAGTTTTACATAAACTATTAGAGTTGCTTTTAGACTATCCATAGTGTTGTATTCTACTCTCTTCATCCTAAATTATATAACATCTCAAAAATCTTGAAGAATCAAATATCTCAAGTTTTACCAAACTTATATGCTAATATAATAACATTATGATGATAACTAAGTATCATTAGATTTTTTATCAATTATATTTTAAAAGTGTGTCTATTTGATGTCATAAATGTTAATAAATTTTTTATATAACTATTGGTTAAAGTTAAGATATTTTGACTCTCCAAAATTTCTGAAATGTCTTATAATTTAGGATGGAGAGTGTACCAACTACCAATGCCGAGAATGTCCAAGCATCGGATAGATACGTTGTGGACACCGATGCTCAAACCAAAAACATTCTACCTGGGTCATGTTCTTGCCTCGGTACTGAGAGAATAAAGAAGTACTACATTCATCCCTAAATAAATGCAATCAAGGAAATTGTGTGCGATCAAGATTGTTCATGTTTGACCAACTCTATATTAAATACTATTGATATTTTTGTCTCTAAATAGTTTTATTTTGAAAATATATTCTATAACTAATACAATGATACTAGTTTCATATCATGAATCCTAATTTTTTATATAAATTTAGTTAAAGTTCAGATTGTTTGGCTTCTCAAAAAACGAGAATTATATTTTTTTTTATAGCGGAGATAGTATTTGGTGCACACTAGCACCATGCCATCAAAAGTCCTTCTTTGCCGAGTGCCAAATTCCGTAGTGTTGGGCGAGCTTCATGTTTGACAGAAAGAAAGAGGGGTCCACGTACTTGGTAGGCATCGATGCCGACGCTGGGAGAACATATCAAGTCTCCCACTTCAAGAACCCACATGTATCAGAAATGAACTATCATATAACTTCTATACTAGCATCGTGCTCCTTTCGGACTTGTTCGGTCAACCATAAATAATCACTCGAACTATTCCCAGCCGGAACCATTGTCTAATTTATATAGCCTTGATCAACAGGAAAAAATCCTGGGCTCGATTCACCTTAAGGCCCCGTTCATTTGCAAGGAAAACAGGCATAAACAGATTCAGATCCAGGATTGCTATCCAATTTGATATACGATTTCAATACCGACGAAGGGAGTATGTGGTTTTAGCCATCCAAAATGTCATCCCTTGTGCTCCGCATGCACAGCGCAGACACAAGGATACTTGGGCATGCGCAATTCAATACAGGCAGGATGGAATGAGAGGACAAGAAAAGAGCAAATGCCACACGCTGTATCCATGAGCGGTTTCAGTGTGATAAACCATGGTTTATATTTGTCAAGGGGTTCACGACCCAATAACAAAGACCATTAGTTGGGGGGCTCCCACCCAGGGTTCAAATCTTGGGTGCGACACTTTATTTTGGATTTATTTCAGGATTTTCTGGTGCCATGCATTAAGTGGTAGGCGACGTTCCCGTCGACAGCGAGGCGCCTGTGGTGACTTCGTAAACTTCAAGATTTGCCGACAGTCCTTCGAGGGTAGGCGATGTTCCCGTCGACAGCGAGGCGCCTGTGGTGACTTCGTGAACTTCAAGATCTGTCAGCAGTCCTTCGAGGGTTTGCGTACCTATGTTCATAGGAGTGAGTGTGCGTGCGTGTTGAGCGTCTGCGTTGTCAATGTAATCTCAAAAAAAAAACCATGGTTTATATTTATGATGATGCATGACAACAATGAAGATGGCCCAAGGGAAGACATAAAATTTGGCCTCGTGCTTACTGTCAGAAGTTCACTTGGAATTTGGAGGGATCTGCGGCCAACTGTGAGGAATTAAGATAGCATCAACAGCAGATCCAAATATTTCCCACAAGCCTCACGACTGATCAATATTTCCCACAAGCTTCACGACTTTACTTTCAATATGGACAGTATGATTCGGGACAAATATTACAAAACAAGACATGCGACAGCATAGCAACAGCTAACTAAAGCTTAAGTAGCAGCCCAAAAACCTTGAGATTCTGGAGGCAAATGCATTGGTGGATACATGTGACAGCTAACTCGTAACAAGGTATACAGCAGAAGCACGCTGGATTTTAAATTTAAATTGTACGAAGAAACCCTGGGTATCCAGATACAGGAGGACAAAATCTCCACAAGGAATAAAAAAAAACTTATATATTTGACAGAATTCACAGAAGGGGCAACCACAAGTATGCAAGGATAAGATTTATAAACTTATGTTAACAGGTTCACATGAAACATGATACAAGCACCAAAATTAGATATAATAGCCCAAAAAAACTTCTGGAGAGACATCACCCCAATTTTGTTCAAAAGAAGATTGTGCCAGCCTTCCAACCTGGTTGTCATTGCCACCAGACATCGGCGTTTTCAAACTAGTCTAACTCAGCAGAAGTTTGCAATTAGATAATGACCTAGCTATTATACTACTTGTCTTTGCATTTTCCAACTGGATGCAGACCATTTGGTTTGCTGACAACTTTCTTTACATGCTTCGATATCAAATAATACTCTTTTTCAGTCAAATACTTGGCCTTTTGGACACTTTGACTAAAAATAACCTTTTAAAATATTTAGCTTGGAAACATAAGTCCTACATGTAGATTTTCCTTGATATTTACTTTTATAGTTTCATATATTAATTAGATTATAAATATATTCTAGTAGAAAACAATGGTCAAAGGTTTTATGCCATGTCCAAAACAACAAGTATTTTTTACTTAGACTAGAAGCCTGGAGAGAGAGTATCTATTACCATCTTTGGTCCCCATTCTAAACTGTTGCAAATATGAGGATGAATGTGTCTTAATATTCGACACTTTGAATTCAGTGTTAGAATCACGTACAATCACAGGTAAGACAATAGTATCCTTACAGACATGCAATGCAAAACGTATCCTTGAGTCATACATAAGAATATAACATCATTTCAGAACAAAATAAACAGAGTTAATAATAGCTGATACACTAACTCGCAAAGAACAATAATTGCAAGCTTAATTGCGAACATATTTGATCCATAAGTTAAATGTGAATTAAGCACAACCATGCAAATTAATGTGGGTTATTGATCACTGGGTTATAGCATGATAGCATCGACCTTTGACATAATAATGTTGAGGTCATTAGCACACCATACACCCTAAAGACGAGGCAGAGAATCCGCTGACTTACCAGATCATCTGCAAATAAACTATAAGATCGGTGTTTCTAGCTGTTTTGATGAACAGATAACCACAACAGTTTAATCCGTTTTCATCAGCATGGCTTTCAAAACACAAATGGAGTATATGAACTCACAAGTCACAAGTAACACTGAAGTCTAGACCTACAGACCTACAGTATAGGAAGCCAGTGTGTGGTGCATTTTATATGCTCGTGCAGAAGGCAACAGTATCTTAGAGGTCTTCGCTGAATAAGCAGATAATTGCTCTGAGTTCATCATGGTCAAGGAAACATAGTTGCTAGAATAGGCAAACCAAGATTTCATCAACTAAATGAGATACAAATATACAATTCAAGTATGGTTCAAAGCCAACCAGAGCAATTCAAGTATTTCTTGGGTCTAAGCTAATATACACTCGAAGGAGCAGATTCAAGGCAGCAAGAAGATTTTCTTTGTTGGATTGCTGTAAGTTCACACGTCCAGAGGTGTATGTAACCAAACACTATAAACAATTGGCCAAACAAATCAAACGGCAGTGCACAAATTTGAACGTAGAGAACCTATCTGCAGTACTGTATCACAAGGCTATACATAAGATCCCGAACTTATTCCCCAATGACCAAAATATTATACAAATGCACAAAATCATATATCCACAAAACAACAATAACAAGTGCGAAACTAAGTAACATAGAAACGCTTGCAGAGTTGAACTAGCATAGAGACGCTGCGGAGTTACAGGTGTGACATGTCCTTTTGCTCACGAATCAATCATTTGTCGACAGGGCGGCTGTCGTAGTCCACGACCTCGGCGTCGGTGACGGAGCGGGAGTGCTGGACGATGGAGCGGCCGATGGAGTTGATCCACTCCTCCTTCTCCTTCTCGGTGTCAGCAATGAAGTACATGGTCTCCGCGGGGTGGAGAGCTCAAAGGCGTAGGGTCGGTTCAGCACGTCCTCGGCGCCCTTGACGGTGAGGCAGGAGGCGACAGGGATGACGCCGCGGGGCACGGAGGCGCGCGTGACGGTCGAGTCCTTGAACCAGAAGAGCCGCCCCTGCTTGAGCACGAACCACCGCCGCCGCCACGTCTTGATGTATTCGCCCTGCTTGGTCAGCCAACCAACGCGCTCGGGGGCGCGCCAGAACTCGACGCCGCCACCCGCGGAGTCGGTGGCGTCCGTGGACGCCGCGCCGGTGCCCATCACCGCCCGCCACAAGCTCCGCCGCCATGGGGTTGTGGAGAATTTGGGGATCGGATCGGGGGAGCGACTACCTTTTTTTTTCGCGAATATGGGAGTTGGTTTTGGACACCTGGATTTATTGTCCCCGTTATAATCTAGCGGAGGGAGGGCACGCGGCGATGGGATATTTACACGTTTGCCATTGATACGGAGGCCATTTCTCCATTTTTCTGTTTTATTATCATGTTATAAGTATATGTGGTCAACTTATCAGCTTTGATATCGTATTTTTTCTCCCGTGACAACATAACAGAACAACAAAAATAGCAAAGTAACCCTCTGCCAAACAGCTCATATCTGATAGAGCGCTCTAGCTTCTTTGATATATTAAATTTTTATATATTGTTTATTTTTATCTCTCTTCTCTTCTCCCCTACAAAATCAGTAAGAAAAAGGTAAAGTCAGAAATTTTTTTCTTCACCTAATTTCACTGGCTGTGTAAGAAGAGGAAAGGCGAAAGATAAAAATAAATCAGGTAAACAATATAAAAAATAATGAATATGTCAAAAAAAACTAAAGCCGATAAATGCTCCACCAAACAAAACCTAAATTTACAACTAAAATATGAATTTACCTATAGTTTTATTATTTTTAATGACGTGGCCTAGTTCAACATGACTTGACGGTTCTGACTGAACTGCACTCCGCCTTGACTGAGCTGCACCAGTGGGACACGGTCATGGTGGTGGCACACTTGCCTGTGGTCCACAAGGTGTTCAATGTCTTAAGAGAGTAAGTATTATGGTGGAATATAAAAAAGGCTGAATGCTGAGGTGGAGAAGAGAGGAAAGAGAAGAAAGGTGAGCTATAAGCTTATAGGCAGCTTAGACATAAGGACTAAGAAACTCTATGAGATAAACATATAAATCATGTATTAATGAAATAGAATGCATTATTATATTGATGAGCTAGGAGAAGGCTGTAAGAAACTTTACAACCTACTTGTGGGCTCTAATATAATACTTGCTCTAACTGATTCACGTAGTCTCTTCAAACATAAACACACGTTACCAAATAGACATAAAATAGAAGTACGTATATGTACAATGTAAATAATAGCCTTGCTAGCCTTTTTTTCGAGATTACACAGTACAACGCAGACGCTTAACATGCACGCACACTCACCTCTATGAACACACGTACGCAAACCCTATCCCTATGAGCACCTTCGAATGACTGAGCCGACAAATCATGAAGTTCACGAAGTCACCACAGGCGTCTCGCTGTCGACGGAAACGTCGCCTACCACTTAATGCATAGCGCTGGAAAATCCCGTAATAAATCCAGAATATGGTGTCGCGCCCAAGATTTGAACCCTGAGTGGGAGCCCCCAACCAATAGCCTTTGCCATTACGTTGGAAAGGACATGAACAAGGGAAGGAAAAAAGACCTTGAGGTAAATGGTAAATACATAAGAAATACCATATATAAAAACATGTATAACTCATATATAATAAAGAGGTAATATCTGCTATTTATGTAATTGGTTTGACATTTTTAATACGAAAATATTAGTGCTAAGAAAATTAGGTTGCTACTCCCTCCGTCTCATAATAGATGACGCTATAAGAAACGTGTAGTCAATTTTCTTAACTTTGACTAGGCTTATAAAATATATATATAACATTTATATCTCTAAATAAATTTATTATGAAGTATACTTAATAATATATCTAATGATACTAATTATGTATTATAAATATTAATATTTTTTTATATATAATTGGTCAAAGTTAGTAGAAGCTAACTTTCCGAAAAACGAGAATAACTTTTGTTTTAAGAAAGAGGGAGTATTTTTTATACGGTTATTACTCATCGTTGTCCTTTCTCTATAGAAGCTAAAAAAGAATGTTTGAAACGCCATATTTAAAATATTTTTTATAACAGTATCACACAATTTTAAACTTGAATTACTGCAAGGGGCTGTTTGAATCTCTTTATCTGGAAGAATTGAAATATAATATAATAAATTAAGCTATCTCACTTGGAATTTAACATTTCACCATTTTTTCAAAGTTCAAGTATAAACTTATCTCAAAATTATAGGTTGAAAGATGAAATTGATTCTATAAATTATGTTTCTATCTACTATATTACTATAATCATGTCTCTTTATATGGCTAACAATAATGTCGCATGTGTATAACTAACTATAATTATCAAAATGAATTCAATTACAAAGACCAAACAAGCATAATATTAGAGGGTGTTTGGATTCAAGAGTTAATATTAATAATTAGTCCGTATTTTTGGACACCAATTATAAAGTCTAAATGTGGGCTAATTGATGGTCAGAGTCCATTAATTCTTATTAGTTCATAATTAGCTTAAGTTTAAACTATTTTTATAAGATAAACTAATTTTTGCTCTAGGATCAAACAGATCCTTATTACATGAGCATAATCCTAGTTGCCAATTGCTAAAGTCGTAACCCTATTTCAAAGGATTTCAAAAGGCGCCACAAAAAGGCAACCAAAGCCAAGCCGGAGCCCTGCCCAAGACGACCCAAGACCCGCAGGCCGCAGCCGCTCGGCCGTGGAAGCCAGCAGCGGCAAAACCACGCTAGAATCTCGCCCAAATCACCCACGCCCCAGCCATGGCGACCTCCTTCGGTTTCGGCGGCTCCGCGGCCGCGGGCTCCACGGCCTCCTCCCCGTTCTCCTTCTCCTCCATCCCATCCGCCTTCTCCTTCTCCCAACCGGCGGCTGCCTCCTCCACTGCCCCCACCTTCGGCTCCTCCCTCTTCTCCTCATCCTCCGCCGCCGCTTCCTCTGCCCCCACTTTCGGGTCTTCCCTGTTCGGGGCCTCGTCCGCCGCCGCGCCCGCCTCCTCCCCCGCTTTTGGCTTCGGATCCAGCCCCTTCTCGTTCGGTCAGTCCACGGCGGCCGCCTCATCGGCCGCGGCCGCGCCATCCCCTTTCGGCGCAACGCCCGCATCCTCCGCCGGAACAACCTCTAGCTTATTCGGCGCTGCTACCTCCGCCGCAAGCAGCCCGGGCCTCTTCGGTGCGTCCGCCACCGGTTCTGCGGCGACCTCCTCGGGTCTGTTCGGTGGTACCGCCTCGGCGGCGACCACCCCGGGCCTATTCGGCGGGACTTCCTCCGCAGCGCCCACCCCAAGCCCATTCGGGGCCACCTCCTCCGCGGCGGCGACAGCTAGTCTGTTCGGCGCCGCCTCTTCTGCTGCGTCCACCCCAAGCCTCTTCTCTGGAGCCTCCACGGGCTTTAGCTTTGGCTCGTCGGCGTCCGGTTCCACCACTACCACGGCCGCCGCCCCAGCACCATCATTCGGCTTTTCGTTCAACTCTGGGGCGGCCGCGTCAAGCACTGCCTCCACCGCGGCATCAGCACCGGCTTTAGGGTTTGGCGGCGCCACTGGCTCGTCGCTGTTCGGATCCACTACCTCTGCGCCCCTCTTCAGCACCACCACCGCCTCTTCTCCAGCGCCTGCTGCGACCACTACGCCATCCTTTGGGTTCTCTTCCTCGCCAGCAACAACCGCTCCCGCCCCATCGTTTGGCTTTACACCGTCAGCAGGAAGCGCGACTACGGCGAACACGGCTCCTTCCTTGTTCTCGTCTGCTTCCTCGAGCCCTGCCTTCGCTTTCGCCAAGAGCACATCCACCACCACAGTAACCACACCGGCGTCCTCGCCCTCCACTGGCTTCTCCTTGGCCACTTCGCAGGCTGCACCTGCTCCCTCATTGTTCTCTAATACCAGTGCAGCAGGTAGCTCGTCTGCCACTACGCCTGGATTCTCCTTTGGCTCATCTTCGGCAGCTTCTACACCAACTTTAGCTTCCGTGTCTGCAACTGGTGCCTCCACTGCGCCATCAGCTGCTGCAGCTTCTGCAACATCTGGTCATTGTTCCCAGCTGCTTCGACCAGTAGTTTCAGTTTTGCAGTTGCGCCATCATCGTCATCAGCAGCGGCAGCTACTGCCACTACCACCACTGTCACAAGTGCATCAACATCTGCAGGCATGACAACCACGGCTCCTTTGACTGGAACAACGGGATTTCCAAATTTTAGTCTTCAAACAACTACACCAGCTTCTACCTCATCTCCCACACTGGCATTTGGTGAGCTCACATGGTTATTCATCATCTGCAATTGTTCTTCAGCGGTATTATTACCATGCCTACGTGTCTGCTTTGAACCAATTATGCTTCTGGATTTGGTCCCAATATCGTCATTGTTACAGCATCACACACATAAAGTTACAGAATTCAGTTTCTAGAGCATAATAACATCTCAAATGAATCTACATCGTTGTTTCAGATCCCAACATTACTATTGCACCTATTCAAAAAAAATAAATCATTATTGTACCTGCACTACACTGGCCATTATGCTTATATGTTTTTCTTATACTATAGGTGTTTCTACTACTGCTGCTAGCACATCAGCTACCAGCACCACAACTCAGGCAACTTCCTCAGCTGTTCAAGCTAGCAGCACAGGGTTGTACAAGTTCCCTTGGTCTATTTCTACTACTAATTCTTTATTCTGAACGGATATTTTTCATTTTCTTTTTGCAGTCTGACTACTACCACATCTATCACTCCAGCAGCGTCCCAGGCACCTAAGCTACCATCAGAAATTGTTGGCAAAAGCGTTGAGGAGGTACTGCACTTATCTTTTTAAATTGCAGCTAGCTGATTTTCATTTTGGCTATTACTTTTTTCTATTGGCAATGCGCTGGAGGCTAGAGAATGTGCTTTGTGAATACTTCATTTCTGTAATGGATTAACCAGTTCGGTACTATTTCACTTTTGAGATATACCTCACACAGTTATCTGCGTTGTAGATTATTAGGGACTGGAACAACGAGCTTCAAGATCGTACTGTGAAATTCAGGAAACATGCCACCGCAATAGCTGAATGGGATAAGAGAATTCTGCAAAACAGAAATGTTCTTATTAGGCTTGAGGTTTGTGTTTTCATTTATTATCACTTTTTCGAGCAGTCTGCCACATTGTATTATTACCAGGGGTTTGAAACTATTTGGTAATTTTACAAATTCGAGCTCTTGCAGTTAGGAGATTAGCAAGGCAATCTGTATGCTTGTGCTATTATATGGATTGTTATTGAGTACTGTTTTGTAAAATAATGTTTAAAATAAATGATAGTGTATGCTTTGTTACGACTAGATAGTAGTGAACCAAGAAAGGGTAAGTTCCATCTAGTTCCGCAAATATATTGGTAATACGAAGACCTGAATTGCAGTTTGCCCAGTTCTGGATTATGTATTTTTGTAACTTGTTAGATTGATGTGATGAGAAGAGCTTTATGTGATCTCCTCGTAGAGATTTAACTGGGCAGTGTTTTGCTGGTGTGACTTAGTCTTGGAATAGTAATACAGAATTGGCATAGAAATATCCATTTGAAATTTACCATTCTTTGTTTCAATTTGATTTTTTTCCTTGATAACATTAAATTTATTAGCTTATACAATCATAGATGAGGTCATCGATTTTGATGGGACAAAAGTTGTGGGATTTGGAGTTTGAAAGTCGATGAAGATCTGCTATTTCCATTCACTGAAGTTATTGGCAAGTGATATGGACTTTAGTTCATCGATTGATTAAAAAGTGATTAGTCTGAACACTGAACGCCTGAAAAGCTCAAGAAGTATTCACACTCATCATTACTTAAGGAATCCATACAATAGGCAAATTGATGGTTTCTCAAGGAATTCTAATTGTCTCAATGAAATCATCTGTTTCAGATTAGTTTTTACCTTCTGCAGATGCTCATGCACGATTATGTTCTGATAATATTTTATACTACTGCATATGTACTTTTTTTTCAGGCTGAGGTGGCTAAAGTTGTTGAAACGCAAACAGGCTTAGAGCGTCAACTTGAGTTGATAGAAACTCATCAGCGAGAGGTTTGTGTATCTGCTAAATTTTTATATGTTTCCTTTGCTCTGATTAACCGTAGCTATATTCTTTGTTCTTTGCTTTTGTTTCTTTCCTTATTTCTGTACCAGTACTGTATTCATACACTATGCCAAAGACCTCGCCTCTTTAAACTATGCTCTCCATTGTTACCTGCACATAAGTAGTTTGACTTACCTACCATGTTTTCATTTTTTTGTTATTGTTGTCTTAGTTGTTGTTGACCAATCATTTGCCAATCAGATTTGCTTCACTGCTGTTCAATGTTGTGAACAGAATGAGCTTCCAAATGCTGGATCCCTTTGCATATGTACTAATTTGACTGTCTTGAACAAGGTTTCTAAAGTTCCAAATGCAAGGTTTCTTGGCATATGTACTAAGTAACAGTAATACGATACTTGTTCTAGTTTAACTTATGCTGAACTTAAAGTAGAAGTCAGGATAACCAATGGTTAAAAAGAAATTGCATTAGAAATTTGAATCGTGCATACAATTAAAAAGAAATCCATATAACGCGATGGTGTCTATTTGATAGGCCTACACCTTACTTGGCTTGTCTAGCTTGTAGCCATGAGGTGTCTGCTTGACAGCTCCCTGCTGAAACTAGTGGTGCAACTTTGAATGACTTAATAAAGTCCTTGAACTCGAATGTAGTAGTTTGACTCTAAGATTTATGAACATCCTTGTATGGACGTTCTTTTTTCTTTTCATTTTGGTTTGCTGTGAACCTTGTACATAATCCTGATTTTGCTTTAGAATAGAAATTGCTACGAGATGAATTCAAGGCCTGCAATACCATCGGCAGTGTGCCTTGCTTAGCGATCTTGTTTTATTCAAAATATTCGAATCAGTGCCCTTGCAATTTTTTATGTCGAGAATAGTTCGTACTATCACGAAGAAATGGGCGATGATACACAATTTAGCTGTTTTCATGACCCATTTTGGATTTTTGGCCATGAGTCCTTGACCCACAAATCGAAATGCAGTTTTAATCTACAAATTGAACCACATCTGGCAATACAATTTCTTCAGTCTGTACTAACTATTTTTAGCTGACTCTATGATTGCTGCTTTCTTGATCCAGTTTGACCTTGAGTTTTTGACCCATTAAGTGTGAATTGAAATACTGTTCTAATCTACTAATTGAACTGAATATGTCCATATTATTTCAGCAGTCTGTACTCTGTACTAACTAGTACTAATTTACCATTTGATGTGCTTCCTAGCCAAAAGGTATGTACTCTGAGAGGTTTAATCATCCAGCTTCTAATTTGCGAAGAACTTGTTTTATACTTGCAGGTAGACAAGGCTCTACAGAGTATGGAGGAGGAAGCTGAACGCATATTCCAGGATGAACGAGTTTTACTTCGTGAAGATGAGGCTGCATCAGCAAGAGATACTATGTTAGTTCGATAAACTTATCTTGATTTTGAGTTTATTTTTGTTTTACTCCAGTCTTGGTGAATGTAGTATAAAAAACACAGTTCAACTCGTTTTGGAAAGAAAATCAGTAGTCTGGCCTGTCAAAATGACGTCCATAGTTGATATTATTTTGAGGGAACTGAGTTGAATATTACGTATATAAATAGCAGACAACTTGTTTATACTTGTTTGATGGCCTGTTTGCATTGGTGTTCCATCCCAAAAATAGTTGACACTTTAGCTATGAATTTGGACAAATAATTTTCCAGATTTTGGGACAGAGGGAGCAACTACAAAAGTTTACAGAACTTGTCCTATTCCGTTAAATTAGGCTACATTGTTAATTTTGAGATAGAAAATGCCAAGATTACCATCATTCATGCATAGTTTGTGTTGTGTGATTGTGTCTCCAACTAAACTTGTTTCTCAATGCTAAGGTACGAACAAGCAGAAGTTGTGGAGCATGAACTGCAACATATGACAGAACAAGTAAAATCCATCATTCAGACTATGAATGCTACTCAGGTAACCGGTCATGTAGTTAGACTTGCTATTCAATCACGAGCAATCTCTTACCCCACTTGTCTAATTCAGGGTGGTGAACTCGAGTCCGCTGATAGTATGACACCATTTGATGTTGCTGTCCGGATACTGGATAATCAACTGCGTTCCCTGATGTGGATTGATGAGAAGGTCAGGATATTTAACTGCTTATAATTGCTTTTAGTTTTGTTTCTTTCAGCTTCCCATGTTCAAACCTGACACATGTTCTGTAAAACAAATGCTTGTTAAATTATGGGCCTAAAATATTGTAGCGTGTTTCCTGATGAGTCTGGAAGGTGATACATTGCTTTCTGCACAGTTATTTTGTTGTCTTATTATCCATTTTATTCCTGTGCCATTCCTACAAATCGTAAGTATTTCAAGTGTATATATAAATGTTAGCAATGATATTGGCAGGAAGTGGCATGCTATATCATCCTTGCCTTTGATCAAAACTAGAGTAACTTGATCTATTTCATCTTTTTCGTTGCATTATGTTAGATGTATTCATGATTTCATGTACATGATTCTTAATACTCCCTCTGTCTGCACCTAAGACAAGTACCTGTCTAGCTGCAGAGTCAGAAGTGCATTTATTTTGGAACAGCAGGAGTAGTGATTATTCAGTGGAATTAATTGTCTAATCTGCTGCCATGAAACCATTATTGATATATGCTCTTTTTTTTTTTGCCTAGGTCAACGAGTTCTCTGGCAGAATACAGAGGCTGCCCAACAACAGTGCTTCAGCTGAACGTGACTCTGGGATTCCCAGGTTTTGGTTAAGCTGATTAATTCGCGGCATTTGCTTGCTGCTCTGATCGAGTTTTAGTAAGCATTCTTTGCTTGGTTATTCTGTTGCTCCACCAGCCAAGGTTTCACATTATTTTCTACCCGTTCAAGTACTTCGGTGCCATATAGCTCTAGCTGATTCACTCTGGATTGATACCGTTAAATGTCACTTGATGCTGCTTGGTTAGTCATTCTCAGCGTTATTTCTGTTTGTTAACCTTGGACGTGAACTGATTGTGCTAACTTCTGTTTGTTTAACCTTGGAGGTGATTCGCTAGCAGGATTACGGTATGTTTGGATGCATTGGTGCTAATTGTTTCAGCAACTAAAATTAGCACAAGTGACTCCCTATATAGTCAATTGGTTTAAAGTTAATGCTACTAACTATTAGACATGATTCAAACGGGACTCGACTAAGTGCATCTTCAAGAGTCTCGAAAACTCTCATTCATTATTTGGAGAAACCATTTGAATTAAAAAAACACCCTCTATATCTTTCCACCCTTAAACAACTTCTCAATATCTGGTGCACACTTTACAGGGTTAGGGGTGTTTGGATCCGGTGTCTAAAGTTTAGTCCGTGTCACATCGAACATTTAGATGGTAACTAGGAGGACTAAACATTAGAAAATTAAAAAAACTAATTACATGGGAGTAAACTAATTAGCGAGATGAAACTATTAAGCCTAATTAATCCATCATTAGTAAATGTTTACTGTAGCATCACATTGTGAAATCATGGATTAATTATACTTAATAGATTCATCTCGTAAATTAGACTCAATCTGTGTAATAGGTTTTGTAATTAGTCTATATTTAATACTCCAAATTGGTGTCCAAATATACGATGTGACGGGTCTAAAGTTTAGACGCTGGGATCCAAACACCACCTTAGTCCCACCAGTCTCACCATCTTTGGCTGGTGAGAAATTTGGAACAGTGGATGGCTATATTTGGCCCTCATGCTGTCTTTATAGGTGCTTTTTCCATTTTGTAAAAACAGTAAAAATCTGATTTATACTATCTAAACAGTCATAAATAATTTATTTTATAAATCAAATAAATATGAGACTAGTACCAGTTTTTTTCCTAAAAATGTTCTATACTTGTTTATGAGAAGAGGTATTTGGAATTGGTTTTCCTACTGCTTTATTGCTCGTAGTCGTGTTTATTATTTTATTAAAACAAGACCTGAATAACTCTAAATATAGCATTAATAGATTTATGGTATTTTTAAAATTCATATTTTTTGTGATTTAAATAAGTTAATTATGTATTTTTAGAGATCAAATCAGATTCTTTTTTAGTTTCAGGAAATAGAAAACCACTCTTGAAATTATACTAGGAATCAAATTTGTCCGGTCTCCACGGCACTACTGCTCCACGGTTACCGGTTAGAGTGTGTGATACCTAATTTCATAGTTCTAGGTTGAAATCGAACTATGCTTTGAGGCGGAGGTTGAAAAATATACTTGCCCATCGTTTTATGCTCAATTTGGGCGGTATGCCGTATTCAATAGCGATAATATCAGCAGGATCTTATCGAAGAAAAAGGGAAACATTCCCATTGCTTCCGCGTTTTGCCGGCGCCCGCGAGCTCGTTTTTGCCGGGATCTTTGGCAAGCTCAGCGCCACCTTAATTGAGTTCGATGATAGCCTCATCCAGATCATCCATGGCTATATTGAGCTCAAATTGCCTGGGAAGTGTTCCAAATTGAAACAGTAGACGACCAAAACGAGCTTCCATGCCCTTGGCCAAACGTGTCGAGGCGGCCGAAAGGAGCTCCTCAGGCCACACGACCCGTACTCCAACATCCTTTTTTTATTTTTATTTTGACACTTATATGCGGCTCAGGGCCTTACTAACGCACGACAGCTCAGCCAAATTGCGATTTCAGTCGTTTCTTATTCCATACCATTTCTATAAGAGCCAAGAGGCCATCCATTAAAATATGGACCCTAATGGGCTATGTAGGTTTGTTCCGCTTCTAATAGGGCCCATCAAAGTCCAAGTTCTTTTGCATCACGCAACGATAGTTTGCCCGAAAGCACGCTAACCTTCTGTAAAGATGCTAGTATGTTGCTATCTCAGCTCACTTTCATCCCTTCTGTGCAAAAAGCGATGTGACAATATGCTTATCAGGCTTGCTAACATTCTCTTTAGCGTGGTTTTGATGGGCTCCGTACAATCAGGATAGGCTCCTTGATAGAAAGCTATCGTTTCCCTTCACCTGAAATGAGAAGCTTAGCTTCTGAAACGCTACACACACTGCTTGTTTCTTGCGATATCTTTCTAGCTTCGTCAGCAAATGCAAATCCGTTGCAAACGGCAAGCACTAAGCACAGCTCATTAATCATCATCATGGGATTGATTCCTTTCAACGGCAAGTAAGAGCTGCATGTGAACTGAGGTTCGAGCAGAGGAGTGTTATTATTAAACCAAAGCATGTGCGGAAAACCCTCCGAGCTCGGAATCAGATCAAAACAAAACCGTCATCAACAGCTACTTGGTGCTAGATTAAACCACCTGTCCCCCCCTCTGTGCCGCCACCGCCAGTGGCCCGACGGTAAGTGTTGAGGACTTGGAACACAGATACAGAGACGCATACAAGGAGCAAAAGGAAATCTGGAGGCACATGCATGCCGGCTCCATGTGAGGGGAGAAGGTCAGGGAATCCATCTCATCCCCCATTCTCCACCTCCCAGCTGCAATCAGTCACATGGGCGAATTTAAAGCGCAATCTTGGTAACCAAGGTCCGTATAGCTATAGCAGTGACCCGGAAGGCAATAATGCAGTACGATGTATTGTACGCAGCACGCTAGTGGTGGCAGTGGAGTCCAATCCTTGAAAGTGAGGCTTACCCACCCGGCTTGTACGAGTATGGTATGATTAGACCTGCTGTTGCTAATCAGAGCCATCTGAGTGACCATTGACACGGTGTCACTATGCGCAAAGCCAAGGCCTTTTACGACCCAGAAAGGCCACGAAAGTGCGTGTAATTATGGTCCGCGCCGACCCAAGCCGCGGCCGCAGCATCCATCCGTCGCCACCATTCATCACCAGCGCCTCTTTCTTTGTTGCTCGCTTTCTTTTCTTCCTTTCTTTTTTTCTTCTTCTTCTTCCTCTCTACCTTGGATGATCGCTTTGTGGTCCTTTCAAAGAAGCCCATAATAAAAACTCGTCGAAAGCGGCACGACCCAAGGATGGCGACATTTTACAGCCCCAACCCAAGAGGATAGACTGTCTATAGAGGAGGTCCGAAGCGAGATGAGGGCAATAAACAAAGGCCACTGTGTTTTGCCTTTAGCTAGCATGAGGAATCGTCCAGTCCATTACAATTCGGCACCCACACGCTACACAACATGGACCGACCTCCATGAATCAAGGGAGGAAGAGGAAAAAGAAAAGAAAAGAAAAATATATAACTAACGAACCCTACAGGATATGTATGTCATCATTATCATATGGATTATGGAATGTCACTCCCCCGCTCGCTCTCACATCCACTTGAGCCGAGAGCGCGAGAGAGCCAGCGAGCCTTATGTGGCATGACCATCACTCACACTTACTACTGCTGGCAAGCCAAACAAAAACAAAACGACACCAATGGCGGGCGGGGTGGGAAAGCAACGCGGCAGCGGCACGCCCCGGCGCGAGATCTTATGGCAGGGACGAGCGAGCCGCCTTGCCATAGCGCGTGACTCTGCTGATCGAGTTCTACTACCCTAGTAGTGGGGGAGATCGAAGAGGAGGCTTTGTATATTACAAGGCGACCAAAACCTAGCAATTAACACTGGCTGCAAGCGACGCGCCGGCTGCGTGAGAGTGTGTGCTCCTTGGCGCACCGGCGGGCGATCTAGTGGTGCGGCAACGGCGCTGGTGACTGCGCGGCCGCCGCGACAGGCGGCTTGGGGCACTGGTAGCACTTGGCGAACAGCCCGAACGTGTCGATCTGCCTGATGAAGTTGACCATGCTGGCCCAGCCGCCGAGCCCGAAGCCGACCACCAGCACCCACACCACGATGAACATGTTGAGCACGAACATCCCCGTCCAGCTCGGCAGGAAGAACGGTGGCTTCTCCGCGGCGTTCTGCAAGCATTTATTTTTCCATTCAGGGAAAAGCACTGATATGAATGAATATGATGACGAGGGCAGAATATACACACGGCGTACAGTACACGCAAGACAGGAATAAGATAAGCATCGCCTTGAGTTGTTCCTAGTACGTACGTAGTAGTACTATCTTTTTCGAGGGCATTTTCAAGGCCACTGCTGCATTTCCTTTCGGAAATAAAAGCCGAGGGGGAAAAAAGGCGGGCGAGGAAAGGAACCCTCCAGCGCCACACCCGAGATCTCCATCGCCATCCCATTCCCCACCTACAGAGACAGAGGAGCCACCTCTCCCGCGCTCCACCCCACACACACAGGATGGCCCGGCCGCGGCATCTCTCTATCGATCTATCCTTGCGAGACTGCGAGCGCGAGCCGCCGGGTGCGTCCAGACTCGCGCCAGTGCCGCGACGTCGACCACCGTCGCGCGCCTTGCCAGTTGCCCTTGCCAGGAGGGTCTTTCCTTCCGTGACAGCACCAGCACCACACTGGACATCAGCATCGCATCCGCGCTACGTCAGAAATATGCTGCCGGCGGACTCGAGCGTAGTCAACGCCGCAGCCGGTGCTCGACCGTGCGCGCACCCTCCGGCCTGCAGTCCCACGCAGGGAAGGAAGGCTGGGCCTCCGCCGCCCCGCCAGCTGCCGGAACTGCTGAACTGGGGAAAGCAGCCGGCAGACACGCGGATGGTGACGTGGGGGTGGTGATCCGATCACCCCGGATCCATCGTCGTCCATATCGTTGTCGGGCGCCGCGGGGGGCGGGGCCGGCTTCGAATTAATGTGGCTGCTGGCTGGATTCAATGATTGGGGATTTGCCCTTTGCCCATGTAGGCGGCGGGCCCCCGTGCTTCTGTGCATTTAACATGAAAGTGAACTGGCTGCTGCTGCTGCCTGTGCCAGGGATCTCCACTGTCTATTCACGCTGCGTGTTCCAATCCTGCCACTGTTCGTTCGTGACAGGCAGTGCACGGCTTCTGCTGGGACTGCACTAGGCGCAACGGAACGGAACGGATGGGTTTGGGTTGAAGGACGGAGGAGGAGAAGTTTAATTAATTACCATGCGCGCGGACGCCGTGCGGTAGGTGAGGATGTGCGCCAGCGCCGGGATGATGTAGACGGTGAAGCTGACGAGCAGGGCGCCGACGGCGGAGTTGATGGGCCCGAAGAAGGGGAAGATGATGGCCAGGAACCAGATGGGCACCACGATGGGCAGCCGCGCCAGCGCGCGCTTGAAGATGCTCTTGGCGTCGTGCATCCCGATCACCTTCTCCCACACGAAGTAGAGCGGGGTGCACGCGAACCCGAAGGTGATGAACTGGTGGATCAGCATCAGCACCACCGCCGCGTCGCGCCACCCCGTCTTGGGCAGCAGCGAGAAGGCGTTCGAGTGCGTCAGCAGCTCGTCGCCGAACGCCCAGTACATGGCCGCCGCCGACGGCAGCGTCAGCGTGAACACGTACAGCGTCGCCAGCAGGTAGATGTACTTGAACTTGGCAGGCTTCCACATCGCGTGCATGATCTCCCTGTTGTCAAATAAACACACAACCAAACAAGTACAGTATTATTAGCTAGCTTGTTTTCCTTCCTTCAATTCGTCGGACAAAAACTTCGGCTACTATACCCGCTGCAATAATCCTGCATTCAATAAATAAATAAACTTGTTTTCTTCTTGGCTGCTATGCTGGCTCCACAAATCATTTCCAGCCCCTTCTAACAAATGTATTTATATATTTATATATGTATGTATGTATAGAGAAACAAATTAATTAATACTAGGATATGAGAAATTAACGGACAAAACGGTCCTGCACATGCGAGTCAATGATGCCGCGACTTTAGTAGTTGATGAAACGATACGCCACGACGGCAAAAGGAAAAATCAGAGTGCTTCTCCCAGTCACGCACCGGCCGGCACTGCAGGAGGATACTTGCAAAGATCTCGGCGGCAGGAGGAATCTTGCAAGGCTCTCGCCCAACAGTCCAACACGTGCATTGCAAGCGCCTCCAGTCAAATGATGGAGGAGTACCCGTCAAATGCGGCCAAACAAGGCCGTTAGCAGTAAACTAATCATCTGCTGCTGCTGCCAACACACTCAGCTCCAGCTTAGGAAGTACCTGTACCTCGTGATGCATGTTAAGCTAAGCTAGTGGTACTACTACTCTAATTGTCACATCACTCTCATAGTCTCCACCAAGCAAGGCTTTCCCTAGCTAGCCTACAGCCCTAATGAATACTACCAAATGTCCCAATCCATGGATGGCTGCAAGCTTCTCATCATCATTTCGCCCCTTGCATGAGGGCAACAAGGAATGAATTGCGCCTGCAGGGCATGATGTGAACTCCGTCGCTGCTAGCTGAATTCAATGAAGCGTGGTCTCCTTTCCCATTTCCCCTGCACTAGAATAGAAAGAACAAGCAGTGAACCAAGCAAGCACCCACATGCCGGGCCTGGGGATAGAAAATTCCCCAGATCTCCGACCCAGCGGCGCCCGCCCACTGAAGACCGGGGCGTTTGAACACCGCACTAGAGCAGCGCCGCTGCTAGCTGCTGCTAAATATTCCTCGCGTGGCCTCTAATCATGCCGCAGCCACAGCCATCGACCGATGGCAATAATCCAGGCAGCAATAGAATAGATGAAGCTCCGGCAAGCAATGAAGCGAACGACTAATGGGTCATCCTTAAGCCGCCTATTCTAATGCAAAGTGGCTAGCACTGCATCTCTTTCCGCCCTGACCCTCATAGGCTATATCTTGTACTCGTAGGGTGACCCTTTTGGATGCATCATCACTCACTCCACACGCAGATGCACATGAGGGCACCGAGCTTTAGCGGCTGCACTGCATTGTTCATCGCCGGATGCCTGCAGGCTAACCCGCAAGCCGCAGCTGGTTCCCACCACGCACACAACCGCGCAAGCACAGCCTGCCTACAAGTTCCTTTTCTATATATGTATATATACTAGTATGTATAAGTGGTCCAGACTGTTCATGGGGATCTGCACGTCGTGGAGCAAGCTAAGCTAAGCTAGTTGCAAAGCCACAATCATGCATGTAGTTAGGATTAACTACACTGTTGCAGTGTGGTACTGATGCTGGCCTGGTAGGCTGGTACGCGCCCACCATGGATGGACAGGAGAGGGGACCATCGGAATGGAAACCAGAGACAGGCAGGTTTCCGATCCGGAGATGTCCTCCCCGGCGCCAGGCAAAAGCTGCAGCTGGTGAAAAGCTCACTTCACAGCTGCAGCTCTCTCTGCTTCAGGCAGGGTAACTTAACAGCAGTACTAATTCAGAGTATTTATTAATAACTAAACAACGAACTTAGTAGTTGTATTAGTATTAGTTAACTAAGGGGGTCCTTGGTTGGAGGGACTTAAAAAAAGTCCATGTCACATCGGATATCTAGACACTAATTAGGAGTATTAAATATAAACTATTTATAAAACTAATTTGTTAGTCGAAAACTATTTTACGAAACAAATCTATTGATATAAAATAGTATATGATTAGACAATATGATGCTACAGTAAACATATGTTAATGATGGATTAATTAGGCTTAATAGATTCGTCTCGTGAAGTACTACATGGCGCTGTAATTAGTTTTATAATATAAATTATATTTAATTCATTTAATTGATATCATCCGATGTGACAAGAGACTAAAAATAAATCAGGCAACCAAACAGCCACTCTGCCAAAGCTGCAGTAGAAGAGTAGCACGTACTACTGCTAGCAGTAAATTTGAGTTCGTTTGGAAAAGAAGAAGAGGAGACTTACACTGTGACGGCGTGGCCGCCGAAGGTGTAGAGGATGTTGGTGGCGCCGGTGAAGTAGAGCACGAGCTTGTTGGGGCCGGTGTGCGAGACGCCTTCGACCTGCATGCGTCGGCACGGACGACGGCGACGGTCGTCAATCATTGGCACTCCCTCCCTCGATTCCAAGAGAGACGGATAGGAATCGGACAGCGTGCGTGTGCACGCGTGTGTGTGACTGTGTGCCGTGTGGTGGGATGGAGCTCTCGTGGATCGGTGGCGGTGGCAGGGGGCTCACCTGGCCGTTGATGAGCGCGGCGATGGCGAGGTACCACGCGGTGTAGGTGGTCATTCCGAGGCCCAGGAAGGACCAGATCCGGTAGTTGTGGAAGGAGGGGATGAACACCGTGGTGGCGCAGCAGGCGCCGAAGATGTACGTCCATGTCCGCTTGTCCAGCCGGTCGTTGATGTAGTAGATGTTGCTGTGTGTGTGAGAGAGAGATGCTCGTCAGTCTCGTTCGCCACGGTTCAGCTCCCATATCACGCTAGTAGCAAGCAAGCAGAACGCGGGCGACCCACCTCGCGCAGGCGATCAGCTGGATGACGGAGCCGAAGAGCAGGAAAGTGCAGTTGAAGGCCAGACCGGCCGCCTTCCAGTAGGGGCCCAGCAGCCCGTCCAGAACTTCGAACCACTGGTCAACATCACATTCACAATTTATATATTCATTCATTCATTCACAATTTTTTTTTTGGAAAAAAAAACATCACATTCACAACATTATTGCTCCACCGGGGACGGTACTACTTAGGAGTACTCAACAAGTTCTTACTATTATCTTCCTTCTAGTAGTTATTAGCTTTGCTTTATTACTACATATATTTACGACTGCTTAATTTTAGTTTGGCAACAAAATGGCAAACTAAGCTTCTTCCGATTTTGCCGGAGACGATAAGGATCACGCACGGAATGGTTCACTTTTGGTTTGGCAAAATGGCAAGCATGCAGCACGACAGAAGCATGTATATCATCGGCGCGGGAGGGGCCGGGGGATCAATGCCCCCGCCTCCCGTTTTTACAAAAAAGGCGGCATTTTTGCAGACACGGCGGATCGACAACGACCAAACGGAACCCCAAAATATATATATAAAAAAATTCCTGGCAAAAAAGCCGGAGGCCGGATGGAAAGGGACGAAACTGTAGTCAGTTATTACACATGTTATGGACTTATGGCGGGGAGGAGAAAGTGGAGCGGAGACGAAGACGAAGCAAGGAGGCCAGCCATACCTGGATGACGTGGTTCTTGAAGCTGACGCCTTCCTTCTCCTTGCGGGAGCGGTACTCGACGTAGAGGACGCTGATGAGGTAGGCTGTCCAGCTGCCCAAGAAGCCGTAGAAGATCTGCAGCAGGATGCCGGACAGCATCCCCAGCTGGGAGAAGGAGTACGGCAGCGTCAGGAGCACCTGCGCCACCTGCACAACCACGACGGAGACGCAAAAATTCAGTGTCAGTCGGCGGCGCTCTCTGCTGGCTGCATGTGAGTCGAGGCGCTCCGCCATGACCCATGAGTACTGAGGTGAGGCCAACCTGGTTAGAGGCGCAGCTGAACCATGCGTCCCAGACGGAGCCGCCGTGCCACAGAAGGCTCTTCATGCTCAGCTTGCCGCCGCCGTGATGGTCGTCGGCGCCGTCCGCGGCGCCGATGCCCATGACCCCGACCTCTTCCTCCTTGCCGTTGCCGTCGGCCACGATGGATTCCTCCAGATGCTCGCGCGCCATCCCGAATCGCCCGGCCTTCCCGTCTCCGGCCGCTGCGCTGCGTTGTTCGTAAGTCAGAGAGAGAAACGCAAGCACGTATTCAGTTCAGCCGACCAGATCAAGATCCAAACAACCATAAAAAAATACACCGCCCGTACAGAAACACAACACAGAGGAAGGAAGGAACCAGCCGAGGCGCGAACGGAGGGAAAAGTAACAAGAACACCACCACCACCAACAACGCCAAGACGAACCTTTTAACGGTGGAAGATTTGTTGAAGATCGCGGGTGGCCGCGCCGGAACGGAGGGCGAGCGACGTGCAGTAAATGCAGTCTGCGTTTCGAAAGGGAGGGGGGAAGGGAATGGAATGCCGCGGAATTTACTGTGCTATCGACTGCAGGCTCTGTTCACCTACGAGCGGCTAGCGTGGTGGCCGCGCCGCACGGTTGGCAGGCAGAGGCAGGCAGGCAGGCGGCGAGCCGGAGTTGCAGAGCAGAGCTGTGGGACTACGGACGGACGGGGGGGCCTCCTGTTTCCCCGGCCTAGCTTCTTCCTCCTCTCCCTTTGCTCTGTTCTTCCTTTATGAGGGAGTAATGGCGAGGGGCTAGTGAGAGAGAGGGAGCGCGCGCCTATCACTCGTAGGTGAGGAGGCGATGGGGAAGAGAGACGCAGCCCCTGCCTGTGTCTGTGATTCGGGGAGAGAGCGGGCGAGAGAGAGAGAGAGGTGAGGGTCTGAGGGAGAAACGATACCACTTGCGGCTTTATAACAAGCGGCTTGCAGACTGGCGAGGCGAGCCTTCTCCTCTCTCTCGGCCTTTTCACATTTCGCACATCCGATTTGTTTGTTTTTTTATTAGTTTCTCTCTCTCTTCTCTCCTCTGTTGTAAGTACTTCCTTCTTATAAATAAACAAAATTATCACAGAAATTAGTGCTCTTTATTTGTGGACTGATCTTTTTTGGTAAAAGTTTATGAGATTTATTCCATTCTATGAAAACAGTTGTTCTGATAGAGAAGTTAAATGTTCTGTTCACGAAAGAAAGAAACATTCCGGAGTTAATATAAATTTTATCGTTGACCTATTTTTTCTTCCATAGCAACAATACATGGCGGATGAATCCAAACGGTTGGATGTGAGTCTTATAATTATTAAAAATCTATTTGGAACGCAGAAATTTTATAGAAATTATATAGAAATTCTACAAAAATCAATTTATTTTATTTTTATAGGAAAAATGTAGGAACAAATAATTTTTCTTACGTTCTAGACGGAAACGGGGCCTAAAGAAATGTAGATTGTAGAAGCTATTGAGCCTTTCCTGTTTTCAAACTAAAAAGTTGAAAAAAAATTAACGTATGGAGGACGTACTAGGGGGCTGTTTAGATAGCCATAGTTTGTCATAACTAATCTTAAACAAGTGTGGCAACCAATTTAGCTGTCATACTTTGTTTTGTTTAAGAGAATCTTGTCACACTTTTATACTCTATGAAATGTGAAACTTAAAAGAATCATATCAAACTTTAGTTGTCAACCAAACACCTAACCAAACAACCCCTAGTACGTGGTTTTATTTTAGTAGGTTGATTGGACAGCAAAAATGACTTTCGGGAGTACGTACTACCACTGTACTCTTACGTACAGTAAATTATTTATCCTTGGGCTGCGAGCGGTAAACTCGGAGAAACCCTTACGGCTACGGCCATGGGTTGATTGGACTAAAAAAATGACTGACGGAAGCAACTTCCGGATGTCAGAGGGAGTAGTATATTAACCGCTGGCTCCTCACAAGTCTCCCCTTGCTCCTCACACAAGACACGGATATTCAAACTCACACGGTCAGAGGCCCAGAGCCCGTTGGCACCATTTGTTTATCCCTTCAAATCCATCCACCTGAGGTTGCTTGGCACAAGTGAAGATGTGACTGAAAAAAACGTGTGCGCGCAGTGCTGATGCTGAACAACACCGATGGCTGATGCAACACTGAACGATGCTTCAAGGGTTGGTGAGGGGACTGTGAAACGGGCCCTAGCCACCGGCACCGGCAGAGGGTCATCTGCCATTGCGATCCTCTATGCTTTTGCTAGGAGTACTTGTGCATCACACACAGGCCGTTGGATCGGAGCTTGCGACACAGCCAAACAACGGTAGCCCCCTTCCAAGCAACGAAACCACCATCCATTGTGACCGTGACTATGACCTAATTTTATTATTCTCGCTTGCATTTCACAGTACTGCTGTAGTAAGGGCATGTTTGGTTTATGAACAAAATGTGTCATGCCATGAGTTGGAGCCTGCTGCACCGTGTTCAGAGCGGCGAGGAGGGCTTGATGGTTCCACGGATCCAGTTGTTGTGGTGGAGGAGGCGGTGCAGCGGCGTACTGAGGTTGGCCACCGGCGAAGTAGGCTTGCTGGGGCGAGGTGCCTGGACAAGGACCAAGGATGCCGGTGCCCGGAACCCTGAATGGCATGGACCAAGCCTGAACCATGCCAGTCCACGGGTTGTGCCCCGCGGTTCAGGTAGTGGGTGGTCGTGGCCCGGAACCGCTCCACTGTGGAGCACCGCGCCCACGACCGCGCCCGCGCGAGCGACGGTTGTCAGGGCGGGACGAAGTGTTCCGTGGCGTTGTGGCGTTAGATGAGGAACCACCATCGGATGGTGCAGCAGGGGCCGACGGACGGCCACCGCTACTACCAGCGCCGCCGCCACCGCCGGAACTGCTACCGCCAGCTATGAGCAGGGCGTGATGTGCCGCCGTCTTGGCATGCTCCTTGTCGTACTGCTCCTCCAGGAGAAGGTAGGAGCGTGCCGAGAGAAAGGTGTGCGGCGGCTGGCGCGCTGTGATCACCGGAATGGCATGGCGGTACTTGGAGCTCAGGCCACGCAGCATGTGGCTCGTCGAGCAAACTGGTTGACCGACATCCCGCAGCGCGTCGGCCAGTTGCTTGAGACGCCCGGTGTACTGGGTGATGTCCATGTCGCCTTGCACCAGGTTGCGGTACTCCGCCTCGAGGTAGATGGCACGGTGGAGCTCGTTGTCGCGGAACTGATCGTGGATGGAGCGCCAGATGCGGAACGCGGTGGCCGTCGGTTGGCGCACGATGTTGCGTACATCTTTAGCGATGGAGATGTAGAGCCAGCTCACAATGCACTGGTAGACGATGCACCACTCCGGATCATGGCGCTGGACGGTGGTTGGCTGGGTGGAGACATGAGAGACGAGGTTGAACTTGCCGAGGAAGGCGTCGAAGAAGCAGCGCCATTCGTCGTAGTTGGGATTGGCGAGCTCGAGGATGACGGGAACGTGCGATTTGATGTTGACGGTTTGCAGAACGGCGATCGGGGGAGTGGCGACGGCGTCGCCGAAGGGTCCGGTGAAGGAGAGGCCGACGCTGCCGTCTTGGGAGGAGTGGGAAGAGGAGTCACCGCCGTCACCACCATCATCGAGGTCGGCGTTGAAGAGGGGATTGAGATCCATTGGAGCGGAAGAGGGTGGTTGCTGGCCACGGCGAAGACGCATGGAGGCAGAGCCGTTACGCGGCTTAGACGCGTGGAGAGACCAGGAGATGAACCTGGGCAACGAGAGAATGGGAGCCAACAGTGTATTCGTGTTGATCTCGTGATTACATATAGCTACAGCAATGGGAGGTTGTGCCTTGGGCAACCGTCCCGCTGGACTCGGCGCACGACGTGAGCGTGGAGCGCGGTGACCGCGCTCTCTGCAATTGGCAGGTTACAACGTATGTGTACAAGACTCAACGTATGTGACCGCGCTCATCACTTTTGATAATTGTTTTGTTTGTTGTTAGAACTAGAGTGTGTCACACTTTTTTTAACACCATACATCATACGTCATAGACTCATTTTCTTGCTAAACTTTACCATAAGTATGACTATAATTTTACTTGCCAAACTTTCTGTGGCATCCAAAATTTCCCGGATGTTTGGAGTGGCGGATTTTGACACGAATCAAACAGGCCCTAACTATCTCTGTCCTGACATACATATCAGTTAAAGTGATGATCAAATTTCTATCAAATAATATTTATATTTATAACTCTAAATTAATTTATTATAACTATACATTTTGTAATTAGTTTAGCGATGCTTATTTGGTACTCTAAGTATTTATAGTTTTTTTATCAATAATTAGTTAAATTTGATATACTGTTTTACAATTGTATTTTCTAAAGGGAGGCACTACTAATTATATCTGGTTCCCGGTTCGTCGTCGTGCCGGTTGTTGCTCTGCATGCTTGCCGACCCACGCAAGTGTTTGTCGTTTTACAGTTTCCATTGCTAAAATTCAATGCCAACATGATGACACACGCCTTGCCCTTTTCTTCTGTTTCCTCTTGTTCTGTTGCATGTAACGGTAAGCCTTTTTCGTTTCCGGCATTCCAAAAAAAAAAAAGAGAGTTGTCTGTACGTACCGAAATACATGGGAATGCAACACTTTTGTGAGTTGTGACTCACCATTCGTGTTGTTTTTTATGTGATTTTCGTTCACGGCACAAGTACAGTTGGGATTAGATCTTCCATTTTGTATTCACTTGTCACCTTTTTTAATTAGATTGGTGAAAGAAAGACCAAGCGCATTTTTCTTCCATAAATCTTGGCATATACTCCCTCCCGTCCTAAATTATAAGACATCCAACAAAAATTGGAGAGTCAAATTATCTCAAGTTTAACCAAACTTATACAACAATATAATAACATTTATGATGTTAACTAAGTATCATTAGATCCGTTATCAATTATATTTTTATAGTATACTTATTTGATATCATAAATTTTTATAGTTTTTTCTACAATTATTGGTCAAATTAAGATGTTTTGACTCTCCAAGATTCTTAGAACGTCTTATAATTTGGGACGGAGGGAGTACCTCTGCAACCCAACCAATGATTTCCATCTCTGGTCATCTGTTGTATCTTTGTGCAGAAATGCACGTGCTAAGAGTTACTCACTCTGTCCCTAAAACAATCAATTTTTTAAAATTCGTGTTAGTTAATTTTTAAACTTTAACTATTTTTATAGAAAAATTTAAAAGTATCTATGACTTAAAATAAGTACTAGAAATATATTCTATGATAAATCTAATGATATTAGTTTGATACCATAATTTTTAATGTTTTTTTAGAAATTTAGTCAATGTTTAAATTTTTTGACTTAGAACAACTCTAAAAATTTATTTTTCTAGGGACGTAGGGATTACGTACTCCCCCCTCCCTTTTCAACCATGGTTCTTATTTTTCAACAAATAATTTTGACTAATTTTACAAAAAAAATATCAATAATTACAACACATATTAATATCATATATTGTTTAATAAATTTATTTAAAAATACAAATATTGCAAGCATTTTTTCTACAAATCTATTCGCAACGTCTATCATGTTAATCATTGTTCAACAGTGGAGTGGTATCATCACATGGCCTTGTTTAGTTTTCATCCAAAAATTTTATGTGTAGACACATTTATAGAGTATTAGATGTACATTAAAAATAACCAATTTTATAATTTGTATGTATTTTACAAGATAAATCTTTTAAGTCTAATAGTTCATATTTAGACACTATTTTTTTAGTAAAACATATGTTAATGATGAATTAATTAGACTTAATAAATTAGTCTTATAGTTTATAAACATTTTCTGTAATTTATTTTTTTATTAATATCCTAATGCAATACCCCATGTGTCATCCGATATGACACAAACTAAACTTTACAACCACGAACTAAACAAACCTTCGCCTAAGGACTAAACAAGTCCTCGGTATAAATGTATTAGCTTCCATCCTGCCTGCTACTCCATGCAAAGAAAGACAAAAGCATATCCATAGTTTTTAGCAAACAAAGCTTTGATTATGTACTCCATCCGTATTAGAACTAATTAACGTTTGGACAGTGACACAATTTCCCAAATAAAACTTTAACCTCTTGTTTTTATAACAATATTTATAAAATAATGATATATGTATATTTTTATGGAAGTATTTTTCAAGACAAATCTATTCATATAATTTTCACATTTATAATCTCAACAACTTAAATGTTAATAATGATTTATATTCCTAATGTTTGATCTAAAGTTTGTCCAAAACGTCATCTAATTTCTATATAAAAAGAGTACAACCTGTCCATAGAGAATCATGCATAAATTCCGTGAAGAGGTTTTCATGGGAGGAAAACGTATATAGAAAAAAAGAAAGGTTGTCTATACGACATCGTGTGTTTTAGGGGGAAATCACCTGGTTCGAAAACAGTTGGTGTCGTTAGCATATATTCAGCAAATCGTAGGTCTACAAATACACCCAAGTGTATTTTAAAGGAGAAGCAAAACTTAGTATTATGAGCAGTTGCCAACTGAAAAATAAAACAACATCCTGAAGGAGTAAAGTGCTATACTAAAGATTAGTAATAGCAGTATATATAGCACTACTATATTAGGTCCCATATGTGTGGTTGCTCACAAAGGTTGCATGCGGGGTAGTTGGAGAGCTTTCTCCCCTTTAATTGAACTCCTGGAGGATGTTATGGACCATGGATCCGATTAGATCAAGTATATAATAGCAGGCTGTAAAAAATCAAAATACTAAGGTCAAAAAGAAAAAAGATGAAAGAGAGAAAATCAGACTCTAAGCTTATAGCCGGTTTGAACATAAAAATAAAAAACTTTGTGAGATAATTAACATATAAATAAGTTGCGCTGTAGTGATAATTAAGAGCGTAACCTATATGGACTTAAATAAATACAATTTTAATAAAATATTAAAGGAGGTATGGAGTACGAGGTACGGCGCGCAGCTCGCTGCAATCAACCAGATGCTAGCCTGCTATACCTCTCCCATTCCTTTCCTCACCTCCATAGTAAAGCGTGTCCTTCCCACCCGCTTTCTTTTCGTTCGTACTACAACGCTTCTCGCTGTTATGATGCAAGCGTGGATTGCAGCTGCGGAATGCAAAGCGAGAGGCGAGCTGCTGCTGCCAAGCGAGCGAGGTTGGTGGCGCCGTGTTAAGGTGATCTATGCATCGATCGACCAGGCGGGCATTCGATTCATTGGAATCCTCACAATATGGTTCACGCCAACGGATACGGCCGAGCAGGCAGATTAGACGGATAACGGCGCGAGCATTGCAGTAGTAATCATGATTTGATCGGTGGAGTGAAAGCTCCGTCCTTGTTTAATAGCCGCCGTGCGCGCGGCCACGGCCAGCCAGGGAGACGGGAGGAAAAAGCATTTGGCGGGTTTCATTAGCACGCTAATCATGAAGAGGGTGGTTCAAGGGATCATCGAGTGCTGCCTCAAAGTTATTCCTCCGATCGGCCTTCTTTTGCGAGCGGGATGAATGAATAAACAAAATGCTTGGTCCGTCTAGGCCGGCTAATCCTTTCTTTTTCAAAAAAGTGTGGCGGGTATGATCGCTCACCAGTTTACTTTCGTGCTTAAGCGGCTGGCTGGGGTCCACACCATTTGAGTATGTACTGCTTAAGAGGATTTCGTTTCTGGAATCACACTACAGTGGCACCGTCGCAACTCTTAACAAGACCTAACCAGTTCACCAGCATGTGCCCTATTCAGGTGATCGTTTCGGTGATGTATGAGTCGGCTAATGTTGTTTTTAATTATTTCATTGTGAGAGAAAAACACTATTTAGATTACTGATAAACCGGCTGATAAGTAAGCGAACAGGGCGATGAACAGAGAAATAGTAAACTAGGGGCCGGTAGACGAGATGGTAAACTAGGCGCCGGTAGACGGTAGCCATACTTGCTCGCTCTAAAAGACTACTCTCTCTGTCCCTAAATAAGTGTCGTCGTTGGTGTTCGCGCGCACAAGTATAACTTGATTTGTAGAAAATACATTCAACATTTGTATCTCCAAATAAATTTATTAAAAAACTAGATTCAAAGATCTTTCTAACGATATCAATTATGTAGTATAAATGTTAATATTTTTTAATATATATTTAGTTAAAGAAGTTTTTTTAAACCGTAAATGACAATTATTTAGAGACGGAGGGAGTAGTCAGTAAGAAATGAAAAAAAGCATATAATATAATTTAACTGACATGAAGGGGCCACCGGCTGCCCAGCCAGTTTCTGTGACGGCTAGTGTGATCAATGGAAAATGGTTTAGGCTCCGTTTGGTATGACTTCTATGTATTTAATTTCTCTAATGTATTCACTGTTTATATACTATGTACAAGATTAAGAGTTGTTTTTATCTCTCCTGTCTTTTCCTCTCACATATACAGTGGAGGCAGGAGAAGTCATGTTTTCACTGGTTGTGTGAGAGAGAAGAGAAGGAATAAAAACGGATCATGTGAATAATGTATGAATAATAAATATGCTAGAAAAGTTGAAGGTGATAGGAGTCTTACCAAACGAGGCCTTAGTTTAGGGCCGGGGAGTTTTGTACAACACAATACTCTCGTGTGTTATCTCATATGTTATTGATGAAATTTGACTTACGCTGAATCACTACTAGAGAACAGGTCTTTGATCAATGTCCAAAATGAGCTTTAATCTCGGTAAATTTTGTGTTCGGGACTAATAGTATTTTTAGTCTCGGTTGGTAATATCAATCAGGACTAAAGATAGACCTTTAGTCTCGGTCGGTGTTAAGAACCGGGACTAAAGGCTCTTCGATGTGTTAGTTTAAAAGAAAAATGTCCCACCTGTTGTTAGATGTGTTGTGTAGATGGGGTGAAAAGCTACACACGAGGCATTGTATGACGTCTTGGGTTCGAAACTTAGGGTGACGTTAAGTTACGAGGATCTTTAGTCCCGATAATGACAACCGAGACTGAAAGTCCGAACCTTTAGTCTCGATGAATGCTTATACTGATTTATTGTGAGAGAGAACTTTAGTCTCGATGAATGCTTATACTGATTTATTATGAGAGAGAAATAATATTCGTTCGCTAAAAAGTAGTGTCGATGAACAGAGCCTTATTAGCCCATCAATGCGTACTTGAAATCCATGTTTAGGACCTATAAATTCTCATCCCATTATTTACTTAGATTTACTGACCATGTATATGGTGAAGTTGTTTTTTTTATTTCGAATCTGATTTTCAAATTAATTTTGCTTCTATTAATTACTACAAATTATATTTTTATGTCCGTATTAATTACCTTAATGTATATATTGGCACACGAAAATTCCTCTATCATGCAATGCAAGCCCTCATCCACCGGTTTTCAATATGCATTATCCAAATTAATTAAAGCCACTCCTC
>CM039137.1:29295507-29426006 GCA_022036555.1 Microstegium vimineum
GGTTTGAACTGCCAGCCGTACCTCTGCAATTGCTTCGTTGGGCATGTTTAAGTTTTCCTCTTCTATAATGCGCCTTCTTCCAATTTTTAGCGTCCCTCGCAGATAGATGTCTTCCAGCACTGCGCTGGATAACTCGCATCTATCATCACAGCCTCATAGTCATGGGCAGATGGATATTTTAAGCACGTTTTTTCATCAGTTTTTTTTCTGGGCACAGCCTGCCTTGATGGGAAACTGAAAAGCCACCGTATTTCCAATATGAACTGCAGATACGAGATATCAGTGCAAGGATTTTGTTCCACTTTATCCACTGGTTGGTGTTGGGAGCAGGAGCAAACGCGGTGGTGGGCCGGTGGCCTAGTGGTATTTGGCGGGCGACTTGCCAACGTCACTTTTGGTCGTCCATGGTTTGGTGGTGCTGGTTGTCAAGAGATTAAACCAGGCCATGATCTTCACCGACTTGGACCTATCTTTCTCCCAAACGGAGCACTGATCCTGTGAGCCATGTCGACAGAGAAAAAGAGTCCGCGTTGGCGGCAGGCATCAGATCAATACAATCGCCAATCGGTGCACAGCAGTGTTTATACCTCTGCAAATGAAGCAAAGAGTTCGGCCAAATTTCAAGCGGTGCAGGCGGAGGGGAGGAGCTGTCGAAACAGAATTGTGGACATGATGACACGATGAGCAACATGCCGTGATTTTTGCAGTTTGGCATCGGTCTGGTATTCTCGGATCGAGTCGAGGCGTGAGTCTGAGTTCCCTGTGCACAACGCATCGATGCCTGATGCGTCCAGGACCAATGGCCTCTCCTTTCCTGAAAGGTCGCCTAATCTAATTAGGCTAGCCTGATGAGGCTGAGAACCTGCTTTCTTTAATAACTTTTTAAGAAAAAATGAAGGCTTTATTCAGCTGGTACATAAGCCGGATGACTTCGGCTGATTGAATAGTGTTTTGTGAGAGAGAATAAGCTGAAAGTAGTTCAAACGAATGAAACCAAATCAAAATCTCGCATAATAGCCATACTATCCCAAAAAAGTGTTCCTAAATTTGAATTTAAAGCATTTACACAAGAATCTAGATACCTTAGGTTGTATTTAAGTTATTATTTATCCAAAAAAATGTTCATAATTTTTAAAGCATATTTTTATTTCTATGACTTTTTTTTAAAAAAAAAATTGTATCAAAATGCATTATACTTGTCAAACAATTTCATAAAAGGATTCTAATTCACTATCAGAGATGCATTTTAAAAATTAGATCCAAAATATTCCTTAAAAAAATCCTAATCTCTACTACTCCATACAAAACAACGCTGAGACAGACAAGAGTCTCAGACTGAACCCGGCCCCTGCATGCAGCTATCGCTACGGATAGTTTCAGGCCTTCAGCAGAGACGCAGAATGCACATTTGAAGTGCTGAAGGTAAGCTGGTGACCGGATGTTTCATGTTTGCTTGTGTCTTGTGCTTATACGTACACCTGGACAGGCAAGACGGTATTGGACCGTGCCTGCAGCTCTAACACCCTGAATTCCTGAAATACAGTAGCTTAGTATTGCTGTGCTGCAGCTCAGCTGCAGCCATTGAAACGAACAGGGTGATTGGATATGAACCGTGGCTTTCTCCACTCTAACCTGACGAAATCGTTGAAGCTGAAGTAATTTTTTTTATTTACTTCTAGATCAAGAAAGAACAAGAAGGCGAATACGCATTGACAGAAGAAGCAGCATCGATACATCACGAAAACAACGACAGCACAGGAGAGACGACACCGGATCCGATGGGAATACAGCCACTTTGCTTCTGCACCTAAACGGACCGAGAACCCACCACAGCCGGCCAGGAGAAACACGTACTACCAGCCAAGCACACAGGACCTGGTGACTGGTGCGATCTCTACGCGCCGTACTTGTAGCTCCCAATGTCCTCCGAGATCATTTCCAGGTCCCGGGAGGCGACGGCCATGGACATGGCCCGCCGGTGACGCCCCGGCTGCCTCGCCGCCTGCAGCTCGGAGCCGTCCGCGGCCGCGGGCTTCCGCTGCTCGACGCCGCTGCCGCCCTCGGCCACGGCTGCCGGCACGTCCTCCAGGGCGAAGTTCTCCGGCAGCACGAACACGCTCTGCGACGCCCGCCTCTGGTGCCTTCCTGGCCTCTGCGACATCTTTGCTGCAGCCTAGCTAGCTAGCTGGCAACACGCACTGCACGGGCTCGGAGAGGAACGCTTTGAACTACCTGCTTGTGTTGTGTTGTGTTGTGACTTGTGAGCAGAGGATGAAGAAATGGCGGCTAAATATAGCCTGCCCACCGCATGGCGGCGAAGGGGCAATGTTTTTTTTTTCTTTTCTTCCTTCCCATGAACAGTCCAGCATCTCGTAGTAGTACGAAACTCGTACGTCCTCCACGGTTTTACTAACCGTTTTGCCGTCGGGAACCGGTGGCCGGCGATTTACCGGTTACCGACGATAACCGCTTAAACCGACCTCAAACCGAACGGTTTGGATTTTGAATTCAAATGGCGTAGTTCAAAAGGTCAGCAACCGGTAACCGGTCGGTTAGGGCCGGTTACCGTTCGGTTTGGTCGGTAACCGCTCCAAACCGCCGGGTACTCTTTTTTTCTTTTGCTTGAAACAATCCATTTTTTTACATGACCTTTGCACATAATGATGTAAATAGAACACACAATTCAGGGAAAAATAGTATGACACAAATAGACAACCCATCGAAATATCATAGTGATGCACTAGTCACAAATTCATGACGGAAATAACGTAGTTCACCGTTGCAACAACAAATCGTCCATGGAAATACCTTGTATCGAGACATGCAAACATCATGGTCACTGGCGTAGAATATAAGGGAAGATCCCGTTTCGGCACGCCTCCTCATACTCCGCGGTGGACATTAGAGCGATACCGCGCGTCTGGAGCTGAGCCTTGTAGTCTATCCATGATTGGCCCGTCCAATAAGCTGTGGTCTCTCATTCCTGCACTAACATGTTGTAGAAATCTGGATCTTACCATTCGTAGACCCATCTAGTGGCCGGCTGCGTGCTGATGTCAGGAACGGGGTAGGTATAACCACCACCGTACGATGTATCACTGTACGAGGAGGAGCAGTCCGTCGGGTCGTAAGCTCTCCTCTGCGATTCCGGCTGCCCATAGTCGCGGTCCTGAGTAGCATGTGTGAAGTCCGTCTCGCCTGCAGCCGACCATAATTAGTACTAGTCAATAGTCATAGACAGAAAATAAATGTCTGTAGCAATTGATACCTGTGAAACGAAGTCCACCAGCATCACCAAGACCACTACCACCACCACCAACTGCAGAACCCCCAGCCCCACCACCACCACCACCACCACCACCAGTTGCAGTGTCATCGTCACCACTATCACCGTCTCCACTGTCATGTGCTGAGCTGCTGTCATCGGACTCCTGGTACGGTGGACTTTCCTCACCCTCCTCGTCATCATCTGTCGAAGCATCGCTGGTGACAGGTCACTTGCTTCCCCTTTCGTTTCTAGCTTTTGGGGTCCTCCTGCCTAGGTCCCGTCTGGTATTTCCTTTTGCCAAGATGCGTGTCACCCATATGTCTATGGACCCAATCACTGATGGGCCCAAGATCGTCGGGGTGCACTTGGTCTCTATCATCACAAAGAATGAATCATATTATTAAGAGTATGGTTTGTTAGTGGCTAACAAAGTACATCAACGTACCTCACAATACGGGACGGAAGAGGGATGTCTGTTTCTTCATCTTCTTCGTCGAGAACTGGAGCCTTGTTGGATCTGCCATACTCCATCCAGTCTCGAACCGGATTATCCCTATCGTAAAAGGATATCTGCGTGAACTGGTCAATGAAGTCTTCTTCCTCACGCCTAGGTGGTCTGGAGGCATCCGCGAGTCGCAGGCGAAGGTTGTAGTTCACATACACTAGCTTGTTTAGTTTTTTGTGGGACAAGCGATTACGAACCTTCGTGTGCAATAAGGCAAATGTACTCCAGTTGCGCTCGCATCCACTGGAGGATACACATTGTGCAACAAGCCTCAACGCAAGTTTTTGCAGATTTGGAGTGTGCCTGCCGAACAGCAACCACCACGACGCTGCAAGTGGAACTCATTATGTTAGGTATGTGCTCAAAAAGACAAAAAAAGGAGTTCAAAAGTACTCTTACATGAGGATGTATTGGGGTCGATGGCCATTTTCATGGCCAGCTCAGTGTCAAACTCCCCAAGGTGTTGGCGGAATGTTTCTGCCTCCTATAATGCCAAGACAGCGGTATGCACATCCATCATTTTCCCAAATGCTTCCCTGAGGCCACCAAACATTTGCGGAGTTGAATTGTAACGATATACAAGCCTTGGGTTCAGGACAGCAGCTGCAACATATGATGCACGATAAATTAGCATATGGTAAATACTCAATATGTAGAGATTATTATTTTAACAATGGTTGTGATCGCACCTGGGCCCACATACATGCCATAGTACACGTCCGCAATCCTGTCATCCATGATAGCCTTGTACTCATGCCATGTTTGTGCATTTGTTCCAAAGAAGGTCTCCATCTCCTTTTTGCACTCTTGGAAGTTGTACACTACTTCACACAGGTTAGGTCGCTTATCTTGATCAGCGAACCGAAGGAACCTGTAAATTGGTGCCACTGAATCGATGATGTATTTAAGTCCATCCCACCACTGTATACTAGACAATCTTGCGTGAGCATAATGTCCTTCCCTGGATTTTCCCCATCTACTATGCAAGAACTCGGGAGATCCCATCCACTCCATAAAACGATCACGCTTCCGATGGAAGCTCTCCATGAACATGTAGTTGGTCCCAAACCTAGTGACATTCCATTTGACCAACTCACCACCAATGTCTTCCCTCATCATTGCGTTCAACTGGCCATGGTTGTGCAGCCAAGTTGAAATGCGCTTGCATACAGAGATCATACCTGCATGCTCCGGCCTTTGACCAATGTCCTTCAGCATCAAGTTGATAGTGTGTGCAAGGCAAGGTGTCCAAACAATATGCTCATACTCCTAGTTCAATCTCTGGCATGCTTTCTTGAAGTTGGAGCCGTTGTTCGTGACAATATGCACGATATGCTCAGCACCTATCTCCTCAACCACCTTGCGAATCAGCTGCACAAGTAGGCACAACATTTAGTGGAACCGAGAAAACATAGTGCATGTGAACTGGCACAATATTTTGGACGTACCCCCAACAAATAAGATGAATCTTGGCTTCTGCCAGTCGCATCAACTGACTTGTGGAACCACATGACGTCATTGCTATAGATCAAAAAATTGATGACATTCATTCTTGTCGGGCCCGTCCACGAATCACACATCAACGTGACCCCAAACATGGGTCACTCCTCCTGAAACTTTGCATACCGGCTTTGCAAGTCCGCCTCGTTCGGATCGAGGTACTTCCCATCTATATCCCTTGCACTGGGTGACGCGATGCCTTCACCTGCAATCGTAAGCGAATCATGAGAATAGAGAAATATACGTAATGACATAGGTCTCCAAGTATATGTACTTACCCCACTTCTGCGTCTCCCTGACCGCACTAACAAAGTACGGATTGTCCGCCTGTCTCCCGGGGATTCCTGCAGTATGGAAAAATTTTCCCCAAGCTTTCCCAATTGCATCCTTCACGTTCCTTCCCCTCTGCGTCCATGACCTTGTATCAATCCTTGTCTGCTTCAGTCCACCTCTCGTACCGGCTGCCAAGTTGTAGTCATCCACCGCCGCAGGGGTCTGCCTCTGTGAACCAGACCTCTGAAACATCCTCTGCAAAGGATTGCCCCCCTGCGAAGCAGTACCACTACCACTGTCACCTCCACGCTCGTAAGCGCCTCCTCTCCGCTGCACCCCCTCTTGGTACTATATTTTGCTCTGGACTGATTAATGGTTGTCTGCAACTGAGCCTCGTATTCGTCATCGTCAAGGGGGTGGTTGCCCTCCGCTGCAGCAGCCTCTCGTGCAACCCTCTGCCGAGAGCGGTCACTAGTTGCATGCCTAGTTCTGTCGATGTCCTGCTGAAAGTACTCCCGGACTTTTTTGGGCACCTTGCTGCAGTGGATCACCTCCGTCCTGCGCGCAGCCAAATGCTACTTCAATCGGGAAACACCACCCCCGGCTTTTTTATACGGTAGTAATCGCCTACGTATGCATATTCGGATCCGACAGTCTGACAGTTTCTGCTTCCCAAGGGCGCTGACTTGTGAAAAAAATGCATGTGCAGACGCGCGTCTGCATGTCCCTGCCTCCTCATTTCGTCAGGAATGGATCGATCGGGCTCGTCACTGGTGCTCATCTGGCGCCTCATCAGGATCTACATCAGCGTGCGATTCCTGCAGCCCTGCCTACTGGGATCAACTTGGCACGCACTGTTGTCTGCTGACTTGCCTGGCAGCGATGTCTATGGATTCCTACGCATTTTCTTGTTCGCGCATGATGTTTCCATGAAGTTTCCTGCTAGGGTAAACAAATGGTATTCGTGAACCGTATGTACCGGAATTTTAGGACCGACCTCGCCAAATTTATTGGGTTAGCTAGCAGTAATGCGTCGCTGATGATGTGATCCATTCTGGCGTTGTAACTGAGACCCACGTGCAAACAGAGAGAAGGAATCCGCGCGCCAACGAAATCAATCACAGAGGAGTTGTGGTCACCGTGTATGTAAAGAAAAGATGCGAGTGCGTGGCAGAGCCAGGAATTTGCTGCTGGGTTGTCAAATGTAAAAAATTTCAAAACAAATATATATGTCACGTTTGATACTCTAGCTCGGCTAGAGGTTAAAGTTAGTTTCTAGCCCAGGACTAGCCCTAAACTAGCTTTAACATAAAAACGTGTTTGAATACAAGAGTTAGATTGCCAAGGTACTTTTCTTAGTAGTGGACCCCACCAAAACTAGCAAAAAAAAACTTTAGTACATCCCACTAGAACTATAATCACTTCTTGATGCGGATAGTTTTTTGAGGGGGACTAGTTGAAACTAGCTCAATCTAGGCCTCCTGTTTGGATACTTTTGTGCTAGTTGAGTGTAAACTAGCTGAAACTAGCTCTAGCCCATTAATCCAAACATGGTCATAATAGATGATAAGTTAATGGCCATAACATTTAATATATCCATAATAATAGCCGAAGTACAAGTTTGAAATATAAATAATTAAGATATTAAGAAATATTACAAAATAGTAATGACTACTAAAATATAACTCTAATCGCTTTGTTGAAAGAGATTGATTATATCCTCATCTTCACCAGTACCAAGAATAAAAATATTAAAGGAGAAAATGAATCTTCACCTAGCTTAGCTACCGGCTGCAATTGCTACTAGAGTACTAGTTCATTTGTGGGCCTTGGTTTGGTTGGCCTGCTGGCTTGCTACTAGAGTACTAGTTCATTTGTGGGCTCTTGGTGCATTAGAAAATAGAATAGTAATGTATATATATATATAGTATACTTGTATTTATTTTTTTTTATTAAAATCTTAGGTATTTTAAGGAATACCCAGGTATACCCTAGCTCCGCCGGTGGTGCGGGGTCGAGTTCCTTCCTCCTGTCTAACGGTCACTTAATTATTGGAAGTTTTCTGAGAGCATTTGCGAGTCATTTGTTTGTTTCAGTACTAGCAAAGCATCGTCATTGCTTGCGATTAATTCAGTAGGCATATATAATTTCCACCAAACATTTCCCCCGGGCTTGCACTCAGTGCACTCTTATCACAATGGAATCTCTCTCTCTCTCTCTTTAATCTTACATTTTCTTGGTGATGCAACCTGATCGAGCTGGACGCTCATGCAGCCAGAAAAGAACTAAGAAAGGCAGCGACTATAACTAAAGAGGGAACCCGTGCATGTTAGTAGATTCCAAAATCCTGGCCATCGTGTCTAGCCTCACATGGGCTGCTCACATGGCTCGATCGACCGGGCCATTATAAGCCCACGCTCGTACAAATTATTGGTGCCCATCCGCTCGTGTGCATCGCCAAAATTTTGCTGTTAAAGTCGGGAAAACAAACCAAATACAAAAGAAAAAAATATGAGGACAAAGGAAGTTTTTTTCCTCTGAATGGACAGTAAAAACCTCGCAGCAATGTTTTATTATCAAGTTGCAGGCGGGGCGGGTTGTGGATGTCCGCCAAGGATACGCAGAAGCCACAAGAGTCTTCGCGGGCTTCGTGGCTAACCCGTATAAAACCGCTAGTATTTCGTGGGCCTTGTGGCAACTAGCATGTGGTCACTTACGAAGGACAATGACTGATATTGTTGCTTGATCGGGAGAGCAGGTTTGAAACTTCCAGTCATCTACACGCTGAGTTACAAAGTATAGGGATTCAAGTAATAAACTTCCAAAAATCTGAAGAGACACATGCTAGTTCATGTTGTTAGCTTGTTGCTGGATAGTAACCACACACATGCTAAGATGAACTGAGATGGAAGTAGGAGTGCAGAGCTAATGCGTACAATCGGGGGAGCACAACAGTATGATGTCCGTGGTAGCAGCATGGTGATTTTTTTTGTCAAGTGAGTTAGAGGGCTCCCAACCAAGCATAACTAATGGTAACACAACCCCAAGGGTCTGCCATGGGCTATAAATAGTCACCCAAACGAAACTAGTCGTTTCCCCCTCTCTTCACGCTTGGTGCAGAAGGTCGGGACGCACCCATCACTGGGGTCCGGACCAATGCGCGCGCATCCGGACCTACTGTCCGTTTGAACCGACCGTTGGTGCGCTGCTGAAAGGTCCTTGTGTGTTTTTGGTAATTGAGTGACAACTTAGGTGGACTAATATGTGTCTAAGTGATATATACATAGAAGATTAGTTCACAGGTGATTGTGTGATGAATGAGCTTAATGCACATGAAACATGACATGGAGTCATGTGACCAAGGTGGAGAAGATCAAGATAAGGCTTGGCTTGATGGACCGGTTGCAAGTGTGAAGGGCAAGCGGGTGATGCTTGGCGCCGATGGACCAAGGCAACGGTGAAGAGCAAGTGAGGTCAAGATCGATGAACCAATACGGTCATATGATGATATGTAGTGGATCATATCATTTGACAAGTGGTTGGTGCATGTGTTGCATCAACATTGGAGATGGAGATGGAATGGAATGTGCAAGGCAAAGGTATAACCTATAGGGCATTTCATTTCACCGGTCATTGGTGTGTAGAGAAGTATATGACCGGGTTTATGATAGATAGCCGTACTATCAAGAGGGGCAAACTTGTTTGCATATCGATTATCTAGTGCCACTTGAGCGATCTAACATTGCGATGCATTAGGATCGAGTGGCGCGGTGAGAGCAAGTGAAAATGCTTTGAAAATGATTATGAAAATGCTAACACACATGCACAAGGTGGTGATCACATTTGTGTTGGCACTTGAGAAGCAAAGGAAGAAGTGCGGAGGAGTTCCTGCTGAAAAACAGGCTCCGGACGCTAGGGTAAAGGGGGTCCGGACCATTGGAGAGAGGGTCCGGAACCAAACCCTAGGTCTCGGCCTGGTTGTGAGGTCCAGACGCTAGTCCGGACGCAGGGGTTTGGGCGGTCCGGACCAATCGCTGTGCGTCCGGTCGCCCACCCCCTGTCTGTGCTGTGCTGACCGAGGAGGTCCGGACGCTGTTCATCGTTCGGACGGTGGACTCCGGACGCGCGTCCGGAGAAAAAGTGCTCTCGGGGAGCTCTCTGTTGGCATTCGGACGCAGCGTGCGTTGGACCGGAGCAGCACTGTTGGCTGCGTCCGGAGGCACGTGGCGGCCTGTGGCGAGCGTGCCAACGAGCAGATTCAAACGGGAAGGAGTCCGGACGCACCGTGCATGGTCCGGACCCGCACTGTTGGCTGCGTTCGGACCCTCTGCAGGAAGCCCATGGAGTGGACAAAACGGCTAGTTTCGTGGGGAAGACTATTTATAGCCCTTGGCCAGCCCTTGGGGCTGGTTGAGCACCTTGGGCATGTGTTGTCTCTAGTGTGCTTGGTTTGGAAGCCCTCTAACTCACTCATACTTGATAGTGTTCATCCGATTGAGTGAGAGAGTGATCTCTAGTGTGTTGCTTTGAGAGATAGCTTCGTGTGGCACTAGGTGATCGTGTTGCAAGCTCGTGGTGCTTGTTACTCTTGGAGGTTGCCACCTCCTAGACGTCTTAGTGGCTTGAGGCTCCGTCGAAGCGTGCAAGAAGATTGTGCGGCGCTCCGGAGAAGTGCTTGTGAGGGGCATTGTGCTCGCCCCGCGGGGATCGCAAAGAGCCACTCTAGTTGAGCGTGTCATTGAGTTACCCTCACTTGTGGGTAGATTCTTGCGGCGCCCGAGTGAGTGGGCTAGGCTTGTGAACGCCTATTAGCCGTCGAATCACCAAGTGTGTGGTCGACACAACGGGGACTAGCTTGGTGGCAACCAAGTGAACCTCGGGAGAAAAATCACCGTGTCAAACTTGTCTACTCTTCTCGGTGGTTTGCCTTCTCCAAATCACTAGCTTGTATTTACTTTCATATACTTGTGCTAGTGAGTAGTTGTTGCTCTTGTAACTAGTTTAGCTTGTGTGGCTTGCCTAGTTACCTTCTAGCTTGTGTAGCATAGAAGTAGCTCTTGCGTGGCTAATTGGCTTGAGTAACCTTGTTAGTCACATTGCTTAGTTTGTGTAGCTAAGTAAGTTGAGCTCTCTAGTTGACTTGTGTAGTCTTGCTAGAGAGCATTGCTAGTGAGCTTAGGTGCTTTGTGCTTTGCTTACTAGTATTTGTAGGAGCTCCCTTTGTGCTTAGAGTACTAGTTGCTTAGGTTTGTGTAACCTTACAACCTACACTTGTTTAGGTGAGCTCTCCCTAGCTTGGCACCTTAGTGAGCCCAATTAGTATACTTTGCTAGGTGCTAAAGTTATAGATAGAGGGGTGTAGTCTTGGCTAGACCGATAGTTTTAATTCCGCATTTGTTTCAGTTAGCCGCTGCGCGTAAGTTTTAGAAAAGACTATTCACCCCCCCTCTAGTCCGCCATCTCGACCCTACAGCTACGCCGATTACCCTACAGCTAGTTGTGAAAGAACCTCTTAAGATAGGGCCCACTTACCAGGATTAACCAACTTAATCCTAACAGATGATCCAAATCTTAATTAGCCCATCAGGTGTCGCCACTTTGCAGCGGGTCATCCACCTCTTTCCAAACAGGATCACCTCATTACAATCATGACAGAAGTAATACGAAATTTTTATATTACATCAAAGTAGCGGAAATTTAAAGTCATATTACAAACAATAAGTTTTGAAACATAACTTAGTGTCATATGATAAAGATACATCAAGCTGCTGATAGAGCAAGAACAAAGAACCGAGTTACTCTTGCCCAAGAGTCAAGCAAAGACAGTTTATTCTTCCTCTTCATCTACACTGACCACGGTCATGCAGCAGGAAGCCACACAAACTGGGTTGTGATCCTCATCTGCAACATGGGTTAACAAACCCTGAGTACGGGAGTACTCCACAAGACTTATCCGACAAAGAAAATATTTGGTGGACAAAACAGTATGCAAGTCATAGGATTTAAGGTGTGGTTTGCAAAAATCAAGTATTTTGCATAAATGAGCATTTATAAAAAGAATTGAAAACATTTATGTTATCCATAAGATTACTCAAGTACCGATCTAGATGTATGATCGATAACAAGGTAATAAACATCCACGAAGGGATCTAACAAGTATCCAGTTAAAGTGTATTACTACGCGGTAGAGGACAGGGTCATGTTTCCATATCCGAGGAACATGACGATTCGAACCGGTTTATCCCAGCTAGGGCTTCCCTATCACACGACATATACAGCCGCTTAAAGCACGCATATGACTACCTTTCCCTGGATCCTCTCGCCAAGACCGGGGTTCCGCCACCCGAGAGCACAGTACACCTCCATCCAGTTCGCTAACTTGGAGGGTACACACTACTCTCGCCATCTCTCCACTCCTAGTGCGGGTTAAGCATTCTTCAAGCGAGAATAGCCAGAGTCCAGCTTCCCGGAGTATGTGATAAGTACTCCAAAGTCACAACCCTTGAACGTCTACAACGGACGGTTCCTAATCGACACAGGCGGAAAGAACCCGCTCACCAGACACCGCTGATGGCTCTCCAACACCGTGTCCGCCCGGTCTCAGATTATTACTTCCATCAAGAGGACATAGCCATTTGCCGCAGCAATCCGCTATTCTTCTCGAAAACAGAACCATTGCCGAAGCAATCATGTTACCACCTATTCTCGCAGATGACAGGAAATCATCTGTCTCTATCGGTCTAAGCATTGCTAAGCAGCATAAAGCAACATTCGTATTTTTAAAACAGTATCAAGGTATAGGAATAAATAATTCAAGATAAGGCTATGCATCAAGTAGGAATTTGATTGAATACCGTAATGCAATAGTATAAACATAAGTGTATTTAAAGCAATCATTTTAAATACAAGGAAATATTTGAATGCACCGGGGCTTGCCTTGGTTGGAGGATAAACGAACTCGGGCTCAGATTCAAGAGAGAAAACCTCTTCACTAGAGGTACCCAACCCAACCAACGAACAATCTACACGATATAATGACATGTTTAGATGATGCTTGAATAGTAAACATGATGCTCAACACAACCAAACATGATCTTAAGAGAAGACTAAAATAGACTGCACCTTGAGTACCACTTCCCTTCATGAAGGAAAGCAACACTAGGTTAGAAGAGCAAATTAACTAAACCCTAGTTATCTTGCTTATCTAGGTTAACACTTACATCCAAAAGAACTGAGCAAACAACATTACATCAAGCATGTCCAACTTGTGTTTGTCACTGGACAATTGACCATTTGCATCAAATAATCCAAAATCACTCAAAGCCTAAAGGTATTAGGGTTTCTAAACATTTTATAATTAAACATGGCATTTTTTACAGGATTAAAAACATACTAAACTACAGGAAACAGGAAAAACTCTGCACAAAACCCATTGGCGGCTAAGACCTGACCAACAGAGGCACAGACGCTCGAGCGGCGTCGAGAACCACAAAACACGGCGGCGAGTCACCGTCGATGACCAAACCGAACGGCTACCCCTCGAACCTGCTTCGGCTCGCCGAGCCGAACCCAACGAGGTACGCTACGACTCAAACAAACCTTCAGAGACACCTCATCGAGGGTGCTGGCGATCTGCCGGGGCTCGACCGATCGCGCACCATCAAGCACAGACCTCGATCGGAAAAAACTAGGCCTCGATCGAAGAAGCTAGACCTCGATCAGAGATGCTAGACCTCGATCGATGAAGACAGACCTCGATCGATGAAGCTAGGCCTCGATCGACCCTCGATCAGAGAGGCTAGGCCTCGATCGACCCTCGATCAGAGAGGCTAGGCCTCGATCGATGGAACTAGGCCTCGAGCAGAGACGCTAGGCCTCGATCACAACTCAGAGGACAACCGCGAGCAAGACGCCCAACAGAAACGAGACTGAAACCTACCCAGGAGACCTCGTCGACGACAATGGCAGCGAACCGAGATCGACCGCACACATGCCGACGGACACAAGCCTCGATCGAAGGAGCTAGGCCTCGAGCAGAGACGCTAGGCCTCGATCGATACAACCAACAACTCCAGCAAGCTAAGCGGCCCCCAAACAACGCGAAGCGCAAGCCAACGAACACAGAGCTACAAGCAACACCCTCGACGACGACACTGGCGGTCGACGGAGATCTGCGCGACGCGCCGAAGAAAACACGCACGCGCTCGAGGGCAACTACCCCTCGAAACAGACTCAGGACGGCTAGGCGAAGCTAGCGCAAGACTTGGATCTCGAAAAGATCAACTACAACAACTAGGCGACGAACACACCGTCGCACCGAACAAGAACAACGGCGGCGCTCGAGGACACAGCTCGAAGGCTCGATTCAAGGATAAAGGAGTAGAGCGGAGAGGTCGAGGAGCTCACCCTGGTCACGGAGCGTTAGCAAGCGTGGCCGGAGATGAAGCAGAGACGACCGTCGATGGAGATCGTGCCGGCGGAGACGAAGAACCGAGCGGCAACGAAGATGTTCCCGGAGCTATGGTCCACCATTTGCAAAACGGAGAACCAGACAAGATTCAGAGATGAACAAGGAGCAAGAAACACAAGATACAAAGGCAATGCGGCTCCTGCGCAGCCCGGTCGAAGACGGACCAGAGCGGCGGCGGTTTCGGCGGAGCTGAGGAAGACGGATCCGCACTGAACGAATGCGGGCTCGACGACTTCAACCAACTTACCCCGAGGATGCGCAAGGTCAAGGCGAAGGCAATGACGAAAGATTGAGTGATTGACAGCAGCTAACGAGCTCGGACGAGTTCGTCAACGATGGAGGTGGAGCGCTCGGCGGAGCAAAGCAGAGTAGAGCGAAGTAGAGCGGAGAAGAGCAGCGCGGTGGTGTGGCGTGGAAAGGGATACAGAGTGGACGGTTTTCCGTTTTAAAGGCGGCAACGGGTTCCGTGATTTCGCCACGTACACGACAAGACGTGCGTCCATGGACAGGTGTCGGACAGGAGCGACGTCGAGATCGACCCCGCCATGCAACTGCTCGATGAAAGGACAGAACTGACCCTGTGGCTATTTTGCAAAATGCTCAAGCTTCCAGGGGTTTTCAGGAAAAACTTTGAACACGAAAGATGCTCAAAACTTCAAGATCTACAACTTTGCTTAAACAACCATAAGCAAAAACTTTATAGATTTTGAAAATCATGTTTAGGGTTTAATCCACCCCCCTGGGAAAAGGGTTTGGATTTCAAAATTTTAAATTTCGAGAATTTGAAAAGATGACCTGCATACAAACAATTGATCAAACATAGACAAGTAAACTCATTTTAGTTCAATGCATATCCAGGTTCTCAAACAAATGAATGATGCTCAATGCATATGATGACATGATCAAATTTTAATTAAGAGATTAACACCCGGGGTGTTACACTAGTGCTACTAGACTAAGCTACACAAGCTAATCTAGAATCTCTACTTTGCAAGAATGTAAGAATATAAGTGCAAGGCTAGAGTTAGAAAGGTTATACCGACGTGGAGAGGAGACCAATAAGATGCCAATCAATCACAATAGAAATCCTCAGAGAGAGACAATGAGACACAATATTTTTCTCCGAGGTTCACTTGTTTGACAACAAGCTAGTCCCCGTTGTAGCGATACACCTACTTGGATGTTCACGCGCTAATTGGCATCACACGCCAAACCCGTCACCGGGTGCCGCAAAACCAACACAAGATAGGGATCCACAAGCTACGAGAAATCCACTAGAGATACCTTTCGCGAACTCCCGCGGGGAAGGTTCAAGAACCCCTCACAATCCACCGATCGGAGCCGGAGACAAACACCTTCCTCCGCTCAACGATTCTCGTCGCTCCAAGCTGTCTAAGAGGTGGCAACCTCCAAGAATAACAAGAACTCCCACGATGACGACGATCACCAAGTGCCACTAGTATGCAATCAAAGAAGCAATGCACTTGGATTCACTCAATCTCTCATGAATATGTCAATTATGTCAAGAAGATGAGTGGGTGGAGCAATCTCAAGCAAGCACAAGTGTATGAGTGAAATAGGAGTGCGAGAGAATGCCCCTTGGGCCGGCCATACCACCTTATATAGCCAACACTCAAACACTAGCCGCTTTGCCCCCACAAACTGAGTTTCTGCGTCCACTCCGGACGTTGTTTTCACAGGAAGTCCGGACCAAAGGGAGCGTCTGGACCCTTCACCAGCCGAGAGCCAACCTCTCTGTTTGCCACTCCGGACGCGGCCTCCAGACGCGTGAAACGCGCCGTCCGGACCATGCTGCATGCGTCCGGTGCCTCTGCCGATTCAAACGGCCACTTCCTGCGCTTGCCACTGCTCTCCACGTGGCTCCGGACGCACGCAACAGTGCTGCTCCGGACCATCACCACGCAGCGTCCGGACCTCAGCAGAGAGGTTCCAGAGCGCTCAAAACGCTCCAGACGCTATCCGGATCCTCCGGTCTAGACACGCACTAGCGTCCGAACTCTCCTTCACAGCCGAGCCAGCCTAGGGTGTGTGTCCGGATGCACACGCAATGGTCCGGACACACCAAAACCCTAGCGTCCGGACCTCCAAACAGAGTCCAAACTGCCTCCAACTTTCTTCCAAGCTTCCAAAGGCTAACACTAAGTGATCTCAACACTTGTGCACGTGTGTTAGCTTTTAGTTCACATTTATCTTGGAATTAGTTGGTTGTTCTCACTAGTTCAATTGATTTTATATGCAATGCAAAGAACCTAGTGGCATATGATAACTGTAATCAAACACGAGAGCTCCCTCCTTGATAGTACGACTGTCTATCCTAAATGTGATCACACCCTCTATGGTGTCTTGATCACCAAACCAAAAATGGTTCCTATATCACCTTTGCCTTCACACCATTTTCCTTTACACCACCATGCTAGAGCCTTGCCATCATCACATTGATCCATTAGCTCCATCACACGGTATGTACCAACCTATCTCATGATCCACACTTAGAGATCCAAAGTTAGTACTTAGGTAGGTTTCATCAATTACTCAAAACCAAACGCATGGGGTTCTCAATCTCCCCCTTTTTGGTAATTGATGACAACCTTTCCATAAAGATATGAAATATAATCATTTTGAACTTGAGTTGCTTGTCCAAGCATTTTGATCATAGATTTTAAATTTTGGACAAGTCACACAAATTCGATTTGATAGTTATTAGTTCCCCCTACATATGTGCTTCTAGAGTTTGGTTCAAGTTTAGCACATATGCATGGATAGACAATGTGGGAGAGTAAATAGCTACCAAATGATGCTAAGGTTTAAGAGTAGACCTTTGAAGCGTGATACCATCGGAGTGCGGAATTTTGAATCACCCTTAGCACCATGATAAGCTAGAGATCAAGTAAACACTAGAAACCCCGTGAGATCAACATTAAAAGCAAGGTTTCTATATACCACTTGAAAGGCACACACATCTATCTTATCATCCTATGCATGATAGTTGATCAATCATCATTCAATTTGTATCACTAGCAAACACCACACAAGTATGAATATTTGAATTTAAGTACTTGTGCAACAATACATATGGGAGTGCAAACATTCAAATGCAACAAAGTGTTCATGAGCTTGCTCCCCCTACTTGTGTGTTCTTATCAAAATTGATTCTTCATTTTCTCCCTTTATCTTTCAATTTCTCCCCCTTAAGCATTGCTCCCCTTTTTGCCAAATTTTATACAAATTTTATATCTTTCCATAATTTCTCCCCCTTTGTCATCTAATTGACACAAAAGGTGGGACCAATTATAGATATTCAAGTTTTACTCCCCCTTAGTGTGAGATAGGGTGAAAGATTTTCAACTTTGGTTTGAACTAAGCTACTTGCCGAAGATATTTAATTCGGTTTAAACCATAGACAAGCTTCTTCACACATGCTAAGATGGTTATCTTGCCTATGTTGAATTAAACACTTAAGCTCATAGACATAGATCAAACACTAGGATTGCAAGCCCATCAACATGTCATATGCTACCACTAGATCATATCAAGTCATAGAAGCAATAGTGACACCATATAAGCATCAAATTCATTTTGGTTTTCATGAATGAGTCTAGAAGCATGAGTGATGTCTATATGCTCTACACAAATCCTAGCAAAAATATGCATGAATGCTCTCAAATCAACTTGTACCTTGCTTTGTTGGAGTAGAGGCATGTCATATAAGTGGGGGTGCATCAACTCATGTTGGAGAAATCAAGTATGTTCAACTCATTCCTTAGCTTGCAAAACCTTTTTTCATCTAGTGGCTAAGTAAAGATATTGGCCAATTGATCTTCGGTGCCCACACTTTCTATTGGAATGTCCCCTTTCAATTGATGATCTCTAATGAAATGGTGGCGGATATCAATATGCTTTGTTCTTGAGTGTTGAACCGGGTTGTTGGTTAGCTTGATTGCACTTTCATTATCACATAGCAATGGCACTTTCTTGAATTTGACTCCAAAATCATTCAAAGTAGCTTTCATCCAAAGTATTTGTGCACAACAACTCCCCGCACTAATGTACTCGGCTTCGGCGGTAGAGAGTGCTGCACTATTTTGCTTCTTTGATGACCATGAGACAAGTGATCTTCCAAGTAATTGACATGTGCCCGATGTGCTCTTTCTTTCTAACTTGCAACCCGCATAGTCCGAGTCGGAGTATCCAATTAACTCAAAGTTTGATCCTTTAGGATACCACAACCCAACATTTGGTGTATGCTTCAAATATCTCAATATCCTCTTTGTGATTTTCAACTGACTCTCTCTAGGAGATGTTTGAAATCGTACACACATGCATACACTAAACATGACATCCGGTCTTGATGTGGTCACATAGAGTAGGCTACCAATCATTGATCTATATAGCTTTTGATCTATCATGTTGCCACTAGCATCACTATCCAAGTTACCATTTGTTCCCATTGGTGTGCTAATTGACTTTGCTTCATCTAAATTGAACTTCTTGAGCATGTCCTTGATATACTTGCCTTAACTTACAGATGTTCCATTCTTCATTTGCTTGACTTGAAGACCAAGGAAGTAACTAAGTTCACCAAGCATAGACATCTCAAACTCATTAGCCATCATGTTGTCGAATTCTTCACAAAAGTCTTGATTGGTTGATCCAAAGATAATATCATCCACATAGATTTGCAACACAAACAAGTCCTTGCCAGTCTTCTTGGTGAAGAGGGTAGTGTCAACCTTGCCCATAATGAATCCCTTAGAGAGGAGAAAGTCCCTCAACCTCTCATACCATGCTCTAGGTGCTTGCTTCAAACCATACAATGCCTTTCTTAGCTTGTACACATAGTTAGGTTTCTTATCATCTTCAAAACCGGATGGTTGTTCAACATATACCAATTCATTGATGTGCCCATTGAGAAATGCACTCTTCACATCCATTTGATAGAGCTTGATGTTGTGAGCACAAGCATAAGCCAATAGAATCCTTATTGCTTCTAGCCTTGCCACCAGTGCATATATTTCTTCAAAGTCAAGACCCTCTACTTGAGTGTACCCTTGTGCAACTAGTCTTGCTTTGTTCCTCACCACTATATGTCACACCCGGTTTTAAGGACAAAACCAGATTTACACCATATGTGAGCCCAGGAAGTCAAATCTCACATATAGCCACAAATTGAGGTGACATCGAAAGACAATACTTAAATATATAACATGTAGGGTCAAAGGATAACCTCAACACAGTAAACAGCGGAAAGACGACTCCGAACTTCAGGCGAAGGCTCCGACTTCACAGGGACAACTGACTGGTTGAGCACAAGCCTAACTCCTTTAACTGTTGCTCTTTGCAATCTGATATGGTTGATAAGGCAAGGGTGAGCACTTAAAGTACTCAGCAAGAATAGCATAGGGTTATGAAGCTCAAAAGGCGGACACTGGCTTACTGCGGTTGCTTTTAACTTGGTCAAGTTTTAACCATAATTAGCTTTAGTTATGCTTAAACCAGTTGGTAACCACATGATCATTAACGAAACAATCTCATATATCATATCTCCAAACTTACCATCATAAGTTGTTCAACAACATGAGTATCTAACACTGTGAGTTTTCCAGGCCGCTCGTGACCGTGAGCACGGCTATCATGATAGTTTTACACTCTGCAGAGGTTACGCACTTTACCCACAAGCCGTGTAACCCATATGCCCGGGATGGCCAATCCCAAAACACTGCCAAGGTGAGCGGGCAAGGTACACTATGAAGTCTTTCAAAAGCTCTTTCTAGCATGTAGCGAACCCTACGGACCCAATGCAAAGGGGTATATGGGACACCCCGATGGTACCACCCGCAGCGGTCCCCATACAAGCTATACCCCATTACCAGCTCGGCAAAGGTGCCTTTCACGAACCACAAGCATGCTAGTCCAAACTTCATACTTAACTAAAGCCAGAGCCATTATAGCACCCGTGGTTGCATTAAACATCCCAGCTTTTGCCCTACAGTGTGGTCCTATTCCATGTTGCTATTAAAGACAATTTTATCTCATCGTTGCATATATCATTAATCAAGATTCATCTCATAATTCATTATTGTGGAGCATAGCAAAACTACCCATATGCATAGTAACCCATTGGTGACAAGGTAAAAGGGATAACAAAGCTATGATATAGATCTAATAGGAATCAATTGAGACACATGCAATCATGACTAGATGAATTATGGTGAATAGGACAACAAGGAGGATCCCATGTTAAACTTGCCTTAAACTCTTAGATCCTTTCTTCACTTGATTCTCGATCTTTTGATGACTTCTTCTTGATCTCCACGTAATTCTCACCGATTGGACAAGATCATAAACACCACACAAGCATCTAACAATCATACAAAGCATACAATATATCTACTTTAGAACAATACACCAATCAATGAAAAATATTTAAAAGAAGTCTACGTCTTGCTACGATCACGCAGACGTGAGAATCACGCTAATCGGATCTATAAAGGAAAAGAAACGTCTACCGAAGATTAGCTTTTATAAGAGAATTAGAGTTCATTTATTTTATTTATATAAAAAGCATATATTGGATACTTCATAGAAATACCCAAATTAAATTAAGTCACATTACATTTGCTTTGTAAAAACAAGATTAAACTAAGTATGTTTTGTTTTATGAAAAGCCGAGGTGGAAAACCCTAATTGATTTTAATTGGAAAACCATTGATTATATAGATTAATCAATTATCATTTTATTTCATAGAATAAAACATATTTAATATTGTTACTAACAGGTAGATCTTATCGTTACGAAACCAACGCAACTCGAACGGGACAAAACAGATCTAAAACGGAGAAGATATGAAATTAACATGATTTTCTATACAAGATTAATTAATTAAAAGGGATTAATATAAACTTTATTTTAAAAAGTGTTTAACATTGAATAAAGCTATACCATTGAAATTACGAAACTAACGCAACTTGAACGGATCGTTTTGGAGCTAAAACGAGCAATTTATGGACTTTTTAAAGTCAGTGGCAAAACTATAAATAAGGGTTTTTATTTAAATTCGAATTAAAACAGATCTAATAAGGAATACGCTTTCCAGAGGCAGAAGCGTAGAGCTGGAAACCGCTTTAGGACTGCGGGATGAGGGCCGGAAAGTTTGGGGACTCTTTAGCAAAAGTGCCAGGATGAAGGGGTATCCATACCTCTGGTCCATCCGATCCCAGCAGAGCGGATGGTGGAGATTAGAAGGGGGGGGGGGGGGGGGGGGGGGGGGGTTAGGGCGGTGCCCCTGCCGGAGCAGAGGAGCTCGCGGCGGCGCCATGGCCGGGAGGTCACCGGAGCGAGGGGGTTAGGGGCTCGGGTGCTCAATTCGGTCGGGGAAAAGGAGGGGGAGCAAGAGAGGGCACTGCAAACTCACCTGAGGCAACAGCGAGGCTCGCAGATGGATGTGGATGACCGGCGACGACGAACAACGGCGGCGGCTTCCCTGTAACGCCGACGGGGTCACCAGAGCGCAATAGAAGGGAAAAAGAGAGAGAGAAGGTGTTCCGCGGCCACGCGAAGTCGTTGCAAAGCTCGAAGAGGCGTACGGCGGCAGGAATCGCGGCGCTGCTGCTGTGGCTTGCGAGGCAAGGCGATGCGATGGGGAGAGGCAGCGCGTGGGGTGCTATTTAAAGGGGCAGAGGGGAGGAGTCCCACGCGGATATGGCGCGCGGACGTCGCGCCGTCGGTTGCGGCCACAACGTCGAGCAGAGTCCTGCTCGGACTCAAGAGGAAGGGGATGGGGCTGACGGGCGGGCCCGGCACGTCAGGGAGAGAGGAGGGGAGGCGGTGGCCAAGCAGGAGCTGGGCCGGCTCGGCCGTTCGGCCCAATAGCGAAGGAGGAGGAGAGCCGGTTGGACTGGGCCAGCGAGCTGACCGGGCCGAAAGGGGAATCAGAGAGGAGAGAGGGGGAGAAAAGGGTTTTCTATTTCCTTTTTGTTTTCTTTTGCTTTTCCAAATTGATTTTCAAAAGGGGTTTTGAAATCTTTTCTTTGAGTTTTATAAACCAAGCAACACAAAGAAAATGCAGAGGCATGCAATGCACAAGCAAAAGGTAACCCTAGCATGTGATATTAGTTTTTATTATTTTCTTTATTTAATTCTATGATCACAAAATTTGCTTGAAATAAATCAAATTTAATTTAAATTCAACTCTAATTTCTATTTCAAATTTTAGGGTGTTACACTATACCATCTTGATCTTGTTTGTTGCGAAAGACCTATCTTGTGCCAATAACATTGTGGTTCTTTGGTCTTTCAACTAGCTCCCAAACTTGATTTCTAGTGAAGTTGTTGAACTCTTCATGTATAGCATTCACCCAATCAATATCTTGCAAAGCTTCTTCAATCTTGGTTGGCTCAATAGATGACACAAAGGAATGATGTTCACAAAATGAAGTCAATCTTGATCTTGTTTGCACAACTCTTGTGATATCTCCAATAATATGATCCAAAGGATGATCCCTTGCAATAGATGTCAGTTGGAGTGTTGGAAGTTGATTGCTTGTACTTGGTTGGTCATTGGATTGAGATGGTGAACTAGCTTCTTGTTGATCTTTAGTTAGAGAGGATGAACTAGCTTGATTTTCATTGGATTGCTCACTGGATGGAGCATGCACTAGATAGTCATTATCTTGCTCTTCATCCATTTGCCTCGGCCTAATGTCCCCAATATCCATATTCTTCATTGCATTGGCCAAAGGTTCACCTCTCACATCATCATGATTTTCAATTTCTTCTTGAGATCCATTAGTTTCATCAAACTCCACATCATGTATCTCCGCAACTATGCCATCAGTAAGATTCCATACTCTATATACTTTGCTTGTAGTTGAGTAACCAAGTAAGAGTCCTTCATCACATTTCTTCTCAAATTTGTTCAATCTTGCACTTTTATTCAAGATATAACACTTGCAACCAAACACTCTAAAGTATGCAATATTTGGTTTTCTTCCATTCAATAGCTCATAAGGTGTCTTCTCAAGCATCTTGTGGCAATAGGGTCGGTTGCTATAATAGCAAGCCGTGTTGATAGTTTCGGCCCAAAACGAATCACTCACATTGTATTCACTAAGCATAGATCTTGACATATCAATGAGTGTCCTATTCTTCCTCTCAACAAGCCCATTTGGTTGAGGTGTATACTTGGTCGAGAATTGATGTTTGATTCCATACTCATCACATAACTCATCAATTCTTGTGTTCTTGAACTCACTACCATTGTCACTTCTCACTTTCTTGATAGTTGTTTCAAATTCATTTTAACATCTCTTGACAAAGATCTTGAATGTATCAAATGTGTCACTCTTGTCACTCAAGAAGAATACCCATGTATATCTAGTGAAGTCATCAACTATCACAAAGCCATATTTGTTTCCTCCAATGCTTGTGTATGCGGTTGGTCCAAACAAGTCCATGTGCAAGAGCTCAAATGGTTTGCAAGTACTCATCATGCTCTTACTAGGGTGAGTGTTTCCAACTTGTTTGCCGGCTTGACAAGAGCTACATAGCTTATCTTTTTCAAAGACCACATCCTTCAAACCTCTAACTAGATCATGTTTGACAAGTCTATTCAATTGCTTCATCCCAACATGAACAAGCCTTCTATGCCATAACCAACCCATGCTAGATTTGGATATCAAGCAAGTTGACAATTGAGTTTCACTAGCATTGAAATCAACCAAGTATAGATTCTCATATCTAAAGCCTTTGAAGATCAAATTAGAGTCATCTACACTTATGATCTCTACGTCATCAACTCCAAAGATGCATTTGAAACCAAGATCACAAAGTTGAGCTACAGATAGCAAGTTGAAGTTCAAGCTCTCTACTAGCAACACATTGGATATGCTCATGTCATTGGATATTGTAATCTTACCAAGCCCTTTGACCTTGCCTTTGCCATTGTCACCAAATGTGATAGAATCAACCCCATTGCAATCATTTGGCTTGATAGAGTTGAATATTCTTGAATCTCCGGTCATATGTTGAGTGCACCCACTATCAAGCACCCAATGCCTCCCTCCGACTTTATAATTGACCTACAAAACAATTCAATTCTTCTTAGGTACCCATACTTGTTTGGGTCCTCCAAAGTTAGTGACTAAGGACTTAGGTACTCAAATAGATTTCTTCTTTGAGCTCTCATTGGGAGTACCCATGTACTTAGCTATCACACCTTTCTTGCCCTTGGTAAGCATATAACTAGAATCAAAGCGAATAGATGCATGTGTAAATTTTATCTTACTTAGATTTAGTTTGCAATGTTGCTCATCATGCCCTACTTGCTTGCAACTAGAGAAAAACCGGCCATTGCTCTTCACAAAGCGAGACTTTGGAGTCACAAAGGTCGCCTTGCCTTTCTTGGGGGTATAGCCAAGTCCCTCTTTGCAAAGGGAGAACATTTGGCTACCCAAGCACTTAAGCAAGCGGGCGTCTCCACCATAGGCATTGCCTAAGGCTAGAGTAAGCTTACCAACCTCCTTCTTAAGGGTTTCATTCTCAACCATTAGTGAAGCATCACAAGTGAAACCATCACTAGTAGAAGAGGTAGAGTTATAAGTGCTACAAGAAGGGTTAGTTGGAGTGATGATGATGGGTTCATAGAAAGATTCATTGATTATATCACAAGTTGTTCCCATGTTACTTGTTGAAGCATGCTCTTTCTCCTTTTGCTCAACAAGAGATGAGTGAGCCTTTTCAAGCTTAGAGTGAGCTTTGCCAAACTTCTCATGGGCTACCTCTAGCCTCTCATGAGAAAGATTGAGCTCATCAAAGGATTGCTTGAGAGCTTGAAGCTCTTTCCACAAAGCTTTGCACTCCTTTCTCTTGATGTCAAAGTGAGTCTTAGCATCTTCTAACATTTCAATTAGTTCATCTTTAGTGGGTTCATCATCATCATCATCATCACTAGAATCACACTCATCATCGGATTGTACCTTAGTGGACCGAGCCATGAAGCATGTCGATGGAGTGTCAAAGAGAGAGATCTTGTTCTTCATAGCAATACTTGCAAGAGTCTTCTTCTTTCTTGATCTCTTCTCATCATCACTTGAATCATCATCACTTGAGGAATCACTATCCCAAGTAACAACATATGATCCTCCCTTCTTGTTCTTCTTGAGAAACATCTTTTTCTCTTTCTTCTGTTTCTTTTCTTCTTCTTGCCCTTCTTCTCATCTTCATTGTCACTATGATGTGGGCAATCCGCAATGAGATGATCCTTGCTATTGCACTTGAAGCATCTTCTATCCTTCTCATTGAACTTGTGTGAGATTTTCTTCCTTCTTGCTCTATATCCCTTCTTCTTCATGAACTTGCCAAATTTCTTGACAAATAGAGCCATCTCTTCTTCATCATCATCACTTTGGCTTGAGCTTTCATCATTGCTTGATTCATCATCCTTGATCTTTGCTTTGCCTTTTGATGAAGATGTGGCCTTGAATGCCAAGCTCTTCTTCTTGTCATCCTTCTTCTCATCTTTCTTATCCTTGTTCTCTCTTATCTCGTCCTTGTCTTCTCTAAAGGTGTCATCGGTTATCACCTCACCAAGAACTTGGTTCGATGTCATTGTGTCCAATCCACTTCTCACCAATAGAGTGACTAACATCTCAAATCTTGAGGGAAGACTCCTCAAGAATTTGAATGAGAAGTCCTTGTTCTCCACATTCTCTCCAAGTGACTTGAGGTCATTGACAAGCACCTCAAGCCTATTAAACATCTCCGGCACATTCTCATCTTCCTTCATCTTGAAGCTTGCAAACTTTTCCTTCAAGATGTATGCCTTGGCCCCCTTCATGGATTGAGTCCTTTCATATGACTCTTCTAGCTTCTTCCATGTATCATGAGCTCTCTCAATGTTCTTGATTTGTTCAAACACTTCTCTTGAGATTGCTTCATGGATGGCACTTAAAGCAATGTTATTGTTTTGAAGCTTCTCTTCCTCGACCGCGGTGGGTGCCTCCTCATTAGGTACCTCAAACTTCTTGTCAACCACCAACCATATCTTCCGGTTGATTGATTTGATATGGGTGGTCATCAATGCCTTCCAATAGCTATAATTGGTGCCATCAAACTAGGGTGGCCTCTTGGTGTTGTTGATTTAAGCCATTTTAACACCGTGGATGTTAAGCCTTGTAAGAAAGGTGTACCGGCTCCGATACCACTTGAAAGGTCTAGATATGGCTAGAGGGGGGTGAATAGCCTATTAAAAATTCTACAACAACACTAAGCAAACTTGTTAGAATAAAACACGGCGTAAAGCAAGTTTGCACTAGCACTACAAGGGTCGGCAAGCCACCTACCACAAGTCTAGCTACTAGCAAGATAAAACCTATGTCACACACAAGAGCTAGATAACTAGTGCTACTAGACTAAGCTACACAAGCTAATCTAGAATCTCTACTTTGCAAGAATGTAAGAATATAAGTGCAAGGCTAGAGTTAGAAAGGTTATACCGACATGGAGAGGAGACCAATAAGATGCCAATCAATCACAATAGAAATCCTCAGAGAGAGACAATGAGACACAATATTTTTCTCCGAGGTTCACTTGTTTGCCAACAAGCTAGTCCCCGTTGTAGCGATACACCTACTTGGAGGTTCACGCGCTAATTGGCATCACACACCAAACCCGTCACCGGGTGCCGCAAAACCAACACAAGATAGGGATCCACAAGCTACGAGAAATCCACTAGAGATACCTTTCGCGAACTCCCGCGGGGAAGGTTCAAGAACCCCTCACAATCCACCGATCGGAGCCGGAGACAAATACCTTCCTCCGCTCAACGATCCTCGTCGCTCCAAGCCGTCTAGGAGGTGGCAACCTCCAAGAATAACAAGAACTCCCGCGACGACGACGATCACCAAGTGCCACTAGTATGCAATCAAAGAAGCAATGCAATTGGATTCACTCAATCTTTCATTAATATGTCAATTATGTCAAGAGGATGAGTGGGTGGAGCAATCTCAAGCAAACACAAGTGTATGAGTGAAGTAGGAGTGCGAGAGAATGCCCCTTGTGCTGGCCATACCACCTTATATAGCCAACACTCAAACAGTAGCCGTTTTGCCCTACAAACTGAGTTTCTGCGTCCACTCCAGACGCTGTTTTCACAGGGGGTCCGGACCAAAGGGAGCGTCCGGACCCTTCACCATCCGAGAGCCAAGCTCTCTATTTGCCACTCCGGACGTGGCCTCCGGACGCACGCAACGTGCCGTCCGGACCATGCCGCATGCGTCCGGTGCCTCTGCCGATTCAAACGGCCACTTCCTGCGCTTGCCACTGCTCTCCACGTGTCTCCGGACGCACGCAACAGTACTGCTCCGGACCATCACCACGCAGCGTCCGGACCTCAGCAGAGAGGTTCCAGAGCGCTCAAAACGCTCCGGACGCTGTCCAGATCCTCTGGTCTAGACACGCACTAGCGTACGGACTCTCCTTCACAGCCGAGCCTGATAGAATACGAGGTTGCTACGCTAGCCGGAAAACAAAACTTTTCGACCTCATAAACCAGGATCTACTGCTAGTTACAGGTTACGGGATTACCACTAGACGCGCAGGTGCAGCGGAAGACGACTTGATGTAGTTGTGCGCGTCGCAGCAGGCAGTGCAGTTGCGTGGTCGTCCGTCTCAACGTCCCCTTCGCGCGGTTCGTCCTTGTGCTCCAGATGCAGCACCTCCGAGGAATCCCACACGTACAGGGAGGAAGCGTTGCGCCTCCGGACTACTAGGTCCGCGAGGAGCAAAAGGCGTGAGCGTGGGGAGGCGATGGCGGCTGCCAAAAGGCGTGGATCAATTCGCCCCGCGCCCACCCCTTGCTTATATAGGCGTCCTAACGAGCTCCCACGGTGGAGGCCCATTAGAAACCCTAAACCTAGTCTAATTCGGGTCCAACCCGAATTAGGCTTCCAACCCTTAAGCGTGCGACCCTATGGGCTCACGCATACATAGACATGGCCCAAGTACTCTTACTCGACCAATAGTTGATAGCGGCCTCTAGCAAGACGTGTCAACTCCTATGTATACGCTATGATCATATCAGACGAACCACTATGACCATGTACAAGTTATTCCCTTCGCCACTCGATATATGGTTCAACTCGTGGGTTAACACTTAACCCAAGCATGGCCATGCATTTGTTGATCCAATCACATGAGTGATCCAGTGATATCTCTCTCACGAAGAGAGGGGCAAATTCCATCTTGATTGTCTATGTCTCATAGCATGTTTCCCAACCACCCAAGGACCACCTTTATAACTACCCAATAACGGAGTAGCGTTTGATAGTCTCTAAGTAGATCGTTTCACATCTTGAGTACATACCACAATCTCAGGTCTAAGGACATAACGTACATGACATGAATAGAGACTTTCTCTTGTTGGGTCAATCCAGCCTACATGTCTCACATGTGCCCACATTATTAGTTTGACATCTCTATGTCTATGACTTGTGAAACATAGCCATCAACTAATACATGTGCTGGTCTAATATTCAAGTGTGCTCTTACAAGAATGCCGACCAGGGACTACTATTAGAATAACCATTCAGGTAATTGAGTTCCACAAACAATTCACATAATTGTCAATCAATACTAGTTGTCTATAATGGATATTCAAAGAACACTTTATTAATCATGGATACAATCGGAATATAATCATCTACATGATTAGCTCTAGGGCATATTCCCAACAGAGCCAACCTATGGTGTGTGTCCGGACGCACACACAATGGTCCGGACACACCAAAACCCTAGCGTCCGGACCTCCAAACAGAGTCCAAACTACCTCCAACTTTCTTCCAAGCTTCCAAGGGCTAACACTAAGTGATCTCAACACTTATGCACGTGTGTTAGCTTTTAGTTCACATTTATCTTGGAATTAGTTGGTTGTTCTCACTAGTTCAATTGATTTTATATGCAATGCAAAGAACCTAGTGGCACATGATAACCGTAATCAAACACGAGAGCTCCCTCCTTGATAGTATGGCTATCTATCCTAAATGTGATCACACCCTCTATGGTGTTTTGATCACCAAACCAAAAATGGTTCCTATATCACCTTTGCCTTCACACCATTTTCCTTTGCACCACCATGCTAGAGCCTTGCCATCATCACATTGATCCATTAGCTCCATCACATGGTTTGTACCAACCTATCTCATGATCCACACTTAGAGATCCAAGGTTAGTACTTAGGTAGGTTTCATCAATTACTCAAAACCAAACGCATGGGGCTCTCACGGATCCTGACGTCTGGACACGTCTTCTACGTCCGGACCTTCACACCGAGAGCAACAGAGAGCTCCCGTCCTCCGAACGCTTGTCCGGAGTCTCCGTCCGGACACAGACCAGCGTCCGGACCTTCGAAGCCAGCACAGCACAGACAGGGGGGGTGGGCGACTGGACGCACAGCCAATGGTCCGGACCGCCACAGCCCCTGCGTCCAGACCTCAGTCCGGAGCTCACAACCAGGCCGAGACCTAGGGTTTGGTTCTGGACGCTCTCTTCAATGGTCCGGACCCCCATAGCCCTAGCGTCCGGAGCCTGTTCCTTAGCAGGAACTCCTCCGCACTTCTTCCTTTGCTTCACATGTGTCAACACAAATGTGATCATCACCTTATGCATGTGTGTTAGCATTTTCTCAAAGGTTTTCAAACCATTTTTCACTTGCTCTCACCACGCCACTCAATCCTAATGCATCACAAATGTCAGATCGCTCAAGTGGCACTAGATGACCGATATGCAAACAAGTTTGCCCCCCTTGATAGTATGGCCATATATCCTAAACCTGGTCATAAACTTCTCTACACACCTATGCCCGATGAAATGAAATGCCCTATAGGTTATACCTTTGCCTTGTGCATTCCATTTCATCTTCATCTCCAATGTTGATGCAACACATGCACCAACCTATCACCAAATGATATGATCCACTTCATATCACCACGTGACCGTATTGGTTCATCGACCTTGACCTCACCTGCTCTTCACTGTTGCATCGGTCCATCAACGCCAAGCATCACTCACTTGCCCTTCACACTTGCAACCGGTCCATCAAGCCAAGCCCCATCTTAATCTTCTCCACCTTGGTCACATGACTCCATGTCATGTCTCATGTGCAATAAGCTTCTTCATCACACAATCACATGTGAACTAATCTCATGTGTATATATCACTCAAACATATATTAGTTCACCCAAGTTGTCACTCAATTACCAAAATCACATAGGGACTTTCAATGTTTGAGGCAGAAGGGGGAGGTGGCATGGTCCCTGCTGGTCAGTACCTATGCCAATGCCAAAGCAACAACTCATTGGCACAACCATTGCTACAAAAATATGACAACCCACTGAAAACCACAACTAGTGTCAAAACTCCACTTAGTAGAATGAACTATACCATGCACTTTTCATCGTTAGCAAGAACAAATGCACGATAACAATGCAAAAGCTTATAGCTCCAACATCCCCAATACACTACAAAGCCCAAAATTATCAAAGAACAACAACAAAAAGGACTAACAAGGAATGAATACACGCACAAAATGTTATCGTTGCTCAGTCAAAGTAGGTTCACCATGAGGGATCCCCATAAGTGGGTGGTGTGTGTGGAGGAGGCTTCACGACGATGCCTTCAATGGAAGGACTAAGGGAGTGATGCCAAACGCGTCACCATCATCGAAATATGGCCTAAGACCAAACAATGCTTTGTTTGAGGCTCCCTAAACATTGCCTAAAGAGGCAACATAGCATAGCCATGATGAAGATCTCACTAAAGTTACCACCCCACTCCACTATCAGTCCATCATGATCTCCATTGGCTGGACTGTGGGACAAGACATCAAAGGCCACAAGAGAAGGAGCTAGAACAACAATGGGAGGTTAGGTGGCGCCCATTAGAAAGTTGAATGGTGATTGTACCCAATACAAGTATAGTGAACTATTAGGATGCTGAGGGTGGGAACAAATATGGTTTGAAGATTTTAGACGCAGAAATGCATGTAGATCTACCTAGTGACTATCACAAGAGCCGCATCCAATGTTGAGACCTCCCCTCCAATCACTGATGAACCCAATCTTGCATCCTCTACAACAAACATCCCCAACTCCCAGCGATAACCTAAACCTAGCATCTATTGCCATGCATCACCCCCTCCGACCATCATCTTCTTCACAACCTCTAAGATGCATCTCCATCTTCATTTTTGTGTGAAATCGGACCATCTCTATCACAATTTCTAAGATTTGGCCATGAAAGCAACCGTGTGAAAGTCAACAACAAAATAGTTAGTTTTTTGGTGCCTAAGTGGCTAAGACAACTTCTTAAGTAGTTCAGGGCCTGGTAAGTTTGTTAGTATTAGCCTGTATCTAGGTTTGTGCAGCATAGTTTTCTCATACTCCCTCCGGTCCATTTTATCTAGCGTACACACATATCAAGATTCAAACTTTAAAAACTTTGACCTATAATTAGGCTAATATTTTTTAAATATTATAACACAAACTTTATACCATTAGATTTGTAAGAAATTATACTATCCAATGATTATATATTTATAGACATAAATAATATAATATAAAGTAAATGAACGGTCAAAGTATAATCTAGAAGACTGTGTCATCCTAAATTGCGCCAGATAAAATGGACCAAAGGCAGTATTTGACTATCTACATAGACTCTTATGCAAGTTTGCACAGTGCTCAAAGAAGGCCCAATGCTGCATTAGCTAGTACACAAAATTTAATTGTATCAAATGATGCAGATTTGTACATGCTGATGGGCACACAACAATATTTTTTTCTCATCCCCATACCTCCACTAGAAATATGTGATATCAACTAGAACCTAGAGGTGACTATATGCAAAAAAAATCAAACATAACTTTACCAAAACATTGTTTGCGTGTGTAGAGCAACCAAACAACAAGACACCGCATAAGTTTATGCGAGCTTATGTTACTTATGATGCATAAGGTTTAAGACCAACTCCAACATCACCTCTACTTGAGCCCTGCATCAAAATATGGTGACTAGGCCAAAAACACAACTCTAGTAGGACCCTTGCAAGAGCCCTCAAACTTAGGTGGGCACTTGAATCCTCCCTCCAGCCCTCATTATGGGGGCTCTACTGGCCCTTATTGCATGTCGCTCTCCCTAGCGCGACTCGCTCCCTAGTGATGCCACCACGACTCGCCCCTCGGTGCCTCCCTCATCGTCATCCTTCTGTAACTTCACGGCAATGGCCCCCCATGACTTCCTCGTTGCCCCTAACTCCCTAGCCTGCTAGGATCAAACGACTCCCTTGGCTACCTGAGATGACGCAACTCCTCTAGCGGCAGCCCCGTGACTCCCTGTCTCCTTGGGACAACGCGATCCATCGTAGCTCCCTTGATGACATGATCGATCGTGACTCCCAATTCACAACGGTGCTCTCTTCCCTAGATATCGATTGTTTGGCGAGTAAGACAATGACACAGAGGTCCCATGCATCATTCTTTGTAGAATAATTTTGAGGGTTCTATTTTACGGGCACTACTATAGTGTAGCCTAGAAAATAGTGCCCTCAAATGGGAGGAACCTTCAAATCTAAAGTAGGGACCTTACTTTTAGGAGCCATTGCTGGAGCCTGCACCAATCAGACCCTAGAGGCGTTGAGCAGAACAAGCGGACACTAGCCTAGATCTAACGTACCAGACAACACAAGAGTTTCCTATAACAAATGTGAATTTCCCAACTAAAAACTTGATCCAACAATATCGTTGGAAAAACATTAGCATTTTTTTCTATTTGTGTCTTTGGATCTAAACTTCTATTAGTGACTATGCTTTCTCTGAGGAATTATATGACGGTCGGATAAAAAGTAGAAGCCATATAGGTCGAGAGAAAACATAAAACGGTCACGTAAGGAGCACAGACCATGTCGGTCGGATTGCAAATTTTTTTTACCAATTTTTAGTGTAACATAATCCTATCCGATCCTATGTTTATTTGGCAGTCTGACTTATCAAATATGGTTCATAACAAAACAGATAAAAAAACATCAAACGATGAACCAAACAGACCCGTCTAGTTGTCATTTACCCGTGTTTGCAATTGAGATAAATTCGGCGACCATCCCTTTTCCCCACTCCCAGCGCCGATATCAAACGATGAACCGAATAGACCCGTCTAGTTACTATTTACCCATGTTTGCAATTGAGATAAATTCGGTGATCATCCCTTTTCCCCACTCCCAGCGCCGACTGCGGAGTTCTCCCGATCCGCCGGCTTGCACCCATCGCACCTGGCTCCTTGCGTTTACGGTTGAGGCCGCCACCCATCGCCGCGAGCCTAGCTCCCCAGCCGCCTTGCCCTGCTCTGCCCGGGGAATCGGCACGCGCTAGCCGCGGGGTGCGTCCGGTCGCCAGTACCGCGTGCGGAGCCGCTCGCCCACGCCTGCACCGCCCGTTCATGTCCAATCCAGGCGCCGCCGTCCCAGGGAACCGTCCAGATAGCCAGCATCTGCGCGTTCTGGTCTTCTCCAAGCCCTCGCTCGCGCGGTCGCGCCGTCGCTCGTTCCCTTCTGTTCCGAGCGCCACCGCCCATCGGTGGTGGTGTATTCGACGTCGCCACTGCAGATTGTATACGCGTCAGAACGTGGTTCATTAAAGAGTAATGGGTGTCGTCACATACTCATAGTGTTCGTAGCTATTGAACCCACTGTGTTCCATGGAAGAATGGAAGATCATATGTATAGTTGCCTGTTATGTTTCTGTTTGTTGTCAATAATGCTTGTGCGTGCAATAATATACTCCATTTGCTTGGATCAATAATGCATAAACACAAATATACCCAATTAAGAATTAACTATATGAGCCTTCACAAAGAGGCAGGTAAGCTCTGAAACTTGACTTGTCGCTACAGACATGTACATGGCCTGCACGGCTGCACCCCAATAAGGTACACTTTACTAATAATTCTCATTATTGCTGTTGTAATAAAGATAATGGATACATGATATTGCATCTCGATCTACGATGAGTCGATGACTCATCAGAGCCGCCCTGGGTATACACGCACTCCATTATACGTACCATCTTCCCACGGAAGACGAAGACCTGCCAAAGATGTATAGTTGCCCTACATGGCCGAACGCCAGCTGCCCCTGCCCTGTCAACAGGTCACCACGTCAGCACCCGCTGTAGTTTTCGTTGTTGTCGCCGGTGAAGCCGAAGTATTCGCCGTCGCCGGTGAAGCCGAGTGGGAACGCTGCATGGGCTACATGGCAGCAGCATGAGGCCAATGTTGGGGGTAGAAACTAGAGAGGGACACCCATGGTGACGGGTCCTCCATGGAAGATGTTGGATGAGGATGCATATATAGAGAGCTTGAGGCTTCTTCCGGCCAAAATGAGGTATCTTCCATAGCATATTCTTGAGCACATGGAAACTCCTCCACTTTTCCTGTTCCATGCTTTGCTTAGCTCTGGAGTATTCAAAGGATATTCCATGCCTTCGTGTGCCTTTCTCTAGATGTAGAAGTAGAATTGGAGTGGCTTGACGAAGCATGGGCTGGAAAGCTGGTTAGCTGTGATCAACTGGAAGAGTCTTGCAGTACATGCATATATATACCAGCTTTATTCGTCTAGCAGCGTACGCCCGTTTGCTCGTCACGCCGCGAGGCCGTCAGTACTAAGTACCAATGTCACTTAAAAAAGAAATAATCATGCATATAAATACGTGTTTTTCGAAAAGGTTAGGTTAATAATTAATTGTAGAGAAAAACATAAGATTGCATCGCAGCCGCGTCATGGTGGGGTTGATGAGCGTTGACGATGTGAATTGGTGTGAAGTCGACATGCACCAAGGTTAGGTAATTTATTTTTTTTATTACCACACAAATACACCGTCACGATATCGGGCTCATCAAGTCTCGAGCAACGCTGCAAGTCTGCAACTTGCAAATCGAAGTGGCTGCCCAGCCCATGATCAGGAGCATACACGATCCACAAAAGCCCAACCGGCCAACCCCCATACACAACCGAACTGTTTCCACGATTTCTCTCCGAAATCCGAATCGATTATTCGATTGCTGAAATGGCTTCGTTACTCTCTTTCTCTGCCAGTTTTTCGCCTGCGTGTCGCCTTACTCGCCTGTCGCTGGGATCTGTGGAAAGTCTAGGTGAGCGCGATGGCTGCGCCGCCGGCTGCGAGCGCTGGGACTATGCGAGCTGTGGCTATTTGTTCCATTTCTTTTTTTAGGCCTGGTCGTTTTCATTCCGGATCCGGTGAAAACGAACGCACATTTTAGTTCCTATCCGGACTGAAAACGGACCACAACAATCCACCCGGATTATAGTCCAATTTGATGAAAACGAACAAGGCCTACAGGAAAGACTATTTGCTCCATTTGCTAGATTTATAGCAGATTATGAATAGTGTGGCACTGCAGCTTGCTTGTTGTTGTGTGGATTTGCGGGAAGGTGAAGTTATCAAGTGATCATACGATACCTACGCATGTCAAAGCTGCCATTATTGATTGTCTGTTGCCTTTTGTTTTGTTAGTGATGAACAACAGGCTGCTTCTTTACGAGAGAAATTCACACCTTCTCATTTCTCACTTCTTTTGATTTTGAGACTCAGTTTATACGTCCTTTGAATATAACGTTGGACTTACGAACTCTTTTGATTTCGGGTTTCCTTCCTTTTTCTCTTTTTCTTGTTCTACGAGGTTATCTTAAGAGACCAAACTCCTATGCTATAAACCTTCGACGTACCACGTCCTGTTCGCTTGACTTATCAGTCACTGAAATAGTGTTTTTCTCTCACAGAAAACAGCCAAAAACAACATCAATCACCGAAACGATCAAACGAACAGGTCATTTGATTTCGGGTTTTCCACATTGTTATGGATGTCAGGGTTGAGGAGAGAGAGTTGAGGGAAGTGACGAGGGCTGCTGTGCTACAGTACCCGCAGGTATTGTTCACAGGACGTGGCGGCGGCTAGGGTTTGAGGGTCGCTGGGAACGCCGGCCGCGGGGCTCCGCCCACGGCCGGCAAGAGGGAAGGGGTTTCCTTCTAATCTCTTACTTGATTTAGATTGATACATCTCCTCTCATTATATAGAGAGGATTTACTTGGCCCCTAAGCAAGCAACTAATTAACCCTAATGGGCTAAGGCCCGATAGGCCCTTGACTCTCCTAACACTACACCCCACATGGACATGCAACTTGTCCTCGAGCTGCGACCTAACAACGACTCGACTAACACAAACCTAAACCTGAAAATAAGTCTTTTACATCTCGCCTTATTTTATTATTCTCAACCTGAATTGGACTCCGACTCTTTATTTTGGACTCCTGAAGATAAAGCGGACACCCTTCGCGTGCTGGAGCGACACGTGTGCAGCCACCTGGATCCCAAGGACGCCATCTAGACGAAAGACCGCCAGGAATTGGTCGCAACAACAGCCAGCGGAGGCGTCCTCGCGGAGGTCGGTGACGAAAAACAGCGGCGCTAGGCAAAGCGCTCCTATCGATGTCGAGATAGACGAGGAGGGAAGCGCCTGCCAAATAGCCGCCAACACAGAGGTGGAGTTCGCCGCCCACGGAAAAAACAGCATGCTCGCGCTTGAAGACGGCAGCGGATCCGCGTGGTTGCTGGTCGTTCGACCAAGCGAGGTCGTGCTCCCCTGTGCTGAGGTTGACCGTCACTAAGGTCGCCTCATGCATAGGTGAGCGCATCTTCTGCAGCCGCCGCCGCGCTAGGAGGCCACGCGCCGCAGCCTGTAGCCGCACCACTGCAGACACCTTGCAGGCACTTGCCCGCGCAATGGCCTTCCTCTCTGCGAGGTGCAAGGCTGCTGCTGTAGGGACGACTGGCCGCCACCGCTTGAAGATGGGCCGTTGTCGTCCCTGCTGGCGCGCTAGGAGGTAGTGCGCCATCGCCTGTAGCTGCGCCGCCGATGCCTGGATGCCATCCACGCCCCCTAGAAGACGCCATCGCATTCCTGTTGTGGCGGCACGGGGCTGGGGGTGGTGAACGACGGGATCAGTGAAGGAGAGGTGGAAAGCGGCTGCGGTCCCTGCGGTCCCAAAAGGAACGCATGAATCTCGGCCATCATCTTGTTGAGGTCGAGCACCACCGCTATCAACTCCACGTTCGACGTGACGCCGCTGGCAGAGGGAGACGCCCCCGCAGCCAACGGCAGCGAGGTCCCGGGGACGAGCGGAAGGGTTCCCGCGGGTAGAACTGGTTGGGATGTCGGAATGGGAAGGACCGCCGTCATGGAGGGCGGCGGCGGCGATGGAAGGGAGGCCCTAGGTTGAGGACTCGACATCGAACCCGAGATCTCCGATACCAGATGGTATGTATGATAGCTCAGTGGTTAGGGCACGTGGGGCGAGGACTTGAGGAAGATGGCGGCCGCTACCGTACACGCGCTACAGTACCACGAGTACTGTTCACAGGCTGACGGCTAGGGTTTGGGGGTCGCTGGGAACGCCGGCCGTGGGGCTCCGCCCACGGCCGGCAAGAGGGAAGGGGTTTCCTTCTAATCTCTTGCTTGATTTAGATTGATACATCTCCTCTCATTATATAGAGAGGATTTACTTGACCACTAAGCAAACAACTAATTAACCCTAATGGGCTAAGGTCCGATAGGCCCTTGACTCTCCTAACACACATGATGTTAAATTATTCTTTTCAACTATAAAATTGTACATCACATGAAACACTACAACTTTAGTATACGTCATGTTAACATTCAAGTTCGTTTGAAATTATACCTTTTAAATTCTCAAAAATCTAATAATTTAAAGAAAATATTTGGGGCGCTACATGACATCAAATAAAACGACTGGCAATTGCAAATTTGTAGAACATATTGAGATCAATAATTTTATATAGACCATATCAACATCTAAAATTGTTTGAAAATCTAAACTTAAAACAACTATTTTTTTCTCTAAATAATTTTTTGTAAAAACTTATTAACTACAAAGTTATAGAGTGCATTGATCTATATAACTTTGGCATAGAATTTGTTTTCATTTGTTTTAATATGGAAAATTTATGATTTGATTTCAGACAACTATTTCTAGACATCTTAAGTGTCATACCTATAATCCTATTAATTGATTTCTAAAAGCGACACCTTTAAGAGATCTGTCTCCCAAAAATAGTCATTTACAAAGAAGTTTTCTTAAATATGTTCATATCTATTAATATATTTATAAAGAGATGGGTGATGGTTATGATTTTTCCTACAAAGATGTAAACTTTGTTATATAAAAGTGTATTGGATTTGTATTAGAAATCACTATCTTATGATTATGATTTTGTTCCTAGAAACATTGTACGGTTATAAGAGGATTATATAGGTTAATTAAAGTATAACTTTGGCGTCTAGACCGAGCCCAAACCATATATACATTTACATTTTAAAATGGTGGAAGTACAATAAACACTCTACTTCCAATGAGACCTTGTTTTACATTGTCACTTTTCTCAGCTTCCTATTCAACATTAGCATCATGTTTCTTCAGTGCATAACGGTTGATCTGATTATTTACATATGAATGCCACATGTTATATTTAAATAATTTGACTGCACATGCTCTAAGACCAATTATTTTAACTAGAGTATGGCAAATTTTTTTGGATCATTGACAATCTAAAACCTTTTGACAGCACTGCATGATTATTGAAGATAATATCGCAGTTGGTAGTTAAGCACCCCTGTCTGGCTGTCTCGTTCTTCTTTATTAGAAAAAAAAAAAGCTAGTTGTCCATTGCGTATTGCTCGTAGAGTCATAGTCGAATGATTGCAGCAACTGATGGAATAGCTAGCATAGGTTATTTTCAATTTATAACAGTCCCTTTCCCGAAAGTTGTTGTATACATGCTGGTTTTCTTGTTTTTTTTTGTTCTTTGCTTCATTAAACATACACTTCAACTTATTCTCTCTTACAGAATACTATTCAATCAGCTGGCTTCAAAACAATTTTGTTTTGTCACTCCGAATCTAACTGAAACTTTCTAAGAGGACTATACACATTTACTTATTTTCTCCATGTTGATGTAAAATTTCAAGTTCATTTTTTAATAATTACAAAAAATTGAAAATTCTGACATTATACATGAAGAGTAAAGTGATAAAATCATTAATATTTATTTGAGTGTGAAGTTGAAATTGTAAAAGAATTAAAGTTTTGTTCCTTTAGACTTGGGATTTTAAAAAATAGCATGTAGATCCTAGATCGTGGAGAGCTAAGGGTCCAAAAGGCGAAACGATTTAGTGGCTACACTAAGTTTTGATTAATTGGAGGTGATTTAGGAGAAAATTAGATCATTTCCACTTCAATCTTCATGGAGAATAATGGGTTAATCTAAATCAGCCCTAACTGGTTTGAACACATGCTTTTTGCACTTTAAACTGGACAAATTCATCGGCCTGTTTGGCTGATCGTTTCTGTGGTTGATAAGTTGTCTGATATTGTTTTTGGCTGTTTTATTGTGAGATAAAAATATATACTAGCCAAACAAACAAAGCTATGCGTTTATTTACATCATTCTGCAATTTTCTTAATCGGGCATCTTCTTGCGTTTATATTGGTGTATTCTCTGACCTATTGAAGACACCGGGAAATTGTGACAGACTTGCATCTAAATCTGCATGCTTGGCACTATTGCGGTCATCAACATATTAGCATTCGTTCCAAAAAGAGAAGGCATGTTAATTAAATCGAAAAGGATGTAATCAAGAAAACATTAAGCTTAACCAATATAACATCTTTATGAACACCAAGTTTTCAAAGTGGTAAACTATATATATAAAAAAAGGAGTACAAAGTGATGCAGGACTCCTGGTGAAAAGAGAATGCATACTCCTATATGATTTAATTTATTACTACCATTTACACACTACACCACGGAAACTATGCAAGAGTTCATCTCTATTATTTCCTTCAAAACTACCCCGGCCTAAGAAGATACAGAATCTAACGTGTCTTTTCTCCCGAAACGAAATTGGGTTAATTAACCCAAAAGGTAACGATAGAACAGTATTATACTGTGCCAAGATGAGCAGAAACAAAAAAAACAACCACCATGAAAGAACAAGATCGTCTATCATCTATGTGCAATCTAACGGAATGAAGAAGGCTCAACTACTACAGCGAGCAATCTAACATGGCGAGCGTCTTATGTACACCCTGCCCGGCGGCGGCGCCTAGCACGACCACGCTGCGGCACTTGGCGCAGTTCTCCGACGGCGTGAGGTTGAGGTCCAGGCAGATCCCACCGGCGACGTCGCAGGCTAGCTTGTCGGGCAGCGGCGGGCGCACCACCTTGCTGGACGCCTCGGCGGCGTCGGCGTCGGCCTCGGCGCGGTGCCGGCGCATGTGGCCGCCGAGCGCCTGGCCGATGGCGAACTCAAGCCCGCAGACGGGGCACTCGTGCACCCTCGGCTTGGCCGGCTGCGGCGTCGGCGTCGTTGTCGGCAGCTGCAGCTGCAGCGGCTGGCGCCCGAGGCACAGCCCCGCGTGATCGGCGGCGACGACTGGCTGCTGCTGCTGCTGGAACACCCTCGGGCGCTTGTGGCTGGCGCGGTGGCCCCCGAGCGCCTGGAACGTGGGGAACTGCCGGCTGCACGTCTTGCACTCGAACACGCGCCCGTGCGCGGCGCGCTCCGCGGGGAACGGCACCCCGGCGACCCCGACCCCGACCCCGACCCCGTGGTGGTGGGCGTGCTGCAGGAGGTGCTGCTGCTGCGCCTGCGCCAGGAGCACGAGTAGGCGCGCCGTGTCCGCCTCCACCTCCCACGCCGCCCTCTCCCTCTTGGCCATCGCCTGGATAGCTGGTTTGCCTACCCCAAAACCACGCGGAAGCGACCGGGCAGCGTGCGGCAGTTGTGTTGTGTGCAAGGCATGGAGGGGCGGTGAAGGGGCTCGTATATATAGGAGCTGGCAGCAGGCACCGTACCGGATGGCGGCGCCGGGGAGCTGGAACTGGACGAACTGGGTTCCAGCTCGGGAGTAGGGGGTACGTGTCAGAGTTCAGACCGCCTACCCTGCACGTACTACGCAGGAAATGGGGCACGACTTCGCCTAGTGCCTAGTGGTGGCTAGTAGCGTCTATACCTGGTGATGGTTCGACTGAGACGACCCGATCTCTGTGTTGGGCTGTGTTTAGATCCGCGAAATGGTTAAAAAAAATCTTGTAGCACTTGTCACATTATACTGTAACAATTTTGTTTTTATTTAGTAATAATTACCTAAACATTGATTAATTAGGCTTAAAATATTCGTCTCGCAAAGTATAATAAAATTGTGCAATTAATTTTTTATTTTATCTATATTTAGTACTCCATATTTGTGCCGGTATTTTGATGTGACGGAGAATAGAAATTTGATGTGATAGAGAATCTTGTAAAGTGTTGGAATTTTGGATGGGTTTTCGCGGATCTAAACACAACTTTGGCCTGTTCCTAGACGTGGATGTGTGTACTACTATTCCCAGCGCTGTACTTTGACCACAGCTGTGTGTGTGTGACTGTGCGGTACTACTCCTACTATCGTCAGACACCCCTCGTGATGTCGTAGTCAACATGTGTGTGTCCATCAAGCTGTGGCTGTACCTATCCTATACCCCGGGTACTATACTGACTACTGACGCTGCTCTTGCTCTTCTAGAGAGGCTGCGCGGCGATCGGGTGACGTGCGCGCTTGTACGTGGTGGGTGGCGTCCCGTCCGCGACTTGGATTGGGTTTGGATGCCGCTCGTTCGCTCGCTCGCCATGTTTTACTTCTGCTGCTCTCGACCGGGCACGCCTTTCACACCTCCAATAATCCTCCGTTGATGGCCAGTTGTGTTGTGTCTTGGTGACTACTCTATCGGGGTACAAACAGTACGTTCAATTCCATTTATTGGGTCGATCGACTGGCCGCACGGGATTAATCGCCATCATCTAGAACGTACAGTGCCGTCAGTGTCTGACTATATGACTGCAATTCTGCGCACTAATTCCTGTCAGGACCAGTGGATTATTATCTGACCTACTGTAGAAGTCTCGCATAAAAATGAGAGGACGAGGACCGAACGTGGGCTCGGTTGGCCCCCTAGTGCGTTAAAAAAAACGACCCAGAAGTCTGCTGCAGTGTGTGTGTGGAGTTACGTGCTTATATTTTCCTAGGTTAATTCGGAGGATTTAATGGTGATATTTTTTAAATGATAAGTGATATATCTGTCGATAGCATGATGACTTTCTCAATCTTAAGATCCCTGACTTTCTTTCAGGATGCTTATAGAGATAAAATGTATTTACGTGTATTCATAGTGGTATACATGCATATTGGATTGAGGTATACTCCCTCCATCTCAAAAAGGATGACACAATGGGATACGTGGTGTAGGTCATACTTTCTCAATTTTAACTAAGTTTGTAGAAAATACGTGCAACATTTGTATCTCTAAATAAATTTGTTAAAAAACTAGATTTAAAGATCTTTCCGATGACACTAATTACTTAACATAATTATTTATATATTTTAATACATAATTGCCGGTATTTTGAAAACGTTTCTTTCTCGGAAAACGAGAATAACATCTATTTAGGTATGGAGGTAGTACATATTAGATTTAATTAGACTTGACTCATTTTAATTACTAGGTCTTGCAAAAAAATCAAATAAATCCTAAGACACATAATAAATACTAGCTGCATTAAAGTCTTAGTGCTATATCTAATTTTGAGTAAATATTGACTCAATTTTTTTTTTGACAAACAATATTGACTAAATTCAAATAGGTAGCTATTGTGTGCACTTGTTGTGAGGTAGCTAGTGTGTGCACATGCTGTGAAGTTGAGAGAGGCGAAGACAGAAGGGCAATTGCGCACACACGCTAAGCGCCCGTGTCGAACCATGAGCATGCACGGACTCGGGCCGAGCCGTGCCATGACATAATGTAGTGTGGGGTTTTAACACTTGTGTAGTTTAATGGAGTCATCAAGGGAATAATTACAGAGAGCAAGAGAAATTACAACCGGGGTTTCGGTCAAGAACCGATTGATGTTTTTGGAGCGCATTTGTTCATCTTCTTCCCTATGGCCAGCACCGCTTGTTCGCCTTCTTGACGTGAACGATTACTTCTTAGTGGCACACAACAAACCACTACGACACTACCTGCATCAACTTCGAACAATTCACTATGTCAACTAGCAAAAAAAGCGCCACCAGTGCCTTCGACATAGGTCCTGCACGTAGATATATCTCTGATCTTACTGGATTCATATATACTATTATGTTTACAGTGTTTAGTATGATGTTCATCATGTCTACTTCTGCGAGTAGATCAAGAAATAGATCACACAAGCACATATACGAAACCTTATAGTTTCTCAGGGGAAAAAAGTATACGAGCAGCTGCACCCGCTCCAAATTACATGCCAATTTTCCCTCTCCGTTCTCTTTGTTGTAACACATAGTTTTGTATGTGTGTTAGTTGCTTGGTCAGTCTGGCGGCCACGACGTCGCCCACGACCATGAGTCGTGCGCTCTGTGCGCACCCCTTGTAACGCATATGTATTTCACTGATCAGACAATAGAATCGCTGTTGGTTGAATTCATTTACTCTACATGGTATCAGCTAGCGCGGTTAGATCCTCAACCTCGCTGCCCACCACCTCCTTCCCCGCACCGCTCGTCGCCGGTCCTTCTCGGTGACCGCGGTCGCCACTTCTTTCTCTCCGCTGCCTTCTTCTCTCCCGTCTCCTCGTCCGCCATGGACATGGACGATAATCCTCTTTTCAATCTCCAGGATTTTGATGCGTCCTCTGAGTCCTCCTACACCTCCTCTGTCGATGATGTTCCGCCGGCTGTCAACACACCCGCGACGGCCGTTCTTCAGACTGTCAACATTAAGTCTTATGTTCAGGTCGAGTTGGATCTTGCCAATCCCAACTATGCCGAATGACGTTCTTTCTTTGATGCGTTCATCGGCAAGTTTGGCCTTCGTTCTCATCTCTCTTCCCCGCCAACCCCGGACAACCGCCGTGATCGTGTGTGAGTGATGCGCGATCAGTGCATCATCAGCTAGTTGTACAATTCCTCATTTACTCTACACTCTTTGCATAAATTTTTGTTTAATCTTAAAATTTACATGAACATAGATCATTTAATTTCATCGTCTATGAATCCATCATTTTGTTAAACTTTTCATGCACATTTTCCTGCGTTTTGTTTCTTTCTTTCTTCTTTGCGCGCAAGAGCACGAGAGCAGCACCGGCAACGCACGTGATACCTTTTTTTTTTTTTGGAGTTATTATTACTGCTGTTCCTTTCCTAGCCTGGGATATGATGCCGGTAAACTGGAGGCATCTGACTGGAACCGGAGTCGACAAGTTATACTATTCGTTTAACGCATTGTCATACTGCCAGCTAACTTCGTTTGACAGGGAATAATAATGCTTTTCCAATCCATGCACGATCAATCACGCTTCAATTAATTATTCGGTCCATCGTTGGAGTTGTTTGAACAAATGAACGTGGCGTGGCCATATTTTTTGAACGAAAAAAAAACTATGCTGCTTTTATATACTCGTCAAAAAGAAAAGAAAAGAAAAGAAAAGAAAAGAAGGTACCCTTGCAGTTGCAGCAGCAACCAGCTAGCTGCTTCCTCGAATGTGAAGTAATCTTTTTCGCACCAACTCAAAAAAAAAAAACTCGTACAGCTGAGTCAAATGTCAACGCGCGCGTTAGCTGTCGTTCTTTAGCTTTACCACGGCCACCAGGTGCCTCGCTCTAAAAGCTATCGTAAAATCTCCTAAATTATATATAAAACTTCGTTGGGGGCGAACTTTTCTCGCGGCGATCGACCAGTAGTATAGTAGTAGGTGATGCACCTAACTTCAGTTTCAGTCGACGCCAATTGTATGCGGGGCAGCTAATCCGGCCACGTAGATAGCACGCGGAAAATGAACTTGAGATGAGCTACGACTACGAGTTCGGTCCAGCTCCTGCAGTGGCATTATTCTGAACAACTACTGTGCGTACTACTGATGAGTACCGACGCTTGCATCAGGTACCGGCATCGTTAGATAGAATTGCAGTCCTGGTCTTCTTTGCCGTATTGGAGGTAAAACGTAAGTACGTACGAACAACGATTTATTGACGAATTCTTTTGTACTCGAAGAAACTGAGAATGATCGATGGACCCAGCCACCAGCTAATACAAAAGGGAGGCCGGGAAATAAAGGTTCGTCACCTGCCTGCATTTTCCCCGTTTCTCCTACCCATCACACACCTGGCCAAACCTTTTTTTTTCTAACATGTGATAAAAACACGTGCATGTATGTATATATTTCCATTCGTGGTTGTTTGGTTTTGAAAGGCGCTCAAAACCAAAGGAAAAAAAGGTCGGTTCCTTCCTATAGGTCCTCGTGCTTAGTAAGCATGATTCAGGCACTGCGTACATGTCGGTCGCAGCATGAGTATTATCATGCATGTGTTGAAATCCGGGTGCCCCAAAAGTTGAATTTTGTACGCGCGCGTACAGAACAGAGCAGAGCAGAACAGCCCGCCGCCCGTCGCCTGCAAGACTCATGCTGCGCGCATGCAGACGGTGTGCACGGGTACTAGATGCTTGCACCAACCAACCACCACTATTCCTGCTTAATCTTCCACTCAAACACCACAAATAATAATCACGAGTGCGTACTGCGTAATCTGAACCAGATCTTGGACTCGGGCTTACTACTACGACGACGACTCGGCTCGGCCCAGCAACAACGCGCGCGAGTCCAACGTACGATAGCTAAGCACGGCACGAATCACCCCAGGCCCCCCGCAACTCGATCTCTTAGGCTTCGTTTGGCACATCAGGGGCATAACCCACGTGGGAACCCACCCAAGAAGGGATTGGGTTAATCCCCTTCCACCACCCGATCCCCCTCCACCCGTGGATTTAATCCACTACTAAAAAATATTGTATTTGGAAAGACTTACGGGGTTCTGCTTTTGTATGGCGTGGCGGGGTAAGCAGCCAGTACTGTAAACAGCTGCAGACGGTTCTTGGTTCTAATACAAACAATTGTTAACACATAAAACGAACATCATCTGTGAACTAAGAGCAGAATCAAATACATAAATTCATCTCTAAAATTCAAAAAACATGACAAATAGAAACGAAAGGTATACCACATATCCATACAGAAAATTATGCGGCACTACTGCCATAACATTTCTTCACATTCGCTTAAAAATGTCCCAAAAAAGAGACTTCAAAACAAGAAGTCTGTCTTTGAGTAATATACCATCATCGAGTTACCATATTCCACGACGTTTCTTTCCGAAAAATTACTATATAACTAGTGCTAAAATTCTCTATAAACTGATGACTATAAAATCAGCTTCATGATTTGTTAAACCAATGATGACTTCTAAAGAAGTTGAACTCAAAGGACGCTTCAATTGAAAGGATGCTTGCTCTTGCATTCAGAGAGAAGTGTCAAAGACCTTGACCCAATGGTCTTCAAAGTCTGCAATCAACAACGCAAAGAATATCATAATGTATTGAAATATGTTGATTCGGCAAGCAGTAACAAAAATCCAAAGAGCTGACTGTGCTTATATATTCTTTTTTCAAAACTAAACGGTTAATTCAGCAGTGTCATGTAGGTGCCAAATGACCAAATGATCATTCAGTTCAGGTGAATTTGGACTCTCCAAAATTTTTGGTAGTAAGCATGCACACCTAGTTCCCATCTATAATTAAGAACATAAAACTAAAATATAAAATTATACATTACAAAATATTAGTATTTTCTTCAAAGGAAATAATCAATATCCTGTTGTCGGCCTGACAGTAAGGCAATAAACTAAAGATACACGATGCTGACAAACCCGTCAACATCACAGAGAACCAAACTGATCAGCGCCTGACAGTAAATACAATTAGGCAGTAAACTAAAGATGCAACTAGACACTAATCAACTCAGCGCTTGACAGTAAGGCAGTAAACTAAAGATACAAATTGATCAGCCCCAATCTGACAATAGCTCAGCACCTGACAGTCTTGGTGTACAAATAAACTAAAGATGAAGCTAGCTAGCAGAGCTCTTGATGACTGCATGCATGCATACTAGCAGTAATATTTTTTTACTATAGTAGTAGGACTAGTGTTCACTCCTGACTTGTCTCCCTTGCCCTTAATTAACTAGACACTAATCCAGCTTAAGCAATGAGTTATTAGTTAACCCTAGCAAATGACCAGTAAGGCAGTAAACAAGTGGTTTTTGCACAGTGTCATGTGTGACACAACACAAGCAGAATTTGGACTGGAAGTGTGATATGTGGAGAGCAAACCCACTCTCTCCAAGCAGAATTTGGAAGTAAGTAGGCACAAGCAGCAGATTTATTGATACCTGATTATGAAGGATGTGCAGTGCTAGCTAAAAATTTTCAGAGCTGCTGCAAAATAAAAAGATGTTATTTTCAATCATTAATTCACAAATGAAAACATAGAAAGCTTATGTTATAGTGGCATCTATAGTCACAAATGAACAAAACTAAAGACTAACCATTTTTTCCTTATCCATATCAAACGTGTTGCGGAATCTAAACTCATGAAGATTTTCCGATTCTGAGCATCTTTGAAATGATCTACAGCTTCACCCTTTTCTTTTCCAGTGAGTTCTTCTATGGTTTTTATGACACTAATGCAATTCTTGATGGAGTATTCATCCACTCCCGATCCTTCCTTTGCTTTGTCAGCCTTTGCTTTGTCTGCAGCCTCACATTCTACTTGCCTAGTTTTGACTTCCAGATACCGAGACATCATGTGAGTTACATCTTCCTTCTTCTGCTTTTTCGAAGCATGCTTTCCCCCACCATGGACATCATCAACTTCCTTTTGCCTGTTCTGAACCTTCTGAGCCTTCTTTCCCCCATCAGAGACAGCAGGACCATCTGCTTTTCTTGCTGCAATAGGTCTACTAGAGTGGTCTAATATGCTCACCTCGTCATCATCATCATGAAGAGACACTTGTGTGGATTCTAATTCTTCACCTTCGAATCCATCACCATCACTGATTTTTGTGATACTTGGCTTAGATGGTGTTGGCTCAGGAAGAGATGTTAAGTTCAAGGATCCCTCAGCTGTGTGGCCATCATATAACAATCCTAATCTCTCAAATAAGGGGAAAGGCTTGGATTTGAACTTGTTAGCCTTTGGATATGACTGTAACATATCAACAACAACAGTAACATATCAACAACAGTAACTCAATTATAGGAGAGAAAATTGAGTTATTAGCATCAACATACCAGGTATGTGTAAATGTATATGCACCTAGCTAGATCTAGATGACATATCAATGTTAATGTTTGCTAATGATGTTAATAAGACTATTTTCTCTCCTATAATTGAGTTACTATTAAACCCCAGGTAATTTGGGCCATCTTATATCTAGAGAGTGGGCACACATATACCATGATCGTAATATGTCTATATACAGACACCAGTTTGAAGCACAGTAACATTAGGCACATATATCACGAGCACAAATCTAACCGTTTCAACTCTCTGAGCAGTGAGCATGCATACATCTAGAAAGTCCAATATCAGTGAGCAGTGAATAGTGATCAGTGAACAGTAACACTCTAGCTAGGCCTTAATTGTTTGGGGGTGCATGAATTTGGGTTTTGGAAGCATAAATACTAATGCATAATAACAAAATTTGGAGGTAAGAAAAATAATTTACCGTGATGATGTTTGCCCAGACAGCCTCATTGGCCACAATCATGCACAACTTTTCATCCCATGATGCCCCACTTTGCTTTCTCGCTTCTTTGAGCATCTTGTATTCCCTCTTAAGTTCTTTCTCCTTGTCCACAATTTGTTGCCTTGTAAATGAGACATGCTTGAACTTTGCATGGAATGATTTCACTACACTATTCCAAGCATCTGAAGACCATCCATTTTGCCCCCTATTGCCATCAATGTTCTGGTCATGGAGCAGCTCCACCAAAGCTTTTTCAAGTCCTATATTCTAGTGCGCTCTAGAGGGTTGCACTGCACATGTATAAGGTCATATATGTGTTGAGAGACATATATGTATAAGTTCATATAAGGTCATTGATTTAGCTATTTACAACTCAGAAATCATTGATTACCTTGTCCACCTGCTTTAGGTGATGCTCTCTTCTTCTTCTACATAGATACAACTTGCATCAGTAATTTTGGAGAGCCCTTTCCAAGCATAGCTTGATTCCTGCTTTACTCAATGACAACAATGATATGAGCATCCACACCTAGTTCCCATCTATAACTAATAACATGAAACTGAAATATACATCATTACATGAAACTGAAATACAGTAGAGAAATTATTGCAAACAAAAAAAATTGCCAAGCCATTTCATCATTACATAATTAAACCATTAGATAAGCATCCATACAAGCATTCAGTTTTATTACACATGTGAAAGTGTTACATATGTCTGAAACAAAATTACATATGAATCATGATTGGTTATGGGTATAATTTGCCCACATACTCAATGCGATTGCATCTTTTTTGGAGTTTCCATTTTCTATTTGGCTACTAAATGATGACACATCACTATTGTATGTATTTTCCCCTCCAGGGACATCAATGAAACTACTTGGAGGGATGTTATCCGGCTGGTTCCTCAACCACCCCTCATCTCCATGGTGCATACGGATAAGATTATGGAATACCACAGCAACAACAGATATCTTCACTTGGTTCTCAATGGAATGTAAGGTTCCTACTTTTAAAATAGGAAAACGCTTCTTCACAACTCCAATCGCTCTCTCTATAGGTTCCTCAAAATAGCATGGCGATGATTAAAGAGTTCCTTGTGATTTCTAGGTCGTTGGTGACCACGCCCAAACTCCTTCAAGTGGTACCTTACACCATGATAAGGAGCAATGAATGCTGGAGTGTTAGCGTAGCCACCATCGACGAGAAAAAACTTGCCCTCAGGTACACGAAAGCCTCGAAGTAAAGCAGACCTAAGGACCCTCGCATCAGTTGCGGACCCTTCCCAGCCTGATGAGATGAAGGTGAAGTTCAGATCGAAGTCACAGGCCAGCATGATATTTTGGCTGAGGGTGCCCTTTCTATTCCTATATGGAGCTTGCTTGTCCTGAGAGATGGTAATAGGAACATGGGTCCCATCAATAGCACCAAGGCAATCTTGAAAGAATGTAGTGTGTATGTTAGCTATATAGTAAGGAAATAGGTCTACATAGCTAAGTAGAGAGTCTCAAATGATTCACCTTCAGGTAAGGGAAGAACCTAGGGTTTGTGCTAATTTTCCAATGAGTTTCAGTTGCCACCGTAGGTTTCACAAACCTACAAGTAAGATTTGGGATAATGTTGAAGATTGACTTAATGTGCCGTTGGATGGTTTCTCCACTATGTTTGAATTCATATTGAATATCCTCATAGCTTGCATTGTGAGACAACATATACATGAAGAAAGCAAACTGCTCCTCGACTCTAATACCTCTAGTGTCCCGTAACAAATGCTCATCTCTAAGATAGGTTGCAATGGATCTGAAGATGTTGGGCTCCATTCAGAAGGCAACACAACAATCTTTGACATGTCCATTGAGTACTTCTTCAAGACGCTCCTTTCCAGACAACCTTGATGTATGCTTAGGTATTTTTTGTCGGGGCTCCCTTGTACTACCCAATAGATGTAGAGCAGGTAGAAGAAAAAATATGATCTCATCATCATCCTCCTCATCCCTTCTTTTCTTAGTTAGAGCATCCATAACTCTATTCAGACAATAAAATATTTTTCTTACTAACATAGAAAAAAATGTCAATCATGCATGTTTCCGTCAGCCACAAGTGCTGGCACAGATGCTTTGAAAGCAAGGCTAAATCTACCATTAGACATTTAATTAGGTGCTTCTAGCCAAATGTCCAAACAGGAAAAGAACAAAAATAAAATGTTGATCAGTGAGGGTAAACTGTCCTCTCAGGTTCAGAAAGAAAATAAGGGTACTAAGTGTGATCTCTGGCTATAGTACTAAGTGTGGTACTGGGAAACAATATCAAGTGTCAATAACAGTAAGCATGGCCAGTCCACATGTTTTTTATGTGGCCCCTAACTCCCTAAGCATTATAACTCAATTGTGCGGTGACCTAAAAAAATCAAACCCTTTTAGAATAACTTGAACTCCCTGTGAAACATTAATGACTAATACAATCAAACTAGTGATGTTATACTAGCCCACAGTGTTAAAATAGAACACACTTCACCGGTTCACCCCATCTAATATATAACCAAAGTCTTAGTGAGAAACTGCAAATCATGATGCACGATTTTTTTTCAAGCAATAACTCCAAAGTATGATGATGAAATAAACTTAATACTAGCCTACTATGGGTGCGGGGTAAGGACTCCTTTTTAATTGAAAAAATTGGCAAAGTAGTGCACAATCTCAATCTGTATAATGGAACTAGTGCTTGGACCTTAGCTGTAATGACTTGACTGACAACACACAGCAGTAAGCTGTTTTATTGGGAATGGGCCATATAAACAGCATTGTGTAAACCAGAAACACACTCTCCTCATCATTCGACAGGTCATCAGCCAACACCTTTCTCAACCCATATTACACCGAACAAAGAGGATTAAACAAAAGCATCATCATCAACACATTAAAAAAGAAATTGCAAGCCATCGACAAGACAAAAAAGCTGAATACCACTCCTATCAACAAACCAGGGCATGTCTTCATCCTACTAGAGAGAAAAAACAGAGTTATTGCCTGTGCTAAGTGCTAACTGTAGCATATCTTGTGTAGGTCCCTACTGGTGGGCAATGTTGGTGACTGCAGAGCAGTTCTCTCGCGGCGTGGCACTGCCATTGAAATGTCCAAGGACCACAGGCCTTGCTGCATGAATGAAAGGAAGCGTGTGGAATCACTTGGTGTCTACGTCGATAACGGTTATCTAAACAGTCAACTGGCAGTGACCAACACATCAATATCATTTGTGTATACATATATTATATGAGTTGTTGCGAAAGAAAGAAAGCAGCCAAGCATCAATTTCAGCCAAGCATCAATATTATTCAGACATAGCATCAATATATTATACATAAAATAGATTTTGCACTTAGCCAACACAGTTTGTCTCTGAAAATGCAGAGTGTTGAGTACCAGAAAATTGGAAGCATCACATGGCCAGCTACAGATCCACACCAAAACGTATTTTCTAATAAATTAGCTAGGATTTGTCACACGATGCAGAAAGTGGAGAGGCAAATGGCAAGAACCTAAAGAAATCTCGGATCTGGGAGGAGATGCGATTCAGACATAACAAGGAGAGGAGTTAAAAGGGAACGGGGAGGAGATACACACCTTGAAATGCCGAGTCGATGTCCGTAGCAGCAGCCGCCGCCACCGTCTCTGCCGCCGCCGACTCCAACCCTAGGACGAAAAACCAATGAGAAAAGAAGAGGAGGAAGGAAGGGATGAAGGGCAGGAGTAGACGGCGGCGGAGCGGCGTACCTAGATCGGTCGAGTAGTGGCGCTCACCGCCCGCAGCAACCCTAGCGGCGGCGGCGTAGTCGCGGAGTTCTTTCAGGCTTGGTCGAGAGGAGCGACTGCGCGTCGGGGGCGTTTTCCCGATCTCAGGTGGAGGTGCGTGATAACCCGTTCAACCCCCGTGGTTTGACGTGGAACCACTCCAAGCCCCGTCCGAGCCAAATGCACTTTAAGCTCGTTACGGGGTTCCCAGCCCGGCGTGGTTCTGGGTCCACGGGAGGCGGGGTTTGCCCCCAATCCACGCCAAACCACGCCTATCCAAACGAAGCCTTAATTTGTTGGATTAATCTATGGCCTGCATCACTTCGTCCTACCGTCGCAAGCTGCATGCAAGTTGCAAGCACTGGGGTGCACCGTGCACGATCGATCACTACTTACTATACTGTGAAAAAAAAGTCAGCTCCGTATATCTAGAGGGTGTATGGTTTCAGGGACTTTAAAAAAAGTTTTTGTCACGTCAAATATCTAGACACTAATTAAGAGTATTAAATATAGATTATTTATAAAACTAATTTGTCAACCGAAGACTATTTTGCGAAACAAATCTATTGATATAAAATAATCTATGATTTGATAATATGATGCTACAGTAAACATATGTTAATGATAAATTAATTAGATTTAATAAATTCGTCTCGTGAAGTACTACATAACGCTGTAATTAATTTTATAATATAAATTATATTTAATTCATTTAATTGATACCAAACAACAAGGGACAGTCAGGCAACGAAACATCCGCTTAATCGCGCGACTTCTACACGGTTAGTGGTATTAAGCGCGACTTCTGCACGGTTAGTGGCGCAGATGTCCGGCCGGTTGCTTGCATCGCTTGTGCACTTGTACTCTGCCAGGCTGACGGAAAAATAACCATTCACCCACGTAAGCGAAAATTTCAAGGAAAAGTAGGTCGTCCAGGGCGGAGCAGTACGTACACTTGCTCTAGAGACACACGGCGACTTCTCTTGCTAATTCGCAATCATCACGGTGCACGACGCAATCGAATGACCGTTGAAAAATAACCGCTGAGAAAAAAAAAAGATGAAAGCAGTGTAGCTAGTGCTAGCAGTTACTAGTAAGCTAGGAAAAGTAATATACTCTCTTCGTCCCTAAAAGAATAGATTTCTAGTTTTATCCTAAGTCAAAGTTTTTAAACTTCACTAAAGTATTAAAAGTTATGGTATCGAACTAGTATCATTAGATTTAGCTAAGAACATATTTTTATATGGTGCTCATTTTAAGTCATAGATGTTGTTATATTTTTCTATAAAGTTAACCAAAGTTAAAAAAAATTTGACTGACACGGATTCTAGAAATTAATTCTTTCAGAGACGGGAGTATATAATTACATGTTCCGATGGATGATGCGATTCCACAAAGTGATTTAGTAGAAGAAGGGAGCTTACTTAATTAGCGCATGGAAGTCAAGAACGCAGTTGGAAAGCACATCACATGTCCGCGGGGATTTTGACTCTAGAAGAAGCGATGTGGAATGGGGAACCCCTGCATCTCTCTGTTCACAGAAACGGTTTCACACGGGTCAATGCCTCAGCACGATCAATCGCTAGGGAATATTCACTTCTCTCCTTGCCTTTTTCACACTAGCTTGCTGTTTTTGTAGTGACAGCGAGTTACTACAAAACAGTCAAGAGCATGTGTAGTACCATAGGTGATGATGAGTTGACGACTCCTGCTAACTGCGGAAAAGATAACGAGATACTCCCTCCGTATCATAATTAGATGACGTTTTGATAAGCTTTGAGTCAAACATTGGAAATATAAATCATCAATAATTTTTAAGTGGTTGAGATTCTAAATATAAATATTATATAAATAGATCCGTCTTGAAAAATATTTTCATAAAAGTATATATATATAATTATTCCATAAATATTTTTATAAAAATAATAGGTCAAAGTTGTGTTTGGAAGACCGTATCGCTGTCTAAAATATCATCTAATTAGGATACGGATGTGATCGAGTTGCCTTCTACTACTGCATGCTGAGTCGTATCAAATGAGGCAATGCCCAATGCGTGCACCTGTCACAATTAACACTGCACAGTCTACAATTTTATCTGCGCGGTTGGCGTCAGAGATGACGACATATACATAGCACTCTCAGTTTTTGTCAAAGTTTAGCTTCACTCCTTTCTAGTGACGGTGATATCTAGTGACAATGTTTTTTCTGCCCTCTACTCTCTGAATGCAGAAACTATCCTTTCATGATCGTCGGATGTTTGCACGGTGGATTGCGTAAACCGTTGCAGAGAGGCGTTTTGTTTTCTCTTGTGCGTTGTGTGGGCGCCACTAGCGCCCGGACGTCCGGCGCACGATACGCGTCTGGACGCACCGCTCCACCCAGTTCCTTTTGCTCCTGCCCCACCCGTACTCTTCAGCGCGCCCCCGGTCCAGTCAACGCCCTTTGGTGAGCCGCTCGCCCCTGCAGCCTCCCCACATCTTCCTACGCACAACCCCACGCGCGCGACGAGTGCGCCCCAGCAACCCCCTGACCGTAGCACCCTTGTCCGCTAGCCCCCTGACGGTAGCACCCTTGTCCGTCGGCCCCCGTGACGGTAGCACCCATGTCCGCCCTGCCCCCAACTCCTCCACTGGACCCTGACGAGCAACGCTCCCCCGTCCGCCGGCCTCCAACTCGCCCCCAGCGAACCACATAAAACAGTAGAATGAAACGCTTGCAACAGTATGAGACAACTGTTGCAACATAAGATCGAAGAGACTGAAACATTTAGAACAAATTATTGCAACATTTGAGTAAAAACATATGACACATCCGGATCCGAACGATTACAACATACATTTAGAAACAAATGAAACATTTCGAACAAATTCTTGCAACACGACTTTGAAACACTGCCAACATATACAAAATGTACAAACATCCCTAGATCTACTTTTGCAACATCCATATGATTTCATTGCAACATACCTCTAAAAGCTTATGAAACAACTGAAAAATGCATTTGCAACATAGCAGTGGGGGGAGAGAGAGAGCCTTCGCGAGAAGCGCCATGACTGCCAGATCTGAGGACGTTGAAGAGCTCGCTGTGGGACAGGACGCCAGTGTCGGGGAAGGGCGCCGCCGGGGTCGGGGAGGAGGAAGTCGGGGTGAGGAAGGAACCACCGGGGTGAGGGAGGAGGACATCGGGGTTAGAGATAGAGCCGCCGGGTGCCGATGTGGAAGGAGGAGGACCACACAGTGGGGGAAAAAGGACGCCGGAGTGGGGAGGGGTGCGTACCGAGATGGGGGAGGACGCCGCCGCCGTCAAGAGAGGGAGCGGCGCGGCAGGCGGAATGGGAGGGGTGAGAGGAGCGACTGCCCAAGCTACGGGACGAGGACGGATGAATGGATGAGGATGGGCTCGTGAGTGGATAAGAGCAGATGCGTATTGTGCGGCAAACGAGTGGATAGGAGTGAGCGGCGCGAGTCGGGTGAGTCAGGCGGGTCGGGTGAGTGGGGGCTTTTAATTTTTTGCCACTGCATGTCATCCTTACGGATGAACTTTTAATTATTTGCCATCATGACCCACATGTCATTGACTTAGATGGTCCCACATGTTATTGACACAGAGCGAGTGTTCATCCATAAGGATGACAAAAAATTAGATTTGTCTCAGTTTACAGGGTGATAGGCGAACAACCATCCTTGAGTCATCTACCCTACTTTTCCGGTAACTACAGCCACCAGATCAAGACCGGATATATATACAAAAGTATTCATGTTTACTTTTCGTTATATATGAATGTTCAAGTATAATACTATACGTACTATGTACCTTTCCAATCCAGTTCGACAGTTTCACCCTTGTACTACTATTCAGTGCGTACAACAATCCATGAACCCATTCAGTTTCAGACTAGGATGTGCACTACTGAAAACCAAGAAGAAACCAGACAAGCTGAAACAGTTTCGGTGTCGGGTGAGCAACAGCAAGTTCACAACATACTGTGATGTGATTCGTTAACAAAGATAATAGGTCCTATGGGAATTTCGTAACAGGTCCACAGGAATGACCTGGAAGCTGCAGCAGACACTTCTTTCGGTAACACAAGTTTGCTTTTACAGCTGCTTGTTGCTTGCTATAAAAGGAGGAAACAAGATGTCCAGCACCTTGATGGCCAATTACAATTTGAGAGAACCCAGAATATCCAAGATTAACAGAAACCTCAGGCCGGAGTACCTGGGTTGGTACATGACTACAACAATTCTCTGCAAATTTCACTGTTTCTATCTACTAATGTCTAAAATTATCATATCTAAAATAAACAAATTTCATGTTACAACAATTGTATAAGCTGTTGATGTCCTTGGATTCATGTCAGGGGGAAGGGACAAGGCAGAGGAAGATATTGAATGGTCGTGATCACTCTGGTAATTGGCTGCCGGGCCGACTGACATGGTGGCAGAGCAGGTCTCTCTGATTGACGGCGCCGTCATCTGCCACATTGCTGACCTGCTGCCTGTAGCCATCATTGTGGTTGTGGGACGCCGACATCCCATCCCTCACGGCATCTTCAAGGTCGATCATGATGTTGGTGAGCAAGCAACAGGCATAGATGATCCTGGGCAGCCGATGCTTGTCCGGCCTCCACAGCTCTCCCTTGAGCACCCGCCACCGATCCTTCAGATTGACAAGGGCACCTAGAACAACCATTCTTGTTACGGTTGAAAATGCAATCAAGCCTTAAGTGAGTTTTGATAACATGACAACGCAACTAGAGAACTAATGAGACTTTACAAGTATGACAAATAGGTTAAATTTAAGAAGGTTGATGAACAGGTTGACGGACCCCTTCAATTACAAAAGTGCATGGCAACAAGCTCAAAGAAGTTTAAATTCATTTTATACTTTGAAATTGAGTTAGATATGCCGTACTATTAAGAGAGATTCAACACGCATGCCAATAAGTAAACCAAATGCAATATCTATCCAAATACATCACACCTCCATATACATAGAAGGCAAATCAGCCAACTATTCGAAGATCCATTCTTTGTTGGTTCTGCCAGGCCAGCAGTGGCACTGCCGCGACTTGTTCTGACCGTTGAGCAGTGAAGGGGTATTTAACACATCCTCACTCACCCCAACGGCTAGTTCTGCCATTCCATTCATTCAGTCTTCGTAAAATAGACAGAGAAAGCTCTCTTCTTGCTCTCCCCTTCTCCCTTGGTGCTCAACCACTCTCCTCCATTGATTTGCAATCAACCTTTGAGAGATTGAGCCCCAAGCTTGAGAAGAAGCTTCTCTCTCGGATCTTCAACTCCTACGAGCATTTGGTTTGTGTGGTGGTCGACGGTTTGAGTTCTTCACTCTTGGAGCTTTGCTCCTAGCCGGCTAGAGGTTGCCCTTGAGCTTGTCTCCTTCGTGTGACAGCCTAGGGAAGTTTGTATCACCCAACTATTGCTAATACATTCCTCTCATCTCAAGAGTTCATTCTCTTGACTTGAGACCGAGGAAAGAGCAAGCCTTGTGTGGCGAGCTTGAGCCTTGTGTGGCGCACCTCAACAACGTGGACGTAGGCAAGCCTTGGTGGCGAGCTGAACCACGGATCAAATCTTGTGTCCCCTTGTGTTTATCTCTATACTTTGATATATATTGTTTGTAAGGTGATTTTTAGGGTTTGGACCCGATCTACTCGGTGGGTGTGTTGCTACCACTTTCAGGTGGTGCTAGAGGTTTCCTACACCTCTAGGAAGGTTTCTATTCAAGCACAATTTACATTCAGACCTTACATTTTGAATTGTGTATATCTCTGTTCTGGTGACCAGCACTGCTGCTCCTAGCCCAGCAGTACCGGCCACCCCGGCAGTGTCGGCCTCGAGCCCGGCAGTGCCAGCCTGTGACTGACAGAAAGTTGTTAAGTTTTATAAACAGGCCTATTCACCCCCCTCTAGGCTAATCAGATCCTTACAAGTGGTATCCGAGCAAGGTTACCTCAGTAAACACTTTACCGTGCGAGGTAATGGTCGAAGAGGAAAATGTTGTGATGATTGATCCCAAGAAGGTGGACTTGCATGAGACCTCAAGTAGCGATGAAAGTGTCGACACGAACAAGTACCAGACCACTGCTGGTATATCCGCTGGAGAAATAGCAGGAAAAAAAGAAGCTAGAAGATTGAGAAGAGAAGGCAAGAAATTGCAAAAAGAAGAAAAGTCAATCAATGAAGCCAAAAGCTTGAAGCTTGCCGAGAAGCTTCATAGAAGAGAAGTAAGAGCTCTCAAGAAGGAGATCAAGACCAAGGAGGAGGAGCTCAAGAAAAGCAAAGAGCAAGCGTCTCATGTGGAGGTTGATTCAAGTAGCTCCGACGGTGATGATGATGTATCATACCAAGCCTCCAAGATTATAAAGAAGGATGAGAAGAAGAAAGATGATGGCAGCAAGAGATACTCCGCCATATCCTTTGATTATTCATCTATTTCAAAGCATGAGCATAAACCTCTATTTCATGTTCCCGTCGGTAAGTTGTCTCATTTCGATGGACTAACTTTGCCAAGTGGAAACATTTGATGAAATCTTATCTTGTAGGTCTTCACCCCGGTGCTTGGGAGATTGTTCACAAATGATGTGATCCTCTGGTTGATCCAACAAGTCCCACTACCACTGAGTTTCGTTGCATACAACTCAATGCACAAGAAACTAGTGTGTTGCTAAGTGCATTGGATGGTGATGAGTACAACAAGGTGATGGGATTGGAGGTTGCCAAGGAGATATGGGGCACCTTGCACCTTGTACATGAAGGTGTGAGCAAAGTGAGGCGGTCCAAGATTGATTTGTTGATGGTCAAGCTCAACCGGTTCGTGATCAATGAAGGTGAAGGGCCACAAGAGATGTTCGATAGATTGGTTACTATGGTTGGCAAGATTAGAGGCCTTGGTGGTGAAGAGGTCAATGATCACAAGATTGTCAAGATCATGCTTGAAGCCTACTCTCCAAGAAATAAGACCGTTGTGACATTGATTAGAGACAAGAAAAGATTTGAGTACTTCACCCCCAAGTGATGTGCTTGGAAGGATCATCACCTTTGATCTACAAAGAGAAGAAGCTTTAGAGAGGAAGAAGCTTGGAGAGATGCAAGCAAGGATGGAAAGGATGATGATCACGGATGTGGCTCTCCAAGCTAATAAGATCTCAAGGAGAGCAGCCCTAGCTGTCCTAAAAATAGCAAGCAAGCATCTTCAAGCAAAGCTCAAGCATTCAAAGCCATCAAGCATCAACCCGAAGCTCCAAGATCAAGTGATAGTGAAAGTGAAGATGAACAAACGGAGAACATAGATGACATGACCCTATTCATGAGAAGATTCAACAAGGGCATCAAGAAGAATGGGTACAAGCTCACAAGAAGGAAGTTCTCAAACAAGAAATCAAGAACTTGCTTTAGATGTGGTAGCACCGAGCACTTTATTGTCGAATGCCCAAATGAAAAGAAATATGACAAGTTTGGCAAGGGCAAGAAAGAAGACAAGGGTGACTACAAGAAAGGGAAGAGATATATGGGTGAAGCTCACATTAGACATGGTTGGGATTCATCAACCGATAGCTCAAGTGAAGATGAAGAGATGACCACCATTGCTATCCACAAGCCATCCACTTCACCGAGGCTCTTCAACAACATGTCCGATCATGATGAAAGCTTCCCTCCCACTTGTCTCATGGCAAAGGGTGAGAAGGTAAATCAAAATCCAAAGCCATAAATCCTCCCCTCAAAGATATCTCTAATAGTGATTCTAGTGATTACTCTAGTGATGATGAATCTAGTGATGAAGAAATCAATGAAATAACCAATAATATGGATCCTAAAACCAAACTTTTCATTGCCAACATATTGGATGAATTAGAGGCAACTAAGGCTGAGCTAACATCTAGAGAAAGGACCCTTATCAAACAAGAGGATCTTTACATTGCTAGTGAGGAAGCTCTTGCATTAGAAAGAAGTGAGGTGAACTCTTTGACTAAGGCTTTGGCTAAGGAAAAAGAAGCTCATGCTCTCACTAAGAAAGAGTGTGGTGACCTCAAGCAAAAGCATTGTGGCTTAGTTGAAAAGTATCAAGAGCTTGAGGCACAATACTCTCTTCTTTGGGAGGGCAACTCATATCTTCCTAAAGAAAATAATGCCTCTTCTCCATCCACTAGCTAAGGTTATGAAAAATGCTATAATATTGATTTGAATGATTATTCTACTAACCTTGACAACATGGAGGCCATGAAGAAAGAAATAGCAAGGCTCAACAATATCATCTCAGTTTCAAAGAAGAATGACAAAGACAAAGTTGAGCCAAAGAAGATCCACTACAAGGATGGAAGGCATCCATCAATCAAAGATGGGCTTAGACACACTCAAGGAGGTAAAACCAATGGAAAAAAATAGTGAAAGACATTGAGTGTGTCAAGTTTGAGAAGAAGGGAAGCATTGGTGCAGATAAGCCTGCACAGACAACAGCTCTGCTGGACCAGAGGCCGGCAGTGCCGGACCTCAGGCTGGCATTGCCACGCCCCAATAAAGGGAAGGCTACCAGTGCTTTACCTGATCAAGCTCAAGCCAAAGTCCATGCCAAGAGGATGCCCCAGCAAAAGCATTTTTCTCAGAAACCCAAGGACTCAATCTGGGTGGCCAAAAACAAGTTTGCCTATCAACCCAGGACAAGGTCACCCCAAGATTTGTTGTGACTAACATGCAAGGCCCCAAGATTGATTGGGGACCTAAATCGAGGAACTAATTTGTTTTGTAGGCATACTCCTTCGGTGGATCAAGTTGGGTGCTTGATAGTGGATGTACAAATCATATGACCGGAGAGAAGAGTATGTTCTGATCATATTCCCCAACTTCAAATGCAAGTGAGAATATCATCTTCGGTGACAACTCCAAAGGGGAAGTGATTGGTCTTGGTAAAGTTGCTATCACTCATGAACATTCTATCTTAAATGTTTTACATGTGAATTCGTTGAGTTACAACTTGTTGTCCGTTTCTCAATTGTGTGAGATGGGCTACAATTGTCTCTTTACGGATAAGGGTGTAGAAGTCTTTAAGAGGGAGGATTCCTCTATTGTCTTTATGGGTCGTTTGAAGGGCAAGCTTTACCTAGTTGATTTCAACAAAAGTAAGGCTAATCTTAAGACTTGTTTAGTGGCAAAATCTAGCATGAGTTGGTTATGGCATCGCCGACTAGCTCATGTTGGGATGAGGAACTTGGCCAAACTCCTAAAAGGTGAACACATTCTTGGACTAACAAATGTTCATTTTGAGAAGGATAGAATTTGTAGCGCTTGCCAAGCCGGAAAGCAAGTAGGTGCACCTCACCCATCCAAGAGCATTGTCTCCACCAAGCAACCATTGGAGCTAATTCACATGGATCTCTTTGGACCTGTGGCCTACATAAGCATTGGCGGTAACAAACATGGTTTAGTTATTGTTGATGACTTTACTCGTTTCACTTGGGTGTTTTTTATGTATGATAAGGCACAAGTGCAAGATAAGGTGAAGACCTTCATTAGAAGAGCACAAAGAGAATTCGGCTTCCAAATCAAGAAAGTTCGTAGTGACAATGGAAGCGAGTTCAAGAACACTCAAGTGGAGGAGTTTCTTGATGATGAGGGCATCAAGCATGAATTTTTAGTTCCATATACTCCTCAACAAAATGGTGTAGCAGAGAGGAAGAACCGGGCACTCATTGACATGGCAAGGACAATGCTAGATGAGTACAAGACTTCGGAAATCTTTTGGGCCGAAGCCGTCAATACCGCTTGCCATGCCGTCAACTGGCTCTATCTACACAAGATCTTGAAGTAGACCTCATATGAGCTATTGACCGGTAACAAACCAAAGGTGTCATACTTTAGAGTTTTTGGGTGCAAGTGTTTCATACTTAATAAGAAACCCAAAACCTCTAAGTTTGCTCCTAAAGTTGATGAAGGTTTTCTTCTTGGTTATGGATCAAATGAGCATGCCTATCGTGTATTCAACAAGACCTCAGGGAAAATTGAAATCGTGATAGACGTGACATTTGATGAATCTAACGACTCTCAAGTAGAGCAATTTGATCAAGTGATTGTAGGTAATGAGGAACCACCTTGTGAAGAAATCAAGAATATGGCTATTGGTGACATTAGGCCACAAGAAATCCAGGCCACAGAAGTGGAACCTCAAGGTGAAGAAGCTACTTCCCCAAGACTTGAAGAAGAAGGGCTAGCAGTGCTCCCTGGTTAGACCTCTGTGCTTGTGGCCGGCACTGCCGGACCCAGCAGACAGACATCAACTAGCCCCTCACCTGCCACTCCAAGGAACCTACAATCTATCTTTGAAGAGCATGAGTATGATGACCAAGCTGAGCAACAAGAAGCCACAGAATACCCAAGATTGAGGCAAACAATTCAAAAGGATCATCCCGTTGACAATATACTTGGGAGTCTCCGAAGGGGTGTAACTACTCGTTCACATTTGGCAAATTTTTGTCAATTTTACTCTTTTGTCTCCTCTTTGGAACCTCTCAAGGTTGAGCAAGCTCTAGATGATCCGGATTGGGTGATGGCTATGCAAGAAGAGCTCAACAACTTTGAGAGAAATCAAGTTTGGTCCTTAGTGGAAAGACCAAATACCAATGTGATTGGAACCAAATGGGTCTTCCGCAACAAGCAAGATGAGCAAGGCATGGTGACAAGGAACAAGGCAAGATTGGTGGCTCAAGGCTTCACTCAAGTAGAGGGCTTTTACTTTGAAGAGACATATGCACCGGTGGCTAGACTTGAAGCAATTCAAATGCTTCTAGCCTATGCTGCCTATCATGACTTCAAGCTATATCAAATGTATGTGAAGAGTGCATTCCTCAACGGCCCCATTCAAGAATTGGTCTATGTTGAGCAGCCACCGGGTTTTGAAGATCCCAAGTTCTCTCATCATGTCTTCAAGCTCCATAAGGCGCTCTATGGGCTTAAGTAAGCACCAAGAGCATGGTATGAATGCCTTAAGGAATTTCTACTCAAACAAGGCTTTGAAATAGGCAAAGCGGATCCTACTCTCTTCACTCATAAAGTCAATAATGATATCTTTGTGTGCCAAATATATGTCGATGACATAATATTGGTAGTACTCACCAATCCTTTTGTGATGAGTTTAGTAGGATTATGACTAAGAGATTTGAGATGTCTATGATGGGTGAGCTAAAGTTCTTCCTCGATTTTCAAATCAAGCAACTCAAGGAAGGGACTTTCTTATGCCAAACCAAGTACACCCATGATATGTTGAGAAAGTTTGACATGGTGAATGCAAAGCCAATCAAGACTCCCATGCCAACTAGTGGACATCTTGATCTTGATGAAGGAGGGAAATTTGTGGACATAAAGGTATATCGCTCCATGATCAGCTCTTCTTTACTTATGTGCATCTAGGCTGGACATAATGCTTAGTGTGTGCATGTGTGCTAGATTTCAAGCTAACCCGAAAGAGTGCCACTTAGTGGTCGTTAAGAGAATCTTGAGATATCTAGTTTTCACTCCTAACCTTGGCTTATGGTATCCTAAGGGCTCTAAGTTCGATCTACTTGGGTATTCGGATTCCGATTACGCTAGTTGCAAGGTAGACCGAAAAAGCACTTCGGGGACGTGTCAATTCCTTGGACGGTCCCTAGTGTCTTGGAGTTCTAAAAAGCAAAATTGTGTAGCCCTTTCCACCGTCGAGGCCGAGTATGTTGCAGTCGGCGCATGTTGTGTTCAACTACTTTGAATGAGGCAAACCTTAAAAGATTTCGGATGTCAATTCACCAAGATACCTCTCTTGTGTGACAATAAGAGTGCCATCAAACTCGCAAATAACCCAGCTAGAACAAAACACATAGACATCCGTCATTACTTCTTGAGAGACCACGAATTAAAAGGGGATATCGCAATTCGCCATGTGAGCACCGAAAAGCAACTAGCCGATATCTTCACTAAGCCTCTCGATGAGACAAGGTTTTGTGCTTTGTGTAGTGAGATGAATATACTTGACTCTCGTAACGTGGTTTGAACTATAGTGAATATTTGTTTGTCCACCTAGCGACTTAGGCAAAACTTTGAAAATTTCAATTATGTGCTTCAAAATCAATTTTGAAAGAAACTTGAATGTGTTGGTCATAGTATGATTGATGATTTGCTTACTGACCAGCATATGGCAAGGGGTATGTGTCCACAATTGCATAAATATATAGTATAAAGGTGGCATAGTGCCTCACTTCCTGGCAAGGCCAGCAGTGCTGGCCCCTGGCCAGCAGTACCGGGGTGCCCGACAGTGCCGGGCTAAGGCCGGCAGTGCCGAGACTTAAGGGCATCGAGCCTGTCGGGCCCAAGTCCAACCTCTCGGGTCCTCCTTTATTTCCTACCCCAGACCCGAGGGGACTCCATCCCAAGTCTTTTTCCCCCAACAGAAACACCTCTCCTCTCCTCTCTCAACCCTAAGTAGACCTAGGGAGCTCGGAGGTCCCTCTCTTCCCCCGGCAGTGCTGCCCCTTTGGAGGTGCTGCTATTGGAGGAGGTGTGGAGGATCTTCCTCCCTGCATCAAGCTCCGTTCAAGCCTGACCTTCTTCATCTCCTTCCCTCTCTTTCAAAGGTAATAACTTGAAACCCTAACTTAGGTCGATCTATGCAATGTACGGATTTTGAGATGGGATTTAGGTTGCTAGTGGTTGCATTATGTATGGTGATGTATCTCTAGTAGTTAGATTTTGTCAAAACCGAGATTCCATGGTGGATTGGAAAAGCCTGCATAGGTGCTGTCTGCACCAGGCCGACAGTGTCGGTCTCTGGGCAGCAGCATCCATGTATTTGCTTCTCCAATCAACCATAGACTCTCGTTTTTATCAAATCTCTCCACTAGAGTTCCAGTTACTATTCTCAGTACAACAACTTAACCTTCTCTCTTTTAAATGCATAGATGGACGCTGGTGGATCGAGTCGTGCAGGAGGAAAGAGGTCAAGGAACAAGGCTCGTACTCCCATAGTTGATGATGGCCTGAATCCCAGGAAGAGGATCATTCAAGAGGAGGAATTGCAAAGGGCAGGGAGAACAATCAGAGAAGGTGTTTGCCCTAGGACACATCCAGATTTGGGTTTGTTCAATGCTTTTCATCTTGTTGAGCATCCTGAGGAGGTGCTTGTCAGAGAGCCTCAGGACACCCATGCAAGGCAAAGGGTGAGCTATCAAAATCAGTGGAGGACTATCCAAGAGCAGAGGGCCATCTATCCCTATGATGTGCCAAAGGACATGGGGGTGGATTACAGGTTCTGGAACACTTTTCACTCAGACTACTATTCCAGTGTTCTTTTTCATGCTACCAAGCCCAAGATCATCAAGATGAAGTATGTTGATTGGGAGCATCTGGAGAACAAGAGAGACCCTGTGTTTGACAGGATCATTGACCAGTGCAGACAGCTAGGTATGTATGAGTGGATGGGCTTTCAGAATGGCTAGAACACTAAGATCATCCATCAGTTTTATGCCACTTACTATCTTGATAGGGAGAATCATGTGATGCACTGGATGACAGAGGGCGACACTATAGGCTTGACTATGTGACTTTTGCCCGCCTTCTAGGCTTTGGTGAGGATGATAGAGCATGCTTCAATGTTCATGATGAAAGAGGGCTGACAAATGAGGAGATTTCATAGCTCTACATTGAGCCTCAGTATGCAGATGGTCTTGTGAAAGGTTTGAGGAGTAAGTATTACATCTTGAACAATCTCTTCAGGACCACACTCTATCCCAAGGTGGGATCTGCTTCAAACCTCTATGCCAAGTCAAAGAATGTGCTTCGGAGGATGAGAGGTGGAGCACCACCATTTTCAGTGGCACGTTTCCTTTGGGATGAGATCTTCCTTGCTGTTGATGATGCTAGGAAGGGGCTTCCTTATGCTCCCTACCTCATGTTCATAATTGAGATGGTGACTAGTCGGATCTACAACAAGGACACTGTCCATGAGCCTTTCAGAGCAGAGAAGGCCATTCACTCTTCAGCAGTTCAGGAGATAGTGACTCCTCCCAGAGACAGTACCAGGGCAGCAACCCTGACCTTCCTGAGTCCTCCAGAGCAGCTACCAGAGGCAGGAAGAAGGGTAAGCTTGGTAGGATGTTGAAGAAGATCCTTGCTGACATTTGTTATGCCAATGACCATGCTTATCAGACAAGGCTGGAGATCAGGCAGCTCAGACAGGAGCAAGGCCTCAGACAGATTCCTTCTCCTACACCTCCACCACAGCTCAGTGAGGAGTCTACTTATGATGAGGATGATGATGAGGAAGATGAGGAGGAGGAGGAGGAGATCCAGCAGCCACAGACTCCGAGATGCAGCAAGCATGCATCTACTCTCAGTGTTCACTTCACCGCTCCTGATGATAATGATGAAGATGAAGATGAACAAGATGATGTTGATGACCATATGGAGGAGGACAACGACTAGCTTGTCCTCTTTTTGCTTGGTTCTTTTTCTCCTTTTTGGTGACTTGTTGCCAAAGGGGAAGAATTACTAAGTGAAGGGGGTACAACATCTTTGACACGGTCATGGAGGAGCAGCAACTGCTAGTTATCTTAGTTTTTAGTCTTAGCTTGTGAGATGAAAGAGCAACATGAAACTATTTTATTGCAATATTGCCACTTAAGTACTTTATTTGTGTTATTTGTGGACATGTACTCTCTCATATATATCATGCTTGTCTTAGTGTGCTTTTAGCTTAACTTTATATCTTGTTGTGTGGTCGTGTGTTAGCTTCTGCAGCCTTGCTGGTGGCAGCTAGGCCGACAGTGCCGGACTACTGTCAACAGCAAGCAACTCTGTTGTGTTGAGACAAGTTCATATGCATCACGTATATTCTTATGACACTTCTTCAGCACCCCACAACAGCCATGGATGTAGGGGGAGCCCTATTTCACTCCAATGTGTGAATCTTGGCTTTTTATGCCAAAGTGGAAATTCAAATTCCTATTCACACATTTAGGGGGAGCTCCTACACCCATGACTTGCATTTTTTAAGATTATTATTCACTTTTATAAGCTCTAAGTGTGTTGTCATCAATCACCAAAAAGGGGGAGATTGAAAGTGCAATCAAGCCTTAAGTGGGTTTTGGTGACATGACAACGCAACTAGAGAACTAATAAGACTTTACAAGTATGACAAGCAGGTTAAACTTAAGGAGGTTGATGAACAGGTTAGCGGACCCCTTCAGTTATAAAAGTGCATGGCAACAAGCTCAAAGGAGTTTAAATTCATTTTATACTTTGAAATTGAGTTAGGTATGTCGTACTATTAAGAGGGATTCAACACGCATGCCACCAAGTGAACCAAATGCAATATCTATCCAAATACATCACACCTCCACATACATAGAAGGCAAATCAGCTAACTATTCGAAGATCCATTCTTTGCTGGTTCTGTCAGACCGGCAGTGCCGGGCCTCAGGCCAGCACTGTCGCGACTTGTTCTGACCGTTGAGCAGTGAAGGGGTATTTAACACCTCCTCACTCACCCCCAATGGCTAGTTCTGCCATTCTATTCATTCAGTCTTCGAGAAACATACAGAGAAAGCTCTTTTCTTGCTCTCCCCTTCTCCCTTGGTGCTCAACCACTCTCCTCCATTGATTTGCAATCAACCTTTGAGAGATTGAGCCCCCAAGCTTGAGAAGAAGCTTCTCCCTTGGATCTTCAACTCCTACAAGCATTTGGTTTGCGTGGTGGCCGGCGGTTTGAGTTCTTTACTCTTGGAGCTTTGCTCCTAGCCGGCTAGAGGTTGCCCTTGAGCTTGTCTCCTTCATGTGGCAGCCTAGGGAAGTTTGTATCACCCAACTATTGCTAATACATTCCTCTCATCTCAAGAGTTCATTTTCTTGACTTGAGACCGAGGAAAGAGCAAGCCTTGTGTGGCGAGCTTGAGCCTTGTGTGGCGCACCTCAACAACGTGGACGTAGGCAAGCCTTGGTGGTAAACTGAACCACGGGTCAAATCTTGTGTCCCCTTGTGTTTGTCTCTATACTTTGATATATATTGTTTGCAAGGTGATTTCTAGGGTTTGGACCCGATCTACTCGGTGGGTGTGTTGCTACCACTTTCAGGTGGTGCTAGAGGTTCCCTACACCTCTAGGAAGGTTTCTATTCAAGCACAATTTACATTCAGTCCTTACATTTTGAATTGTGTATATCTCTGTTCTGGTGACCAGCACTGCTGCTCTTAGCCCAGCAGTGCTGGCCTCGAGCCCGGCAGTGCCAGCCTGTGACTGACAGAAAGTTGTTAAGTTTTATAAACAGGCCTATTCACCCCCCTCTAGGCTAATCAGATCCTTACAGCAGTGTGACACTTGTTGAATTCCACTTTCTCCGAAGATAGACCGTGCTCTTGGTATGGAGTCACCAGCCATGGAAGGAGAGGGTAGCTGGTGTCCCCAACAATGTATTCTCTGACCATTGACCCTGCTGATTCTCCAGAAAGCTCCATTTGCCCAACCAGCCTTGAGCCTTTCTGGCAGAGCCTGTAGAAGCCTGAGGTGCGCAGGATGCACGAGTCGTCCAAGCTTCCAGGCCAGCCACTGACAACATCTCTAAACCGCATGTCAGGGTCGACTATGGCCTGCAGGATCATGTTGTTTCTGTTCTCACCATCTAGCCAGACATTGTTGTTGGGATGAGCTGAAGAGCACATGAGGACGTGTGTTGTGTCTATAGCGCCACAGCAGTTCGGGAGACCCTTGATCTTCTCAAATTTCGCTTTGATGGCTACCATCTCCGCAGGGTTTGGCCACTTCAGGTGAGTAGAGGCGTGCTCCTCCAAACACTCAATGAACTTCCAAGTGATGTTTGAGATGGCAGAGTGGTTCATCCCAAAGCGTGTTCCTATGCCCAGAAGTGACTCACCAGTGGTCAGTCTTAACAGAGCAATGGCTACTTGATCCTCCACTCCTAGAATCACCTTGTCCCCAAACCTAAAATTTCTGTAACTTTGTGTCTTTCTCGTGCAGTCCCCTTTAATCAGAGAGCAAAGGTAGTCAAAAGTCATCCTTGACATCTTTAAGGCAGTCTCGAAGTTTTGGCGTTCTTTGGAAGGTTGTCCTGTAAAGGCATCAAACTGAATCATAAATAGAGATATTCTTATCTGAATCACAGTTTAAAGTGTGTGCGTACAAGCCACCGTATGTAAGACATGAAGGGTTAGAATCTGGAGGATTTAAGTTTATGTTCTGCATAGTTTATAGCAAAAGAGGAACATGTGTGAGACTTCACAGTGAGTTAAAATATAAAATAATCATGCTTTAGGAAACAGCAGGAAATCAAGACAACACTCCATCAGCGATATCGCCCAAAAGCCAGCATCTAATAGACGAGTCAGAAGGTATTATAATGTGTGGATATGAATAATTTGTCATTGTTATTAGAAGAAGTTAAGTTGTTTGTATGACTACAGAAGTAAATTGTACATATGATTGTCAATTGAAAACACACTGCAACTATTTTAATAGATATCTAAGTCATGATGATTTAACCCTTCATGCGACCATCTGATTAAATCATACTTCATCCCTCAGTCTGCATCAGAGTTGGAAAAGGTAACTCAACTGTATTTTTTTAGCAATGACTTCAAACTCTGATAATATCACCATTCAGCTTATTGTCAGGACAGATGCTTCCGGGTGATTCAACTAATTTTCAATGATAGAACGTGATTCAAAGAGAACACTCCTAGCACAAGAGAAAGTCTAAAACCCATAGCATAGTTAAGGATTTTGCAGTAGGTCTGACCACAATACAGCTTTCTAAATTACTATACTCATGTACACTCTATAGTAGGTTCAGGCCAACATCTTGCTAAATTACTATAGACAAATGGAGATAGTCCATTGAATCAAAATATTGCAAAGATGACCCTTTATATCAAGTCTATGGTTAACTGCACAACTGAGACCAAGCAAGATCACCATATGTTCCTGACTCCTATAGTAAATTCTTGACCAAATTACAGCTTGCTAAATTACTATGGTCATCTACAATACTATGTGTTTAGGCAAAACATCTTTTGGGAGGCTACAATCCTACACACACTGGTTGACTGGTATGGCAGTCTATTGTACTCATGCACATATTATGAAAAATGTATGAATTGTGATGAATCTAAATAATGCAAGGTTGATCCATCACATCAAATTTAAGATCAACTTTACAACTGAAACTACAAAATTAAGTTCCTCCAGTGATTTCTGTAAGGTCATTAAACTAGTAATGCATCACTCAACTAGTGTAATGATGTTAGCCACCGTGTATGGGTGGGGGCGGGGGTTCAGGGATTTTCTCGTCTGGGTGAGAAGGCCCTTCTTCTTACTCGTAATGCTGCGGCGGCAGTCTTAACCGCCCCGGTCGAGGTTTTTTTTCTAGTGTAATGATGTTTTAATAGGCAACACTGCCACGGGCATCTTCCAAATTAATTAGCAGTTATCATTACTTAAAATGCAAAAGCAACTCAAACTGCAAGCCTAATTAATCATACAACCTAAAAAGCTGGAATATACTGCACCCAAACAAAAATCTACCGTAGGATTGGGCAAAATAATTTGATGAATATAAATGTAAGTGATCAATAACAACCAACTATTATCCACCAAACAAGTTTCCACCATCCTTCGCTGGCCTGAACAAGAACTAGTGTTTCTTCAGAAACATTTCACTTCGTCCCTTATTGGAAAAAACTCAGTTAATCTAAGACAAAAAAAAGGAATTAAATTCTTAAGACACGTTGACATCAATAGTCAAGCAAAAGATTTTGGATTAGGCGAGCACAATGAGCAGAATCAACACCACCTGAAACACTAACATGCCTAATGACGACGCGCCAAGTTTTCGCAGAACTGGATTGGACACGACGAGGCAACAAACCCTCAAATGATAAAACTAATTGTGCTCTCAAACAAACGTCTCTACATCATCACACCAAATCACCAATGGCATTCACAATCACTACAAGTCGTTGGTGTCCAGAGCCTCTGGTATGCCTCAGTCTGGAATGCAACGTATGGTGGTTGCTTCGCCTCCATAGTACACCTCACAATTCTGATGCCCACAAGCTCCGATAACCGCAAACTACAGGACATGAGATTCATTACGCTAAGCATCTAGTTAAGGAGCACTGTGAGAGTAGATTAAACGACAAGACAGATGCACACGACACATGCCAAACAAGCAATGCAAATTCTAGGTCGTCCTCCTGATCTGGCAGCGCCGAATCCACCACACGAACAATCCTAAACGTGGGAGGGTTAGGACGCATTACCGGGAGCCGTGGCGGCGAGGTTGCAGACACAAGAAGCGGCCGTGATTAGGGACAGGCGGACAACAAGCAGCAGGAGATGGTGGAGACATAGGAGCATGTATGCATACCTAATGCAAGCCTGCGGGAGAAGGCGTCCCACCAGTCGCCATCGAGGGGCTCTGGCACCGGCGGCGCCTGCACCGGTAAGGCTAAGGCCCTCTTGGGCTTGCGCTTCCTCCGCTTCACCCCCCTCAGCGACGCGATGACGAGCGCGATGCCGGAGAAATCAAGACAAGAGGTGCTACCAAAGTATCAGCAGCAAGCAACCTGCACTGCAACCCCCAAATGAATTGCCTTGAAAAGACCTGGTGTTCAGTGCCTGCACAGAGTTGCGGTACAACTAGTAGTTCCGCCATCGCCTGTTGGCTATGCAGCGCTCCTGTCGCCCAGTGGCATGCAGGAAGGTAGGCAATAAGCAGGTTAGCCTGTCCTGGTGTAAGTGCAATCAAGCCTTAAGTGGGTTTTGGTGACATGACAACGCAATTAGAGAACTAATGAGACTTTACAAGTATGACAAGCAGGTTAAACTTAAGGAAGTTGATGAACAGGTTGGCGGACCCCTCCAATTACAAAAGTGCATGGCAACAAACTCAAAGGAGTTTAAATTCATTTTATACTTTGAAATTGAGTTAGGTATGCCGTACTATTAAGAGGGATTCAACACGCATGCCAACAAGTGAACCTAATGCAATATATATCCAAATACATCACACCTCCACATATATAGTGAGCAAAACAGTTAGCTATTCGAAGATCACACCTTTGTTGTTTCTGCTAGGCCGACAGTGCCGGGCCCAGGGCCGGCACTGCCGCGACTTGATCTGCCCGTTGGCAGTGACGGAGTATTTAACACCTCCTCACTTTCCCCCCAACGGCTAGTTCTGCCATTTCCTTTATTCAGACTTCGTGAAATAGAAAAGAGAAGCTCTCTTCTTGCTCTCCCTTCTCCCTTGGTGCTCAACCACTCTCCTCCATTGATTTCCCATCAACCTTTGAGAGATTGAGCCTCCAAGCTTGAGAAGAAGCTTCTCCCTTGGATCTTCAACTCCTACAAGCATTTGGTTCATGTGGTGGCCGGCGGTTTGAGTTTGTTACTCTTGGAGCTTTGCTCCTAGCCGGCTAGGCGTCGCCCTTGAGCTTGCCAACTTGTGTGGCAGCCTAGGGAGGTTTGTAACATCACCAATTTGCTAATACATTGCCCCTCATCTCAAGAGTTCACTTTCTTGACTTGAGACCGAGGAAAGAGCTAGCCTTTGTGGTGAGCTTGAGCCTTGTGTGGCGCACCTCAACAACGTGGATGTAGGAAAGCCTTGGTGGTGAGCTGAACCATGGGTCAAATCTTGTGTCACCTTGTGATTGTCTCTCTATTGTGATATATATTGTTTGCAAGGTGATTTCTAGGGTTTGAACCCGATCTACTCCGTGGGTGTGTTGCTACCACTTTCAAGTGGTACTAGAGGTTCCATACACCTCTAGGAAGGTTTCCATTCAAGCAAAATTTCCATTCTCTCTTTATATTTTGAATTGTGCTCAGGTCTGTCCAGGTGACCAACAGTGCCGACCACCCCGGTAGTGCCGGCCTCTGTGCTAACAGAAAGTTGCAAGTTGTTATTAAATAGGCCTATTCACCCCCCCTAGGCTAATTAGGTCCTTACAAGTGGTATCAGAGCAAGGTTACCTCAGTAAGCATTCACCATGCGAGGTAATGGCCGAAGATGGAAAAGCTAAGATGGTTGATCCCAAGAAGGTGGACTTGCACTCCACGGACAGCAGCGATGAGAGTGTGGACTCGGAAAACTACTTGACTACTCCTGCTATGTCTGCTGGAGAGAAAGCAAAAAGAAAGGAAGAAAGAAGATTGAGAAGAGAAGCAAAGAAAAAGCAAAAAGAAGAAGTTGCAATCAATAAAGCCAAGAGCTTGAAGCTTGTCGAGAAGCTTCATAGAAGAGAAGTAAGAGCACTCAAGAAGGAGCTCAAGGCAAAGGAGGAGGAGCTAAAGAACAGCAAAGAACAAGCCTCTCAAGTGGAGGTTGAATCAAGTAGCTCCGACGGTGATGATGATGCATCATACCAAGCCTCAAAGATTGTGAAGAAGAATGAGAAGAAGAAGAAGGATGATGGCAGCAAGAAATACTCTGCCATATCCTTTGATTATTCATCTATTTCTAAACATGAGCATAAACCTCTATTTCATGTTTCTGCCGGCAAGTTGCCTTACTTCGATGGGACCAACTTTGCCAAGTGGAAACACTTGATGAAAGATTATCTTGTAGGTATTCACCCCGGTGCTTGGGAGATTGTCCATAAAGGATGTGAGCCTCCGGTGGACCCTACAAGTCCTACCACCACCGAGCTTCTCTGCATTCAACTCAATGCACAAGCAACTAGTGTGTTGCTAAGTGCATTGGATGGTGATAAGTATAACAAGGTGATGGGCTTGGAGGTTGCAAAGGAAATTTGGGACACTTTGCACCTTGCACATGAGGGTGTAAGTAAAGTGAGGCAGTCCAAGATTGATTTGTTGATGGCCAAGCTCAACCAGTTTGTGATCAATGAAGGTGAAGGACCACAAGAAATGTTTGATAGGTTGATGACCATTGTTGGCAAGAATATAGGTCTTGGTCGTGAAGAAGTCAATGACCACAAGGTTGTCAAGATCATGCTTGAAGCCTATTCTCCAAGAAATGAAACCGTGGTGACATTGATTAGAGACAAGAAGAGGTTTGAGTACTTCACACCAAGTGATGTGCTTGGAAGAATAATTATCTTTGATCTACAAAGAGAAGAAGCACTTGAGAGGAAGAAGCTTGGAGAGATGCAAGCAAGGATGGAGGGGATGAAGATCAAGGATGTGGCTCTCAAAGCCAACAAGAGCTCAAAGAGAGCAGCCCCTAGCTGTCCTAAAAACAACAAGCAAGCTTCCTCAAGCAAAGCCCAAGCAACCAAGGCCATCAAGTATCAACCCGAAGCTCCAACATCAAGTGATGGTGAAAGTGAAAGTGAACAAGAAGAGAACATAGATGACATGGCCCTATTTATGAGAAGATTCAACAAGGACTTAAAGAAGAATGGGTACAAGCTCATGAAGAGAAGATTCCTAAACAAGAAATCAAGAACTTGCTACAAGTGTGGTAGCACCGAACATTTCATTGTCGATTGCCTAAATAAGAAGGAAGACAACAAGTTTGGCAAAGGCAAGAGAGAAGACAAGGGTGACCATAAGAAGAGCAAGAGATATGTGGGTGAAGCACACATTGGGCATGAGTGGGACTCAACGGAAGAGACCACAAGTGAAGATGAAGAGATGGCTACAATTGCTATTCACAAGTCATCCACTTCACCAAGGCTCTTCAACAACATGTCTGATGATGATGAATGCTCCCCTCACATTTGTCTCATGGCAAAGGGTGAGAAGGTAAAACCAAAGCCTTAACCCATAACTCCTCCCCCCAAGGACATCTCTAGTAGTGATTATAGTGATTGCTCTAGTGATGATGAATCTAGTGATGAAGAAATCAATGCTATAACTAAAAACATGGATAGTAAGACCAAAATCTTCATTGCTAATCTAATGGATGAATTAGAGGCAACCAAGGCTGAGCTAGCATCTAGAGAAAAGACTCTTATCAAACAAGAGGATCTCTATATTGCTAGTGAGGAAGCACTTGCTTTAGAAAGGAGTGAGGTGAGCACTTTGACCAAGGCCTTGGCCAAGGAACAAGAAGCTCATGCTCTCACTAAGAAGGAGTATAGTTACCTCAAGCAAAAGCATTGTGGCTTAGTTGAAAAGCATCAAGAGCTTGAGGGACAATACAACCTTCTTTGGGAGAGCAACTCACATCTTACTAAGGCAAATGATGCCTCTTCTCCATCCACTAGCCAAGGTTGTGGAAATTGTTATAATATTGATTTGAATGATTATTCCAATAACCTTGCCAACATGAAGGCCATGAAGAAAGAGATAGCAAGGCTCAACAATGTCATCTCAGTTTCTAGTAAGAATGACAAAGACAAAGTTGAGCCAAAGAGAATCCAATACAAAGATGGAAGGCATCCATCGATCAAGGATGGGCTTGGTCACACTCAAGGAGGTAAAACCAATGGAAGAAAAATAGTGAAAGACATTGAGTGTGTCAAGTTTGAGAAGAAAGGAAGCATTGGTGCAGATAAGCCTGCACAGACAGCAGCTCTGCTGGACCAGAGGCCGGCAGTGCCGGACCTCAGGCCGGCAGTGTCACGCCCCACTAAAGGAAGGCTACCAATGCTTCACCTGATTAAGCTCAAGCCCAAGCCCATGCCAAGAGGAAGCCTAAGCAAAAGCAGGTTTCTCAGAAGCCCAAGGACTCAATCTGGGTGGCCAAAAACAAGTTTGTCTATCAACCCAAGACAAGGTCACCCCAAGGAAGCTTGTCCTCATGCTATGTGTTGAAGTGCAATGACCGTGGTAAAGTCATTGCTGAATTTGTGGGTGATGAGAAACATGATAAGAGAAGCATGAACATTTGGGTTCCCAAAATTGTTGTGACTAACATGCAAGGCCCCAAGATTGATTGGGGACCTAAATCTAGGAACTAAATTGTTTTGTAGGCATACTCTTCCGGTGGATCAAGTTGGGTGCTTAATAGTGGATGTACAAATCATATGACCGGAGATAAGAGTATGTTCTCATCATATTCCCCAACTTCAAATGCAAGTGAGAATATCATCTTCGGTGACAACTCCAAAGGGGAAGTGATTGGTCTTGGTAAAGTTGCTATCACTCATGAACATTCTATCTTAAATGTTTTACATGTGAATTCGTTGAGTTACAACTTGTTGTCCGTTTCTCAATTGTGTGAGATGGGCTACAATTGTCTCTTTACGGATAAGGGTGTAGAAGTCTTTAAGAGGGAGGATTCCTCTATTGTCTTTATGGGTCGTTTGAAGGGCAAGCTTTACCTAGTTGATTTCAACAAAAGTAAGGCTAATCTTAAGACTTGTTTAGTGGCAAAATCTAGCATGAGTTGGTTATGGCATCGCCGACTAGCTCATGTTGGGATGAGGAACTTGGCCAAACTCCTAAAAGGTGAACACATTCTTGGACTAACAAATGTTCATTTTGAGAAGGATAGAATTTGTAGCGCTTGCCAAGCCGGAAAGCAAGTAGGTGCACCTCACCCATCCAAGAGCATTGTCTCCACCAAGCAACCATTGGAGCTAATACACATGAATCTCTTTGGACCGATGGCCTACATAAGCATCGGCGGTAACAAACATGACTTAGTTATTGTTGATGACTTTACTCGTTTCGCTTGGGTGTTTTTCATGTATGATAAGGCACAAGTGCAAGATAAGGTGAAAACCTTCATTAGAAGAGCACAAAGAGAATTCAGCTTCCAAATCAAGAAAGTTCATAGTGAAAATGGAACCGAGTTCAAGAACAGAGTTTCTTGATGATGAGGGCATCAATCATGAATTTTCAGTTCCATACACCCCTCAACAAAATTGTGTAGTAGAGAGGAAGAACCGGACACTCATTGACATGGCAAGGACAATGCTAGATGAGTACAAGACTTCGGATATCTTTTGGGCCGAAGCAGTCAACACCGCTTGCCATGCCATCAACCGGCTCTACCTACACAAGATCTTGAAGAAGACCTCATATGAGCTTTTAACCGGTAACAAACCAAAGGTGTCATACTTTAGAGTCTTTGGGTGCAAGTGTTTCATACTTAACAAGAAACCCAAAACCTCAAAGTTTGCACCTAAAGTTGATAAAGGTTTTCTTCTTGGTTATGGATCAAATGAGCATGCCTATCGCGTATTCAACAAGACCTTAGGGAAAATTGAAATCACGATAGATGTGACATTTGATGAATCTAATAGCTCTCAAATAGAGCAAATTGATCAAGTGATTGTAGGTAATGAGGAACCACCTTGTGAAGCAATCAAGAACATGGCTATTGGTGACATTAGGCCACAAGAAATCCAGGCCACAGAAGTGGAACCTCAAGGTACTGAAGCTTCTGCCCCAAGACTTGAAGAAGGGCCAGAAGTGCTCCCTGGTCAGGCCTCTGTGCCTGTGGCCGGCACTGCCGGACCAGAGGCCGGCACTGCCGGACCAAGCAGACAGGCAGCAGCAAGTTGCTCTCCAGCAAGCCCGATGAACCTACAACCTATATTTGAAGAACATGAGTATGATGACCAAGCTGAGCAACAAGAAGCCACAGAATATCCAAGATTGAAGCAAACAATTCAAAGAGATCATCCCGTCGACAACATACTTGGGAGTCTCCGAAAGGGGGTAACTACTCATTCACATTTGGTAAATTTTTGTCAATTTTACTCTTTTGTCTCCTCTTTGGAACCTCTCAAGGTTGAGCAAGCTCTCGATGATCCGGATTGGGTGATGGCTATGCAAGAAGAGCTCAACAACTTTGAGAGAAATCAAGTTTGGTCCTTAGTGGAAAGACCAAATACCAATGTGATTGGAACCAAATGGGTCTTCCGCAACAAGCAAGATGAGCAAGGCGTGGTGACCAGGAACAAGGCAAGATTGGTGGCTCAAGGCTTCACTCAAGTGGAGGGCTTAGATTTTGAAGAGACTTATGCACCGGTGGCTAGACTTGAAGCAATTCGAATGCTTCTAGCCTATGCTGCCCATCATGACTTCAAGCTATATCAAATGGATGTGAAGAGTCCATTCCTCAATGGCCCTATCCAAGAGTTGGTTTATGTTGAGCAGCCACTAGGTTTTGAAGATCCCAAGTTCCCACATCATGTCTTCAAGCTCCATAAGGCGCTCTATGGGCTTAAACAAGCACCAAGAGCATGGTATGAATGCCTTAAGGAATTTATACTCAAACAAGGCTTTGAAATAGGCAAAGAGGATCCTACTCTCTTCACTCATAAAGTCAATAATGATATCTTTGTGTGCCAAATATATGTCGATGACATAATGTTTGGTAGTACTAACCAATCCTTTTGTGATGAGTTTAGTAGGATCATGACTAAGAGATTTGAGATGTCTATGATGGGTGAGCTAAAGTTCTTCCTCGGTTTTCAAATCAAGCAACTCAAGGAAGGGACTTTCTTATGCCAAACCAAGTACACCCATGATATGTTGAGAAAGTTTGACATGGCCAATGCAAAGCCAATCAAGACTCCCATGCCAACCAATGGACATCTTGATCTTGATGAAGGAGGGAAATCCATAGACATAAAGGTATATTGTTCCATGATCGGCTCTCTCCTTTACTTATGTGCATCTAGGCCGGACATAATGCTTAGTGTGTGCATGTTGCTAGATTTCAAGCTAACCCGAAAGAGTGCCACTTAGTGGCCGTTAAGAGAATCTTGAGATATCTATTTTTCACTCCTAACCTTGGCTTATGGTATCCTAAGGGCTATAAGTTCGATCTACTTGGGTATTCGGATTCCGATTACGCCGGTTGCAAGGTAGACCGAAAAAGAACTTCGGGGACTTGTCAATTCCTTGGACGGTCCCTAGTGTCTTGGAGTTCTAAAAAGCAAAATTGTGTAGCCCTTTCCACAGTCGAGGCTGAGTATGTTGCAGCCGGCGCATGTTGTGCTCAACTACTTTGGATGAGACAAACCTTAAAAGATTCTGTATGTCAATTCACCAAGATACCTCTCTTGTGTGACAACGACAGTGCCATCAAACTCGCAAATAACCCAGTCAGTCACTCTAGAACAAAACACATAGACATCTGTCATCATTTCTTAAGAGACCACGAATTAAAAGGAGATATCGCAATTCACCATGTGAGCACCGAAAAGCAACTAGCCGATATCTTCACCAAGCCTCTCTATGAGACAAGGTTTTGTGCTTTGTGTAGTGAGCTGAATATACTTGATTCTCGTAACGTGGTTTGAACTATAGCACACATTTGTTTGTCCACCTAGCGACCTAGGCAAAACTTTGAAAATTTCAATTATGTGTTTCAAAACCAATTTTGAAAGAAACTTGAATGTGTTGGTCATAGTATGATTGTTGATTTGCTTACTGACCAACATATGGCAAGGGGTATATGTTTACAATTGCATAAATATATAGTATAAAGGTGGCATAGTACCTCACTACCTAGCTAGGCCAGCAGCGCCGGCCCCTGGCCAGCAGTGCTGGGGTGCCCGGCAGTGCCGTGACTTAAGGGTCCCGAGCCTGTCGGGCCCAAGTCCCACCTCTCGGGTTCTCTTTTATTCTTTGCCCCAGATCCGAGGGGACTCCATCCCAAATCGTTTTCCCCCCGACAGAACCCTTCTCCTCTCCTCTCTCAACTCAAAGGAGACCTAGGGAGCCCGGAGGTCCCTTCCCTTCCCCCCGACAGTGCTGCCCTTCGGAGGTGCTGCCATTGGAGGAGGTGTGGAGGATCTTCCTCCCTGCGTCAAGCTCCATTCAAGCCCGACCTTCTTCATCCTCACCCCTCTCTTTCAAAGGTAATAACATGAAACCCTAACTTGGATCGATCTATGCAATGTACGGATTTTGAGATGGGATTTAGGTTGTTAGTAGTTGCATTATGTATGGTGATGTACCTCTAGTTGTTAGATTTAATCAAAATCTAGTTTCAATGGAGGATTGATGGAGCTAGCATTGGTGTTGTCTACACCAGACCGGTAGTGCTAGGCCAGAGGCCGGCAGTGCCAGACCCCTGGTGACAGCACTGCTGCATATGCTCCTACAATCGTCCATTGACCCTAGTTTTGGTCCAATCTCTCCACTAGAGTTCCAGTTACTATTCTAAGTGCAGCAACTTAACCTTCTCTCTTTTAAATGCATAGATGGAAGCCGGAGGATCGAGTGGTGCAGGAAGAAAGGTGGCAAGGTCAAAGGCTCGTACTCCCCGAGCTGATGATGGCCTGAATCCCAGGCAGAGGATAATTCAAGAGGAAGAATTACAAAGGGCAGGGAGAACAATCAGAGAAGGTGTTTGTCCTATGACACCTCCGGATTTGAGATTGTTCAATGGTTTCCATCTTGCTCATCATGCTGAGGAGGTACTTGTCAGAGAGCCTCAGGACAACCGTGCTAGGCCAAGGGTAAGTTATCAAAATCAGTGGCGGTCTATCCAAGAGCAAAGGGACATCTATCCTTATGATGTACCAAAGGATATGGGAGTGGACTATAGGTTCTGGAATGTATTTCACTCGGATTACTATTCCACTGTCCTCTTCCATGCTATCAAACCCAAGATCATCAAGATGAAGTATGTAGATTGGAAGCACTTGGAGAACAAGAGAGACCCTGTATTTGACAGAGTCATTGATCAGTACAGGCAGCTAGGCATGTATCACTGGATGGGACTCCGGAATGGTTGGAACACAGAGATCATCTATCAGTTTTACTCCACTTACTATCTTGACAAAGAGAACATGGTGATGCATTGGATGACAGAGGGCATGCACTACAAGATTGACTATGTGACTTTTGCCCGTCTTCTTGGCTTTGGAGAGGATGACAAAGAGTACATGAACATCCATGATGAGAGAGGCTTGACAAATGAAGAGATCTCTCAACTCTATATTGAGCCTGAGCATGTTGATGGTCTTGTGAAGGGTTGAGGAGCAAGTACTACATTCTTAACAACCTCTTCAGGACCACACTCTATCCCAAGGTGGGATCAGCCTCCAACCTCTATGCTTCATCGAAGAATGTGCTTAGGAGGATGAGAGGTGGAGCACCACCCTTTTTAGTGTCACACTTTCTTTGGGATGAGATATTTCTTGCAGCTGATGATGCCAGGAAGGGGCTTCCTTATGCACCTTACCTGATGTTTATCATTGAGATGGTGATAGGCTGGATCTACAATAAGGACACTTCTCATGAGCCTTTCAAAGCAGAGAAGGTCATTCACTCTACAGCAGTTCAGGAGATAGTGACTCCTCCCAGGAATAGCACCAGGGCAACAGCTCCAGATCACCCTGAGTCCTCCAGAGCAGCAGCTACCAGAGGTAGGAAGAAGGATAAGCTTGGTAGGATCCTGAAGAAGATCTTTGCTGGCATCTATTATGTAAATGATCATGCTTACCAGACCAGGCTAGTGATCAGACAGCTCAGACAGGAGCAGGGCCTCAGATAGATATCTCCACCTACACCTCCACCAGAGCTCAGTGAGGAGTCTATCTATGATGAAGATGATGATGATGAGGAGGAGGAGGATGAGGAGGAGAAGGAGATTCAGCAGCCGTAGACTCGGAGGTGCAGTAAACGTGCCGCAGCTCCTAGTGTTCACTTCACCGCCCCTGATAATGATGATGATGATGATGCTGATGAAGATGAAGATGAAGATGAAGATGATGATGATGATGATGATGACCATATGGACAAGGATAGCAACTAGTTTGTGTTCTTTTTGCTTTGTTCTTGTCTCTTTTTGGTGACTTGTTGTCAAAGGGGGAGAATTACTAAGTGAAGGGGGTACAACAATCTTCGACGGTCATGGAGGAGCTGCAGCTAGTTATCTTTTAGTTTTTAGTTTGTGAGATGAGAGAGCAACATGAAAACTATTTTATTGTAATATTGCCACTTAAGTACTCGTTTTGTGTCATTTGTGGACATGTACTCTCTCATATATATCATGCTTGTCTTAGTATGCTTTTAGTTCATTTTTGTGTTGTGTTGTGTTGTGTGGCCATGCTCTTGCTTCCGCAGGCTTGCTGTTTTAGCTAAGCCGGCAATGTCGGGCTGCTCTGATAGCAAGAATCTGATTTGTGTTGAGACAGGTTCATATGCATCACGTATATTCTTGTGACACTTTTTCAGCACCCCACAACAGCCATGGATGTAGGGGTAGCCCTATTTTACTCCAATGTGTGAATCTTGGCTTTTCATGCCAAATTGGAAATTCAAATTCCTATTCACACATTTAGGGGGAGCTCCTACACCAATGATTTGTATTGTCTCAGATTATTATTCACTTTTGTAAGTTCTAAGTGTGTTGTCATCAATCACCAAAAAGGGAGAGATTGTAAGTGCAATCAAGCCTTAAGTGGGTTTTGGTGACACGACAATGCAATTAGAGAACAACATCGTCGTGGTGTCTACTTCCTTTCTCGTGTGATCCATGACCCTGCTCCCTTCAACAGAGCATGCCGTAGAGCCGATCACCACGACCCTGCTCCCTTTAATGGAGCATGCTGCAGAGCCAATCACCGGCGAGGTGGCACTGCATGTCCACCCCACCCAGGAAGCGGAGCGCCGCCACCAAGACATCATCGGCTTCCTTCAGTGACTCCTCGGCAATAAGAACACATTTTATTTCATCATATTAAGAATTGTTTCTTTGTTTTGTTGGACCTGGTTTAAATACAAGCCCTCCATTGTCCTAGACTGAAAAATTCAAAACGTGATCATTCTCATTCATAACATTAAGATCAATTACTTTTGATGTAATAGCCTAAAATGTTGTTAAAAGAGTAACATGCTAACATCCTAGATTCGTGTTCGTGCGTTGCTACAGGACAGTTAAACTTTTGTACTAAATAAGTTCGTCGCATCTCTATACCATCATTTGTACCAATAGAGCCTTATCAGACTATTTCAGACATAGTGACTTCGTGTCATGCATCTCAGATCCAAGCAGAATTAAAAATTAACATCGCATACCCAACTTGGGGTTGCCCAATCTGAGTCTGAACACTCAAGTGGACCACGGTGCATGAAACCAACAATACAGTAGAAATATGTACCAATCTGGGATCAGGGACCGACTATAAGATCCAAAAAGACTGTAGTTTCAACAAACTAACTCGTACTTATGCAACCAGATAATTCACCTCAATATAGTGTAACAATAGATATATCACTGGAACACAAATCATATAGCAGATCCGTTCAAAGAATACAGTGCAAAGATGAAGAGGCAAACAAATTAGGTACAAAAGCACAGTATTACATCAAGGTTGTGATATGATGATCCGTGTCTCCCTACAGCACAGAACAAAATTAACAAAAGAAAACATAAAAGGAAAATGGCACCATGAGATTAGTGGGGGGATTCATTTGTAAGAACAGATGGATAGAAAAATTGTATTGCCATGTAAGAACAAAATAAACTTAATATTATAAGAGATCATGAAAAGTGATATACCAAGAGGTTGGATCTTCGAGCTATCATCCTTCCATAACAGTTTTACACATATTTATGCTATTATGAGCAGTGAACGATCATTGACACCTAGAACCTTGCATGACAATAAAATGGAATGAGCATCAGTTGCTGATTTTATTGGGAACAAATCAATGGAAGAGCATCAGTTATTGCTTTTACTGGAACAAATTAAAATAATTTCCATGTTCTTACTGTGTTCCTGCAGAACCGACAGAGATCAAATTGCAATATGTGGGTTAGCTAAGGATATATCAGAAGTGATAAAGAGAAGAGTAATACGGAAGTCCAGAAAATGGAAGGGGCAATATGTACACTTTGATATATCCTTAGCTAACCCACATATTGCAAAAATACTGATACATAGAAATTGAACTTTCCCACCTTCAATTTTCTTGACTTCTATATTACTCTTCTCTTTATCACTTTGCCCCTTCCATGCGCTGCTTGATGCTAGGAAAACATACTTGAAATCCTTTTTGCTAATTAGATCATTCCAAAAGGCTAAGCATGTAATAGTATTATCACATTTCACCTCCTTCCAGCTGCAGCCCACCTGAACAATTAAACACTGCTTACATTCAAGGGACCTATCTGCATACATAGTTTATGAGTGAAGGATCTAGGAAAATGATACCTTTCTTCATGTATTAGAAACTCAAGGACCGGAGCTCCTTTTCTCATACTTATATTGTGATGTTGCTTGGTTGAATGTGTTGCTTTAGTTTTCCCATCTACAACGTATGTAACAAAGAGCCTAAAAAAGATCGCACTCACTTGAAATCGAAAGAAAAGCAAGTGTGTATTTACATGACATTAAATATGCACCTTTCCTTGTTGTCCACATGCCCTGAACAATCCAGGCGGTTCTCAATTGTAACGCACAGATCCGCAACTGCTTTTTGGCCGTGTCGAGGCGGGGCGGGGCAGATGGAAGCGGTGGTGGCCTGGTGGGAGGAGGTCTGTCGCCAGGATAGCGCGTGGCGCTCGCGCTCATGATATCTCGGCACTCCGTCGGCGGGCCTCCGGCCTTCTCCTTCTCGGCATGGCCTTGTGCGACGGTGCAGTTTCGCGACTGGGAGGGAGAGGAGGAGGCGGGATCCGTTGAAGGCGAACACCTGCTCCCTTGCTGGAACGTGTCCTTGCTTGATCTTCCATTGGTGTGAAGCGTAGGGAGAGGGTGTGGGGCGGCAGCGAGCTCGAAGGCGCCAGTGTGACGAGCGGCTTCGCGGCAGGGGATGCGTGGGTGAGTGGTGCCCTAGGCGAGGGGGCAGCGTGGGCGAGGACCGAGGCGAGGAGACGGCGGTGTGGGCGCCCGCGTGCGCGTGAGGGAGCGGGATCCCAGGGGATAGAGCGTGATTGAGGGGATGGATCGAGAGATTGGTGCGAGGGGTGTGGGCACGGGGTGGTGTCGGTACTTTTTTCGCGAGACAGTGTGGGAGCCTGTTTGTGGGTCAGAAGGTGAGATCAGGCTTCCCACTCTAAAAAGAAGATTTCAATTATAGTAGAGATATATATTGTTTGTAAGGTGATTTCTAGGGTTTGGACCCGATCTACTCAGTGGGTGTGTTGCTACCACTTTCAAGTGGTGCTAGAGGTTCCATACACCTCTAGGAAGGTTTCCATTCAAGCACAATTTCCATTCTCTCTTTATATTTTGAATTGTGCTCAGGTCTATCCAGGTGACCAACAGTGCTGCCCCAGAGAGCAGCAGTGCCGGCCACCCCGGCAGTGCCGGCCTCTGTGCTAACAGAAAGTTACAAGTTGTTATTAAACAGGCCTATTCACCCCCCCCCCCCTCTAGGCTAATCAGGTCCTTACACCTTGCCATTATTTCCCAATCTCATGCGCCATGTCAACACACCCATGCTCTGCTTCAGATTCGCTCCATCTTTGTATGACCCTCTACTATACTACCCCTCCGCCCAAAGAAACGCACCTCTAACTACAGTGATTAGGACCCGTTTGATACGTCTTGAAATGGCTCCAGCTCCTTGCTAAAATAACAAAAAAACTTTCTTAAGACATTGCATAGAAGAGTTGAAGCTAGACCCAACTTGTTTAGCTAAACGAGACACTAGTCAAACGATCTTCAATTTAGGTATTTTTCATAGTATTATAGCAAAATAGCTGAACCAAAAAAGTACATAGCAAAATAGATGAACCAAAATAGATATACCCAATTTACAATACATCTAGATGTAATAATATATTTAAGTTTCATAGTATTATAGCAAAATAGCTGAACCCAAAAAGTGCATAGCAAAATAGATGAACCAAAATAGATATACCCAATTTACAATACATCTAGATATAATAATATATTTAAGTACATAGTAAAATAGATCAATAAAAAAAGTTAAAACGATTTATAATTTAGAATGAATGGAGTACATCATAACGACCTTATTTCCACACTCCTTTATGCCATCAGTTACTCTATATTTTTGTTAAGAGGAGAGAAAAACTTTATATTGTGGCTAAAAGATACTCTAAGTTGATGTGGGGATTGCCAAGAATTTTGAATTAAATTAAGTGGATAGTTTGCTTTATTAGTTAGTGAGATAATATGATTATTAGTGGGAGATAATATGATTATTAGTAGAAGATAATATGGATAGTTAGAAATAATATGTATGATTTACATTTTGAGATACAATTTCCGTTAGGATTAATTTTATTGTAATATATAGACTAGCATTATGCCCGTACGTTGCTACGGGATAACAAAACTTTTATACTAAGAACACATATATCGCACCATAATATAACATTATTGTAAAATTAAATATATATATATATATATGTTAAAATGACAAATCTAAAAAACAAATTAAGTTCATGATATTAACATAGTCGCGAACAGCACATAGTCTTAGTTTTGTTCTTTTTAGTTGTATGAGATAGGAAATATTGGTTGTTCTGTTTTAGGAGTGTGCGGGATTTTTTTTGCCTCCGCAAATCAACCAATATTCATTTATCAATAATAATTCACCTATGTTTTGTTATTTAAAATACATCTCTCTGTACAATATAATAACCCGAACATAATTAATAGGATTCGCTTTCGTCGTTAGATTGTGACACAACCATAGTCGTCATCCCCAACAACATTCACGGTCGCCGTGGCGAGCTCCCATGCCTCGAGCTTGGACACCTCCACCATGCCCGTGTGAAAGCCCAAATTTGGTTTTGGTTAATTGATAAAACCTATGGACTAACTCTAGTGCTAAGTGCATAATCTAGCTAGGGTAATCCACCTTAACACATGGAGCTAGAAGGATGACAATGGTGCATTGATCAAGTGCTTTATGGACTAACGAAAAGAAGAAAGAGAAAAACAAAAATGGGCACAAGGCAAAGGTATATCAATAGGGTTATTTTTGGTTTAGTGATCAAGACACTATAGAGAGTGTGATCACCTTTAGGATAGATAGTCGTACTATCAAGAAGGAAAAAACATGTTGTGATTGCGGTTATCAAGTGCTATTAGGTGTTGTCATTCATGCATGTGCATTAATTCACCTAGTAACATAGCCTTGCTTAAAAGACATAAAATATATGTTAAACATCTGCTGTAAGGAAGTACCATAAGTGTTTGGCGCAATGGAGCAAGGTTGGAAAAGAAAGAGACAAGAAAGGAGCAAGACAGAGGCATCGGACGCTGAAAGAACAGGCGTCGAACGATGTCCGTTGCAGTGGACGATGGCGTCGGACGCTGGGACTCTGTAAAGGAATACGAGGTTGCTACGCTAGCCGGAAAACAAAACTTTTCGACCTCATAAACCAGGATCTACTGCTAGTTACAGGTTACGGGATTACCACTAGACGCGCAGGTGCAGCGGAAGACGACTTGATGTAGTCGTGCGCGTCGCAGCAGGCAGTGCAGTTGCGTGGTCGTCCGTCTCAACGTCCCCTTCGCGTAGTTCGTCCTTGTGCTCCAGATGCAGCACCTCCGAGGAATCCCACACGTGCAGGGAGGAAGCGTTGCGCCTCCGGACTGCTAGGTCCGCGAGGAGCAAAAGGCGCGAGCGTGGGGAGGCGACGGCGGCTGCCAAAAGGCGTGGATCAATTCGCCCCGCGCCCACCCCTTTTTTATATAGGCGTCCTAACGAGCTCCCACGGTGGAGGCCCATTAGAAACCCTAAACCTAGTAACCCGAATTAGGCTTCCAACCCCTTAAGCGTGCGACCCTATGGGCTCACGCATACATAGACATGGCCCAAGTACTCTTACTCGACCAATAGTTGATAGCGGCCTCTAGCAAGACGTGTCAACTCCTATGTATACGCTATGATCATATCAGACGAACCACTATGACCATGTACAAGTTATTCCCTTCGCCACTCGATATATGGTTCAACTCGTGGGTTAACACTTAACCCAAGCATGGCCATGCATTTGTTGATCCAATCACATGAGTGATCCAGTGATATCTCTCTCACGAAGAGAGGGGCAAATTCCATCTTGATTGTCTATGTCTCATAGCATGTTTCCCAACCACCCAAGGACCACCTTTATAACTACCCAATAACGGAGTAGCGTTTGATAGTCTCTAAGTAGATCGTTTCACATCTTGAGTACATACCACAATCTCAGGTCTAAGGACATAACGTACATGACATGAATAGAGACTTTCTCTTGTTGGGTCAGTCCAGCCTACATGTCTCACATGTGCCCACATTATTAGTTTGACATCTCTATGTCTATGACTTGTGAAACATAGCCATCAACTAATACATGTGCTGGTCTAATATTCAAGTGTGCTCTTACAAGAATGCCGACCAGGGACTACTATTAGAATAACCATTCAGGTAATTGAGTTCCACAAACAATTCACATAATTGTCAATCAATACAAGTTGTCTATAATGGATATTCAAAGAACACTTTATTAATCATGGATACAATCGGAATATAATCATCTACATGATTAGCTCTAGGGCATATTCCCAACACTCTGACCCCCGAGCGTCCGTCGGCCTTACCAAAAGTTCCAGGGATTCTTCGACCCGCGTCGGACACTGTCCGTCGGATTCGCGTGGAGCGTCCGTCGGGCTTCCAGAGAGCTCTGCAAACGAGCAGCTCGTAGACAGGCACCGGACGCTGAGGGGCCGAGCGTGGGACACTGGCACAAAGCGTCTGTCGCACTCGTGTCAGCACAATGGCTAGCTCTGATAGGGCGTCGGACGCTGCGATGGAGCATCCGTCGCAACTACAAAGAGCGTTCGTCGCCAACTTATCAGCCCAACGGCTAGTGGCTTTGAGGGAGGTCTATAAATACTTGTTGGTCGGCTTGGGGCTCTCCCTCTTGCACATTTAAACACCTTGAGACCCTCTAGAGCTAAGCACCTTCCCTACCACTCATCTCTTTGATCCTTTGCTCAATCCAAAAGAGATAGAGTGCATCAAAGTGCATTGCTTAGTGATTTGTATCTAGAAGCACTTGGTGATCGTTCTTGATATAATTTTCTTGTTATTCTTGGTGTTTGCCAACACCTAGACAGCTTGAAGCAAGAAGGGGGATTCAACACGAGTTGGTGATTGTTCGTGGTTGATCCCGGTGATTGTGAGAGGGCTTGTACCCACCTCGACGGAGCACCAAAGGGTAACTCTAGTAAATTGCTCGTATCATTGAGTTACTCTCACTTGGGTGGATTCTTGTGGCGCTCAAGTTGTGAGCTAGGCTTGTGAAAGCCCAAGTTTGGTTTTGGTTAATTGATGACACCTATGAACTAATCCTATCGCTAAGTGTATGATCAAGATAGGGTAATCCAATTGACAAGTGGAGCTAGATGAAGGATCATGATGGATCAAGTGCTCTATGACTAAGGAAAAGAAGAAAGAGAAAAACAAAAATGGGCTCAAGGCAAAGGTATATCATAGGGCCATTTTTGGTTTAGTGATCAAGACACTATAGAGGGTGTGATCACATTTAGGATAGATAGTCGTACTATCAAGAAGGGAAAATTTGTGTCGATTACGGTTATCATGTGCCACTAGGTTTGCATTGCATATATTTAAAATGAACCTTAGTGACATGAACATGAATTAATTCCAAGATAATTCAAAGAAAAGGCTGACACAGAGCTCAAGTGTATGGATCACAAGGCGTTAGCGCATGGAAGCTTGGAGAAAAAGAGGCAGCTCGGTTTGGAACTCAGAAGAGCTCCGGACGCTAGTGAGATGCGGTCCGGACCAATGGCGGCGCGTCCGGAAGCATACCCTAAGGCTCGGCCTCTCTGGACAGAAGGTCCGGACGCAAGATGGTGTCCGAACGCTGACTCCGGACCATCGTCCGAAGTGGTGGAGCTCTCTGGACTCCTCTGGTAGAGCGACCAGACGCTAAGTGGTGTCCGGATGCAGAACTCCGGACGCGCGTCCGGAGATTTGGGGCTTCTCGGATGCTCTCTGCTGAGGTCCAGACGCAGGCGCTGATAGTTTGGACGCACACTGTTGCTAGCGTCCGGAGGTGACGTGTCAGCTCAGAAAAGAGGCGCCAACAGCAGGATTCAAATGGAGGAGGGTCCGGACGCATGGCTTTTGGTCCGGACCCCCTATACAGACAGCATCCGGAGGCACGCAGGAAAGCAAGGATGAGGAGCAAAACGGCTAGTCTTTTGGTGGAGGATATAAATATGTTTTGGCCAGCCTCTTGGGGCCCCTCTCTTGCATCTCCCATTCATTTGATACACTTGTGCTTGCTTGAGAAGGCCCCCAACTCATCTCTCTTTGCTTTGCTTGCTAATTCATGAGAGTTTGAGTGAACCAAGTGCTTGATCATTGCATTGCATCTTAGTGGCACTTGGTCATCGTCATCGCCGCGGGATTTCTTGTTATTCTTGGTGTTTGCCAACACCTAGACAGCTTGGCGATTGTGGAGAAGCTTCGGCACGTATTGGTGATTGTTCGTGGTCGGCTTCATCGATTGTGAGAGGGCTTGTACCCACCTCGGCGGAGTGCCAAAGGGTAACTCTAGTGGATTGCTCGTGTCATTGATTTACTCTCATTTGGGTGGTTTCTTGTGGCGCCCGGGTAGTGGGCTAGGCTTGTGATTGCCTATTAGCCACCGAAACACCATTTGAGTAGTCGACACAATGGGGACTAGCTTGGTGGCAACCAAGTGAACCTCAGGAGAAAAATCATTGTGTCATCTTGTCTCCCGGCTACTCTTGGTGATCTTATTGTGATTGGTCTTCATATTGGTATTCATCCATCACAAGGCATCGGTATAACAATCACCCTCTTCCTAGCATTTACTTTCTTTCTTATCTTGCCTAGTTAGCTTGCTAGTTAGCTTCTCTTGTTAGTTGTTCTAGCTAGCTTGAGCTAAGTGCCTTAGGTTTTTGCTATTGTGTGATAGACACTTAGTTAACTAGAATTGCTTGGATAGGTGGCTTTTGCACCCCTAGTAGAGCTAGAGCAAAAAGCTTCGCTTAACTGTTGTTCTAACATTTTCTCTAGTGGTTTGTAGAATTTTTATTAGGCTATTCACCCCCACCCCCCTCTAGCCATCTAGGATCTTTCAGCTTGTCATTGCCTATTAGTCACCGAATCATCATTTGAGTAGTCGACAAAACGGGGACTAGCTTGGTGGCAACCAAGTGAACATCGGGAGAAAATCATTGTGTCAACCATTGTCTCCCGGCTACTCTTGGTATTCATTGTGAATGATTCCTCATATTTACATCCTCACTTCACAAGACATCGGTATAACAATCACTTCCTCTCTTGTATTTACCTTGTTCATATCTTGCTTAGTTAGTTCTCTAGCTAGTTTGTTAGCCTAGCCTTTTAGTTGTTCTTGCTAGCTTGAGCTAAGTGCCTTAGGTTTTTTCTATTGTTTGTTAGGCAACTAACTAGAATTGCTTGGATAGGTGGCTTTGCATCCCTAGTAGAGCTAGAGCAAAAAGCTTCGCTCAAGTGTTATCTAATCCTTTGCTCTAGTGGTTTGTAGATTTTTTTAATAGGCTATTCACCCCCCCCCTCTAGCCATCTAGGACCTTTCAAGTGGTATCAGAGCCGTGGTCACCCCTATTATCAAGGCTTAACAACCTTCGGTGTTAGTGATGGCTCAAATACAATTCAACCATGTTGGAAGCAAACCACCAATGTTTGATGGCACATCATTTGATTATTGGAAGATGAAGATGCATCTAGGCTCAATACATGAGAAGGTGTGGAGTGTGACCGAACATGACTTTGTCATTCTTGATGAAGTCGCTCCCACACCTAGAGAGCAAGAGAACCGGCAATGCAACACTATGGCTCTCAATGTGATATACAATGGCATTGATTCCAAGGTCTTTGAGCAAATCAAAGATCTTGAGAAGGCAAGTGAAGTGTGGACAAGACTAGAAGATACATATGAGGGCACCACCAAAGTGAAGAGCTCAAAACTATACATGTTCAAGGATAAGCTATCTCATTTCAAGATGAAAGAAGATGAGTCAATCCCGGAGATGTTTCGTAGGCTCCAAGTGATCATCAATGATCTCAAGGGATTGGGTGAGAAGGTCAAGGATGAAGACTTCTCAAACCGCTTTCTTGGTTGTTTGCCCCAGAAATACAAAACCTTGAGGCAAATAATTAGGAGAGATAGTTTGGACAAGATCACTCCAAATGAAGTGCTTGGAGAAATCATGATCGAAGAACAATACAATGAAGAAAGTGAAGAAGAAGAGGTCAAGGAAGAGAAGAAGGAAAATAAGAGCTTAGCATTCAAAGCATCATCATCCAAGAACAAGGGCAAAGCAAAGAAGCAAGAATCAAGTGGTGATGAAGAAGCTAGTGATATTGATGATGAGATTATGGCCCTCTTTATGCGCAAGTTTGGCAAGCTCATGAAGAAAAAGGGCTATGGTGCTAGAAAGAGAAGAGATAACTTCAAGAGCAAGGAATATGTGAGGAAATGCTACAAGTGCAAGAGCATCGATCACATGATTGCGGATTGCCTCAACAATAGTGATGATGATGAGAAGAAGAAGGGCAAGCATGAAAAGAAGGAGAAGAAGCTATCATTCACCAAAAAGAAGAAAGGTGAATCATACATGGTGACTTGGGATAGTGATGATTCTTCCGATGATGACTCTAGTGATGATGAGAGGAAGAAGTCCAAGTAGAAGGCATTGGCTAGCATTGCTATCAACAACAAGCCATCTATTTTTGATCCTCCATGTTTCATGGCCAAGCCATCTAAGGTACAATCTTGTGATGAGAGTGATAGTGATGATGATAGTAGTAATTATGAAGAGGAGTACTCTAAGGAGGAACTCATAGATATGATGAAGCAAACTTATGCTTGCTTTGAGACAAAGAGGAAGGAGTACAAAGAATTGAACAAGAAGCTTAAGGCTCTTGAACAATCCTTTGATGAGCTCAATGGCTCTCATGAGAGGCTAATGGAAGCCCATGAGAAGCTTGAGAGGACTCACAATAATATTGACAAAGCTTACTCCTCCCTCCTTGAGCAAAACAAGGATAAGGTTGTTGTATCATGTGATATTGGAGTCACTTGTGATATTCTAGATGAATCATTTTTCACTCCTATCATTGTTACACCAACCGAAACACAATGTAGCACATCCACTTGCACATCCACTAGTGAGAGCTCAAAGGTTGATGCTACACTAGTGATTGAAAATAAAAAATTGAAAAATGATGTTAATGAACTCACTCATGCTTTGGGTAAGGCATATGGTGGAGATGCCCGCTTGCTAAAGTGCTTGGGTAGGCAAAGGTTTTCCCACTACAAAGAGGAATTGGGCTATACCCCCAAGAAAGGCAAGGCGACCTTTGTAACTCCAAAGCCTAGCTTTGTGAGAAGCAATGGTCGGTTTTGCAATAGTTGCAAGCAAGTAGGGCATGTTGACCAATATTGCAAACTTAACATGAGCCAAACAAAGTTTGCTAAATCCATCTCCATGCATTTTGATTCATGTTATATGCTTACCAAAGGGAGAGATGGTGTCATGGCTAAGTATGTTGGCACACCCATTGTTGGCCCAAAGAAGAAGACAATTTGGGTGCCAAAATCCTTGGTCACTAACTTTGGAGGACCCAAACAAGTGTGGGTACCTAAGAAGAACTAATTTGTTTTGTAGGTCAATTACAAAGCCAGAGAAAGGCATTGGGTGCTTGGTAGTGGGTGCACTCAACACATGACCGGGGATTCTAGAATGTGCAAATCAATCAACTCCAACACAACTAGTGGCATTGATAGTATTACTTTTGGTGATAATGACAAGGGAAAGGTCAAGGGTCTTGGTAAGATTACAATATCCAATGACTTGAGAATATCAAATGTCTTGCTAGTTGAGAGTTTGAACTTCAATTTGCTATCTGTGGCTCAATTGTGTGATCTTGGATTCAAATGCATATTTGGGGTAGATGATGTTGAAATCATTAGTGTTGATGGTTCAAACTTGATCTTCAAGGGTTTTAGATATAAGAACCTCTATCTAGTTGATTTCAATGCTAGTGAAGCTCAATTGTCAACTTGCTTGCTAACTAAATTAAGTATGGGTTGGTTATTGCATAAAAGACTTGGTCATGTTGGTATGAAGCAATTGAATAGATTGATCAAACATGACTTAGTAAGAGACTTGAAAGATGTTGTGTTTGAGAAGGGCAAACTTTGTAGCTCTTGTCAAACCGGCAAACAAGTTGGTAACACCCATCCCAAGAAGAGCATGATGAGCACTAGTAGAGCATTTGAGTTGTTGCACATGGACTTATTTGGACCAACAACATACACAAGTATTGGAGGCAACAAGTATGAATTTGTGATAGTGGATGATCTTACAAGATACACTTGGGTATTCTTTCTCAATGACAAGAGTGATACATTTTCCATATTCAAATCTTTTGTCAAGAAGTGTCACAATGAGTTTGAAACCACCATCAAGAAAGTGAGAAGTGAAAATGAAAGTGAATTCAAGAATACAAGAGTTGAAGAGCTATGTGATGAGCTTGGAATCAAGCATCAATTCTCGGCCAAGTACACTCCACAATCAAATGGCCTTGTTGAGAGGAAGAATAGAACATTGATTGATATGGCAAGGTCTATGCTTAGTGAGTACAATGTGAGTCAATCCTTTTGTGTCGAAGCTATCAACACCGCTTGCTACTCTAGCAATCGGTTATATTGTCATCCATTGATGGAGAAGACACCATATGAGCTATTGAATGGAAGAAAGCCCAATATTGCAAACTTTAGAGTGTTTGGTTGCAAATGCTACATCTTGAAGAAAGGCACAAGACTTGAAAAGTTTGACAAGAAATGTGATGAAGGGTTCTTACTTGGTTACTTCACCACAAGTAAAGCCTATAGAGTGTGGAATTCGGCTAGTGGTGTACTTGAGGAGGTTCATGATGTTGAATTTGATGAAACCAATGGCTCTCAAGTTGAAAATGAGAATCTTGAATATGTGAGTGATCCTCAATTGTCAAAGGCTATGAAGAGCATGGATATTGGTGATATTCGGCCAAGGCAAGTAGTTGACATTGAAGATGACAAAGATCAAGTGCTCAACTCACCTAATGTGCAAGCTAGTGGTTCTAAATTGCAAGATCAACAAATTTCTAGTTCATCTCAACCAAGCTCAAGCAATCAAGTTCCTATCCTTCAAACAACCAACATTGCAAGAGATCACCCCATTGATCAAATAGTTGGTGACATTACAAGTGGTGTTCAAACAAGATCAAGATTGACATCCTTTTGTAAACACTATTCATTTGTCTCATCCATAGAGCCAACCAAGATTGAAGAGGCCTTACAAGATATTGATTGGGTCAATGCAATGCATGAAGAGCTCAACAATTTCAAAAAAATCAAGTTTAGGAGCTAGTTGAAAGACCCAAAAACTACAATGTGATTGGCACAAGATGGGTATTTAGAAACAAGCAAGACCAAAATGGTATAGTTGTGAGAAAAAAAGCAAGATTGGTAGCTCAAGGTTACACTCAAGTTGAAGGTCTTGACTTTGGAGAAACCTATGCACCGGTTGCAAGATTAGAGGCAATAAGAATCCTATTGGCCTATGCATGTGCACACAACATCAAGCTATACCAAATGGATGTGAAGAGTGCTTTCTTGAATGGATATATCAATGAGCTAGTATATGTTGAGCAACCTCCCGGTTTTGAAGATGATAAGAAACCCAACCATGTGTACAAATTGAGAAAGGATTTATATGGCTTGAAGCAAGCACCTAGAGCATGGTATGAAAGATTGAGAGATTTCCTCTTATCCAAAGGGTTTATCATGGGGAAAGGTTGATATGACTCTCTTCACCAAGAATCTTGGCAAGGATCTATTTGTGCTCCAAATCTATGTTGATGACATCATATTTGGTTCAACCAATCAAGACTTTTGTGAAGAATTTGGCAAGATGATGACAAATGAGTTTGAAATGTCAATGATTGGTGAACTTAGTTACTTCCTTGGACTTCAAATCAAGCAATTGAAGAATGACACCTTTGTGAGCCAAGGCAAGTACATCAAGGACATGATGAAGAAGTTTATCCTAGAAGATTCAAAAGGCATTAGCACTCCAATGGGCACAAATGGACACTTGGATAGTGATGTTAGTGGCAATATGGTGGATCAAAAGTTGTATCGGTCTATTATTAGAAGCCTACTCTATGTGACCGCTTCAAGACCGGATGTCATGTTTAGTGTATGCATGTGTGTAAGATTCCAAGCCTCTCTAAGAGAAAGTCACTTGAAGGCTACAAAAAGAATATTGAGGTACTTGAAGCATACACAAGATGTTGGATTGTGGTATCCCAAGGGGTCAAACTTTGAGTTACTTGGATATTCGGACTCCGACTATGCGGGATGCAAGATTGATAGAAAGAGCACATCGGGCACATGTCAATTGCTAGGCATGTCACTTGTATCTTGGTCATCAAAGAAGCAAAATAGTGTTGCACTCTCTACCGCTGAAGCCGAATACATAAGTGCGGGTAGTTGTTGTGCTCAATTGCTTTAGATGAAAGCAACTTTGAATGACTATGGAATCAATTTCAAACAAGTGTCATTGCTATGTGACAATGAAAGTGCGGAGAAACTAACCAACAATCCGGTTCAACATTCAAGAACCAAGAACATTTATGTAAGGCACCACTTCATAAGGGACCATCAACTCAAGGGTGATATCAAAATCACAAGTGTTGGCACCGATGATCAACTTGCCGATATATTCACCAAGCCACTTGATTAGAAGATATTTTGCAAGCTAAGAAATGAATTAAACATTCTTGACTTCTCAAATATATGTTGATGCACCCCCATATATGACATGTCTCTCCTTCGAGCAATGCAAGGTAAAAGTTGATTTATATGTCATACATCCAATATTAGGACTTGTTAGTGCATCTAGACATCAATCACTAGGCTCATTCATGGAAATCAAATGATTTGATGTTTATATGGTACCACTATGGCTTCTATGCTTGATATGATCTAGTGGTAGCATATGACATATTTGTGGGCTTGCAATCCTAGTGTTTGATCTAGAATATGAACTTCAAATGTCTAGCTCAACATGGGCAAGATAACCATTCTAAGATGTGTGAACAAGCTTGTCCATGGTTTAAACCGAGTTAAATGTTTGGGACAAGTAATCTAGATTGAACCACAACTAAGCTTCTCTCCAATAATCAATAATTTGAGCACATCTTTTATGATAATAAATGGCAAAGGGGGAGAAGTAAGTAGTACAAAAGAAAAATAAAATATTTTGAAAATTTTGAAAAATGAAAGCACACAAGTAGGGAGAGCAAGCCTATGAATAAAGTTGTTGCATTCCTTTGTGCATTCATAAGTGCTTGCTTGTATATGTATTTATTTTTTTTAACATGCTTGTGTGGTGATTGCTAGAAACATAATTGACTTGGTGGTTGAAGAACTAGCATGCTTAGGCTCTTATATTTTCATGTGGTATCTAGTTCTCTCAAAGTGCTTTTAAGTGGTTTCTAGACATTCATGGTGCTAAGGATGGTATAATATGGCACTCCAATTGGTATCACGCTTCAAAGGTCCATCTCTTATACTTTAGCATCATTTGGTAGCATTCACTCTCCCACAATTTTTTTATTTATGCATATGTGATCAAAATAAACCAAACTCATATATCACATATGTAGGGAGAGCTAGTACTACCAAAGTTAAAATTTTCATTATATATATTCCTTTGTGAAAGGTTGTCATCAATTACCAAAAAGGGGAGGTTGAAAGCCCAAGTTTGGTTTTGGTTAATTGATGAAACCTATGGACTAACTCTAGTGCTAATTGCATAATCTAGCTAGGATAATCCACCTTAACACATGGAGCTAGAAGGATGACAATGGTGCATTGATCAAGTGCTTCATGGACTAAGGAAAAGAAGAAAGAGAAAAACAAAAATGGGCACAAGGCAAAGGTATATCAATAGGGTCATTTTTGGTTTAGTGATCAAGACACTATAAAGAGTGTGATCACCTTTAGGATAGACAGTCGTACTATCAAGAAGGAAAAAACGTGTTGTGATTGTGGTTATCAAGTGCTACTAGGTGTTGTCATTCATGCATGTGTATTAATTCACCTTGTAACATAGACTTATTTAAAAGACATAAAATATATGCTAAACATCTTCTCTAAGAAAGTACCATAAGTATTTGGCGCAATGGAGCAAGGTTGGAAAAGAAAGAGACAAAAAAGGAGCAAGACAGAGGCGTCGGACGCTGAAAGAACAGGCGTCGGACGTTGTCCGTTGCACTGGACGATGGTGTCGGACGCTGGGACTCTGACCCCCGAGCGTCCGTCGTCCTTACCAAAAGTTCCAGGGATTCTTCGACCCGCGTCGGACACTGTCCGTCGGATTCGCGTGGAGCGTCCGTCGGGCTTCCAGAGAGCTCTGCAAACGAGCAGCTCGCAGACAAGCACCGGACGCTGAGAGGCCGAGCGTCGGACGCTGGCACAAAGCGCCTATCGCACTCGTGTCAGCCCAATGGCTAGCTCTGACAGGGCGTCGGACGCTGCGACGGAGCGTCCGTCGCAACTACAAAGAGCGTTCGTTGCCAACTTATCAGCTCAACGGCTAGTGGCTTTGAGGGAGGTCTATAAATACTTATTGGTCGGCTTGGGGCTCTCCCTCTTGCACATTTGAACACCTTGAGACCCTCTAGAGCTGAGCACCTTTCCTCCCACTCATCTCTTTGATCCTTTGCTCAATCCAAAAGAGATAGAATGCATCAAAGTGCATTGCTTAGTGATTTATATCTAAAAACACTTGGTGATCGTTCTTGCTACGATTTTCTTGTTATTCTTGGTGTTTGCCAACGCCTAGACGGCTTGAAGCAAGAAGAAGGATTCAACACGAGTTGGTAATTGTTCGTGGTTGATCCCGGTGATTGTGAGAGGGCTTGTACCCACCTCGGTGGAGTGCCAAAGGATAACTCTAGTAAATTGCTCGTGTCATTGAGTTACTCTCACTTGGGTGGATTCTTGTGGCGCTCAAGTTGTGAGCTAGGCTTGTCATTGCCTATTAGTCACCGAATCATCATTTGAGTAGTCGACAAAACGGGGACTAGCTTGGTGGCAACCAAGTGAACATCGGGAGAAAATCATTGTGTCAACCATTGTCTCCCGGCTACTCTTGGTATTCATTGTAAATGATTCCTCATATTTACATCCTCACTTCACAAGACATCGGTATAAACAATCACTTCCTCTCTTGTATTTACCTTGTTCATATCTTGCTTAGTTAGTTCTCTAGCTAGTTCGTTAGCCTAGCCTTTTAGTTGTTCTTGCTAGCTTGAGCTAAGTGCCTTAGGTTTTTTCTATTGTTTGTTAGGCACTTAACTAACTAGAATTGCTTGGATAGGTGACTTTGCATCCCTAGTAGAGCTAGAGCAAAAGGCTTCGCTCAAGTGTTATCTAACCATTTGCTCTAGTGATTTGTAGATTTTTTTAATAGGCTATTCACCCCCCCCCCCCCTCTAGCCATTTAGGACCTTTCACCGTGTCATTGTTGAATACGAACATGTGGCTATTGCTCGTCTCCGCGTGCTCAGGGTACACTCAAGTCGTGATGTACATCCGTCCTTCAACTTCGAAGCTCTCCACCACCGAATGATTAATTTGTGCAAATTTTAAACAAACTAATCAATTTCGCTAAAAACCATGCAACAAATAAATCGCCAAAAAAATTACACACACCAAAGTTCTCAGCGTGATGCTCTGGTGCTCCTCAATATCGTCCACGAATCCTCCGTACGCCGGCTCGCTACGCACGCTCGCTCCGTTGTTCGCTTGCTCGCCGGCGCTGTGTCCACTTGCTCCGCTGTGCGCTTGCTCGCCAGCGCTGTGTCCACTCGCCCGAGCCACCGTGGGAGCTCGCATGCGCCGACGCGCCGTTGCTCACTGGAGCTCGTCTGCATCGCGCTCGCTCGCCCACGCCAGAGCTCTACTTGTTCGCCGCCACGCTGGAGCTCTGCTCGCTCACCGCTCGCCACCACGTTGGCTCGCGCCGCCGCGCACGGGAGCATGCTGCCCGCCATGGCGAGGTGGAGGACGTTTAGGAGGCTCCTCCATGCTATTCGCCCATAGGCTGGAGCGCTCACCGGCCGCTGCCGCATGTGCTAGCCGCACGCACTGGTTGCACGCACGTCGCCGCTGCGCGCGCTTGCTGCGCTCGCCGGACGCCGTTGCTGTACACGCGCTGGCTGAGCGCTCGGCGCTCGCCGGCCGCCGCTGCTGCTACACGAGCTGTGCGTTCTCCCCGAACGCCGTTAGACGAGCGCTCACCCGGCACCGCTGCTGCACGAGCTGTCTTCGTGCTCTCCGAACGCTGTTGGCCACACGTTGGCTGAGATAATTAGAGAACGAGAGGAGAGAGAGGAAGGGAATTGAAAAAAAGATTGATATTTATTACGCGTAGAAACTATTAAGCAGGATCGTTTTTCTTTCCTTCTGTCACGGTTTTTTTCTTCAGTCGCGTGCAATTGATTTTACCTCTGTTTTTCTTTCCTTCTATCGCGTTTTCTTTCCTTCTGTCGCGTTTTCTTTCTTTTATCGCGTGCGATTAATTTTACCTCCGGCAAATCGCACGGGGGTGAAGGCGCGGGCTGAAAAAAAGGTCGCACGAAGCGGCAGTGTTTCTTTTGTTCTTTTTAGGTGTAGGAGATATAAATATTGATATATATATATATATATATATATATATATATATATAATATATATATATGGGGAAAACAATACATGCAAGCGAAGTGCTCTATTGCAATGAGTTATTTTCTTGGGCACCTGATGCTGTTGATGGTAAATTGATGATGTACAAACGTATGTGTTTGTTGTGGTGCGTTTATCTTGTTGTTGTTGCATTGTATAAAAAATAGCAGATAATAATGGTCAAATTATGTGGTGTTTCTCGTAACGTGCACGATTTACTCCCGGTTCGTCACTGAATTCCTGGGTTTCTCCACGCTGCGCGCAAAGCAAGCCCAGATACGAGTTGGTGCTGGGTAGGCAGGCCCAGGTGGTCTGCTTTCCGGCGCGCAGCGAGACGCTCTCGTGGAATAGTCGTGGACTCGTGGTAGGCGTGACGGTGACGGCGGCGTCGCCGTCACGTCGCGTGGCGCAGAGACGCAGTGGCAGAGAGTATCGTGCCGGCCGCGCGACGCCCGAACCGTTCATGGTGTGCTTACCACGCGACACAAGTGCACAACCACTCCTTGATTCCCCTCTCCTCCCTCCCGCATTCGTCTCCCCCAGTTGGTCGGACTTCTCGCGCTCCAGGAACTCGGCGAGGTAACTGCTCTCCACACGCCCTCCCTCTCTCCCTTTCTCGATCTTCTCCCGCCTCTTAGCTCCTCTGGTCGCTGTGAATTAGACCTCCTCCCTTCCTCCAATCCCCATCCCCAATGATTTTCCACGATGTTGGTGGTTTCCATGATTGATTGATCGGTGGGGATCCAGAAGGCCTGAATTGATATGATCTGGGAGATTGGGTTAGAGCGATTGTCGTATTTGGCAAGCGGGCTCGCTTTGATTGTCTCGATTTCGCACGGGCAGATCTAGTTGATTTTTCGCACCGAATTCTTTGGGGAATTGCTGGTTCGCGGGATGTTAAGCAATTTAGGGATCTGCTTGCCTCCGGTCTGGGACCTGGGACTGGGAGCATGTGGTACCCGATCGATGCTGGATAAGGGGGCTTGTTTGCATTACAACAAACTCCTTTGTGGTGGACGGACGATCTCAAGGTCAGTAGTGAGCTCCGCCGCTGGCCACTCCGTCCCCGGCGTTCACCTTCCCCACCGCCGGCCACTCCGTCCCCGGCGTCCACCTTCATTGGTATGGAGCGTGGCTCCCTCTGCCGCCGTTCCTGGGCGTACGAGGTGGAGAGCTCGGCGAGATCCTCTACGCCTGGGGCCGAGGGAAGGCTGTCAGACTCCCGCGGTGGCAGCGCAGGCGCCGCCGTCGTGGCAACAACGCAGGCTTCTTAGCTGACGCACGCCGGCCAGCGCTAGGCCGCCTCCGTCGGGCAGTGGCCTCCATTGTTGTGCACCCTGCACGCATGTCAGCGGCGCCGGACTTGGATGGCTTCAGACAGGTCCACAGTCACCGGCGGTGGTGGCGTGCTGTTGTGGCGAGCAAGTCCCGGCCGGTCCCCTCAAATGTGGTCCATAAATGCTTCAATTGCCTGGCGGAGGACCACGTGCGTGCGGATTGCACACACGAGTTAAGTGCTTCAACTGCAAGGAGGCCGGCCATCAGGCTCATGATTGTCTCAATTTCGCACGGGCAGATCTCTAGTTGTTTTTTTTTTGTACCGAATTCTTTTGGGAATTGCTGGTTCGTGGGATGTTAAGCGAGGTAACCTGTTGTGCGTGGTTGTCATATTTAGCTTGGGGGTTCTAGCTCCTGATTTGGCAGGGTAACACGGTGACACTGGGGAGAATGCTCATATAAGTTATCTCTTGGTGCAAAGTTGATGATCAACAGATTAGAGATAAGGCGCCAAAGAGAAGGATTAGATAGCAGATATGAAGAATACATTGTCTTGAAGCATCACAATGATAGAACAAATATATCAGCATGGTATGCATCAAACTCCTGTGGAGGATCGCGTGCCTTTTGTACTGTATAAAAAAAAGGCCACACATGTAGGAACTGAAATAGTAAATGAATCTATGGTTACACTTTTGTGGCTGGTCATGCCTAAAGCATACTTCAATTCTGTCATATTATAACACCAGGGCCTTCACAAACTGTTACCGACTTAGGGCCCGCTTAGCATAGCTCTAGCTCCGAGATCTATGTTGGATCTGTAGTTTGTAGAATAAATTATAGTGATTCAAATAATTTGATTTTAATCTAAAATATAAACGAAATGAGTCATGTAAATTCACTTAACACGCCTAGAGCTCTAGATCTAGGATTTCCCAGAGCTACAGGTGACCAACTCTAGGAAACCCTAGAGCTAAATCTCTGCCAAACAAGGCCTTACTGCACAACCATGGTCTTATTCTCTTTGCTACCAAGTGGCAGCTTGTATTTACTTCATAGTAACAGCTCCAGGGCTTTTGATGGTGCTGCTTTGTTTATTTGTAGATAATAGTAGCATACCTGTTTATAAAATTGCATTGCAATGTTTGAATCACACTGACATAACATGTCTACAAAATAGTTGCAATGTTAAATTACACTGCAATAGGATGTCTTTCTATCCTAAACGGATTTCTTTATTATATGCATAAAAAGTCTTATGTGTTGTCTGTCCATCTAGATAATAACCTTAAGTTCCAGGACTTATTAATGCCATATTGTGTAGATCTATGTGTATTCATCTACCATGCTTCTGAATGAGTGTTCCTAGGACATTTCACTTTATATGGCCAGTACCAGTGTACCACAAAATATGGTTAGAACCAGTTCTATCGTGATATTTCTTGTGTTCTTGACAAAATTGTTATATACTTCCTATAAGATACTAAAGAATCACTGTTAATGATAAAACAAGGGTGTTTTCATTTTTTCTCAAACATCTCTGTATTTTTTTTTCTACTGTCTATAGAGTAAAACTAATGTACGCTACTTGCATGCACACCTGCAAGCCTTTATTAAATACTAATTATTTTTCCAGTCCTTCGTATTTTCATTTGTTTGTGTGTTGGGAAGTGGTTAGAGTTCTTTCAATCATCAGGTGACAAAATGGTTATGTTTAATCATGCATGCTATCTTCCTGGCCCTCCGTTATGATTATTTGAGGCATTCAACTACTTGTAGTATCAGTGCATCACTGATGTATATATTGGTGTTGATGTTCGTCATCCAAGGTCAAATACATCCTGCTAGGTCATTCATTGCTAATTTGCATCTAATTTTGCTGTTGTCAGGATGGAAATGTTTTTCGGAAGCTTTCTCAGTGACTCAGGATCATCACAGAACCTTTTTGGCCATCCAGATGTTGAGAGATGCCCATTCCTGAGGAACATCAATGGAGCTACAACCTTTTCCTTCACTTCTGCTTTGCCAGTAGCTGTAAGATCTGCTTCCTATGACCTTTTGTTCTAGCAGAGAAATGTTATCGGTTCATCTGTTCCTTGACAATACATGCTTTTGTGCAGGCTCGAGGAGGCAAGGGTCCAATTTTTGAGGATGGACCAGGCTTTGAGTCAGCATTCAAGCTTTTCCATGGCCGAGATGGAATAGTTCCCCTTTCGGAAAGATCATATGTGACTGATGAAAACCGCAATGAGAGCATTGATGTCAAGACTGAACCTGCTCTGCCGTTTAATCCATTGGCTGCTAGAGCAGCCTCAATAAGTCTATCAGCATTTGGACCATTTGGCTTTGGCTTCTTCAATGGCAAGGGCAAAAAGCAGAACAAGAAGCCCAACAATCTAGATCAGTCCCACCAGAAGTCCAAGACACCAGATCAGTCTTCCATGAAAGTGTGTTCCAACGCTTCTTTTCTTCATTATATGTCTCATTCCATTTGCATCTGATGATACGTTATGACCATATTATTTGATTCTTTCCATCCTACCCAAGTTTCAATGTGTAGTGTTAATTATTTTACATTTCATCCAACTCAGAACATTCCTAGCTATCCATTACATTGCTATATCCAAAGGCGAGTGTTGATCAGAAAACCATAGCTATCTCATTCTGCTTGCTTTAATTTATTGGATCAGCGTTCTCATTCTCTTCCATGGGTTGTTTTTTCAGCAAAAAGGAGTCAACCCACCATCACATGAGGCTTTCAGCGATGAGTGGTTGGAAAATGGCCAGTGTCCACTTGCGCGGTCTTACCGGGCAATGAGTGGTGTTTTGCCCCTCGTCGCCAAGGCTTTACAGCCACCAGCTGGTATGAAGCTGAAGTGCCCACCTGCTGTGGTTGCTGCCCGAGCTGCCCTTGCACGAACTGCACTTGTGAAATCCCTGCGACCACAGCCCTTGCCCTCAAAGATGGTAGCCATTGCACTACTGGGGATGGCGGCAAACATCCCTCTTGGGGTGTGGCGGGAGCACACCAAGAAGTTCTCTCCTCAGTGGTTTGCAGCTGTCCATGCTGCTGTTCCGTTCATTGCAATGCTGAGGAAGTCTGTTGTGATGCCCAGGACTGCGATGGTGTTCACCATAGCAGCCTCTATTGTTGGCCAGACTATTGGTTCAAGGGCCGAGCGCATCCGCCTAAGGAATCAGGCGGCAAAGGGTACTGGTGATTCTTCAACAAATACTGCTATGTATCCAAACAAGAATGGGCATTGCAGCGACACTGAAGGCAAGGCATGGATCCTCTTGCGACGAAGATAACGGGCTCAGCTGCTAGGGGTTCTCCTGCACCAACCCCAACTATGTGCTTCTGATTGTGTTATGCGTGTGATTCACGCAAATCTCTGAAGAGATTATGCCTGAACCAGTTTATCTTATAGTGTCATGTAATTGCCTTGTGTCCCTGAAAACTGAGCTGCCCATGGGCAAGTGAAATAAGAGGTGCTACCGTAACAGTATGGTAACCCTGTTTGCTGTGTCGCTATGGTCGAGATTGATGTATGCATCTGTAATTTGATGCTGCTGTATTTCTATTTAAAAACATACCTTGTCCGATTAAAGAAAAAAGTCAGCATTGTGTTCAACTTTGAATGAACCGTCATGCAAGCAGTTTTGGGTGGTGTGTTGACTGAATGTACTGCATATATGGTTTGGTTTTGTGAATTTTAAACTCTTTCCTGATTCCTGGGAGCTGAAATGCAATACATGCAGACAATACCTGATCATATGTAGGAATTGAAATGCAATGCCTGATCATTTGCTTGCCACTTGCCAGTACTGGTATATGTCAAATTTGAGAAAGCAACAGGCAAAGAATGGTGCATCCAGGGCAGCACTGTAATTCTGCTGCCCCTCCAAATTTCCTTCCATTAACAGGGGCCTTTTCTGTCTGTTCGTGCAATTAGGCCCCCTCCGAATCTTTCCCTGTGTTCTTTGTAACAGGTGGATTACGATTTACTTGCTTGACTAGGGTAGGGCTTGGAAACAATTTGAATGTGTTGTGTTGTGTCTGAGCTTCAGTCACGACAGAGACCCATTGCTCTCGAACAATTTGAATGTTTTCTATGTAAGGAGAACCATTACATGCTTAGCTGTCCAAACAGCCGTCCGACCTCAGTCTCCAATGTGGATAACACCTGCCTTTACCTTTGCAACGATTCAGATCAGATTGTAACTTAATCGTGGCACCAAAACATGCGTCACAGAAATCCCAATTGCGTTTCTCAGCACAAATCTAGCCGCACACAGACCGCAGAAAATGTGGCGCTGCCGCGCTGGTGTGGGGTTAGCTGGACCACCCACGTGTGGAACGGACCGGACCGGACGGCTCCGGTCAAATATATCAGTGAGTTTTCACATGTTTTGTGCTCCTTCCCGAGTACCCCCGTTCCCGTGCACCGGCCGCACACGAAGTGGGTGGATACGACCGTCTTTCCTCCCCGAGTCCTGCTGCACTTTCTGCTCCCTTCACCAAGATGGCAAATGGAAACATGATTACTTTTTATTATGCGTATCTGCTACTCTCCGGTATTATGGGTCATGTTTTTGCATCCAAGCTTCCAGGAGCAGAAAACATCGCCCAATAATTGACTCGCTGGTAGACTTGCAGTGGATGGATCCTAGAGCTACAAGATCAGTTCGTACTAATGGGGTGTTCTGAACTCTCAAGGCAGGATTAGGTCCAGGGACCGACACGTGTGGGCCTCCAAATAGACGGAACAGTCACTAACGCGTCTGCTTTCTGCCTGATCCTGCGCCCACCTGAATGATCCGAATAAAAAAAAAGGGTCTGAATATTCGCAAACTAGATGTTCGACATACGATAGATGGTCCACATGTGTAATCTTCTCATGGAAAGGCGGCTTTCAAAGACGGCATGAGGCCACGGACAATAGAAAATGACGAGATCCGCGTTCTTCCTCCTCCTTCCAGTGCTTTTGAATTCCTAGCTAGCCCAGATTTTTTTTTCATTCCGCCCGTACGTGTAGAACGTTGAACCCCACCGACGATCACACTCACACGTACGTTTGGATACTGTCAAAATCAACACCATGAGATGAGAACCGTTAATTAATTGGCATGGGCAAGCCCGGTGAAATTTCTACTTCTGGCTATTTCCCAACTCTATCCTCTACCTTCTCTCTGCCTTCCGGAGCACGTAACAGATAATAATAATACAAAAAAGAATCCTTGAAAAGTTAGAAGTCAAATCCGCTCACAACATGGCGTCATAGACTCACGACTTATTTTTAATCTCTTGTCACATCAGATGTTTGGTACCAATTAAATAAATTATAAATATAATTTATATTATAAAATTAATTACAGCGTCATGTAGTACTTCACGAGACGAATCTATTAAGTCTAATTAATCCATCATTAACATGTGTTTACTGTAGCACCATATTGTTAAATCATAGACTATTTTATATCAATAAATTTGTTTCGCAAAATAGTCTTCAGCTGATAAATTAGTTTTATAAATAGTCTATATTTAATACTTCTAATTAGTGTCTAGATATCCGATGTGACAAGGACTTTTTTTTTAGTCCACGTAACCAAGCCGGCTCTTGCTTTTCCTCCTTTTCATTATTCGCGAGTCGTATCCATATCCACCTGCTGCTTCTCGATGTGACGGTAATGCTTGGCTACTTGCTCCAGTAACCCTCCCTCCCTCCAATCCCAACAAACACAGCCAACTACTCCATGAGCAGGCAGAGTACTTGCCGAGTACTGTATGTCACGATCAGTAGTCCAGTACCACCAGCCGTTTCGCGTCAGGCCCGTCCGGATGTATCCTCGCATCGCATCGGCATGCCCGCATGACGACATGCACATCCACATCAAATCTACTAAGTACTGTATAGATGGATGAAAAGCCCAAGTTGACTCGTCCCAGTGTCATCAGCTAGCCGATCTGCTATCTTCTATCTAGAATCCAGATCCTGTTTCCTGTGTGTGTTTCTGATCGAGTTCTGACCAAAAAAATATCTTTGGAGAAGCCAGAGAGAACACTCCACGAACTCGCTTCGCGGACTCGTACTCTGCTTCCGGCCCAAGAAAAGCCCTCAGGCTGAACGCAGCGCTGTCCTCTACCGAAGCCTGCAGGAGGCAAAACAACGCACCGCATGCGCCATGTCTCTTCGGTATACAATCGAATGCCTCATGCTACGCTAATCATAGCGAGAGTTGTAGACGTGCGGTATGCGCGTGTCAGAAGAGCCTAGACAGAGAGCAGAGTGCACAGCAGAGAAAGAGAAGAGAGTACACGCGTGGGTCCCATAAGTTTAATTAGTAAAAAATATTATAACTCACAAATCAATCAACCAAATTAAATTTCGATTACACCATTAAATTCGTATCAATAAATCCTTCCAAACAAGATCTCACATGAATATATTTAGATAAATTTTGTTTATAATAATGTGGACCCTACTATTATCAGTTGACATAGAATATGTGATATAAAGGATGATGGATGCGGAAGAAATATGTATAGAGGAAAAAAATTCGCTGACTAGAATAAAATATTTCTTTTATAGAATAAATATAGAGGATAAAGAGTGCGGATAGTCTCACGACAACCCAGCGAACCGAAGCTACATCCTACAGCCAGCCGAGCGGAATTCCGCGTCGTTTTTTTTCTTTCTTTTTTAACAAAAAAAAAACTGTCTGTCGGCTGCCGCACCCGCACGCACAGGCCAAGTGGCGGCGGCGGCTCGTCAGCGCTTGTTGCTTGGCCTCGCCTCGTCTGCTTCGCGCATCCGCGCATCACAGCTTACGTACGTTACGTCCGCCGCCGCGGCCGCCGCCGCCGTGCCGGGTGTGGACTCGCGGGTGGGTGGGCCGCGGCCGACGTGGTCCGCTCGCCCGCCGCGCACGAAACTTACACCAAACCATGCGGATGCGGTGTTCTGGACTGGCTGGTAAATTACGCCGACGGATCAGGTCGCGCTCGCAGTTCGTCAAGGCCGGGCTCCATGCTCCTCGATCTCCTAGCTAAGCTAGCACCGCACCGTCTTCTGCCGTGAAGCAATGGTCGCCGCACTTTCGATCCGTCAAGATATGCACGTACGTACGTACACTCACGGAGTGGATAGTCAAGATTGGATATCCACGTACGTGTGCAAGCGCGCGACGTACGTATGTACGCTCGCACGTACACACAATGACCCAAGCGGGTCTATTGTCGATGGTGAACGAGTACTCCAACTAACCGATCATCCATACGCGAATGCCGACTGATGTGTGTGCCTTCTTCACGAAACTGCCATGGTAAGGTGAACGTTCCCGGCCGTGCACGTACCGACGTACGTCAGTAGATCGTTCCGAAGCGGCCGGTGGAAATAAAGTGCGCAGATAAAAAGAGAGAGTGTATGCAGGGTCGCGAGTTCCTGCGACGCCGCGCCATGGCCAGGAATCCAGGATGATCGAGCCATATGCATCTGAACACGGCCGAGTGTCTACCAAAAATTTGCTTCTGGACGCGTGGCAAGGCACGCAACACCACCTAATTCACCATGTGTTCCGATCCGAGGCGCGCGCCACGGGTGACGACGACCAAGTGAGTGGGCCGGATAATAACGTAGTACGAGTGCGACCGCGTCACGTTTCTTCGTGTCCACGCCTCGTCACATCCAAGCGGCCGCTGGGCAGCTGCTGGCCAGTTCGCACAAGCCCTGACGTGAACGCCTCTATCATCACAGATACCCCCTGCCCTGCCCAGTCACCACACACACGCATACACACGATCTCTCACAAGCAAGCGCGCTCGACTCGGTTTATATATGAACACGTTCGTGCGCGTGCGTAAGGCTGGAATTTTAGCTCGCTGCTTATATTGCGATACTATACAGTACAATATAATATAAAGGAGGAGAATCGAATCGTCGGCAAACGTCGGTTGATCGACCTCTCGATGGTCATGACGCATACGAGACACGAAGCGGAGGAGAGCAAGGAGATGGAGGGCCTCCGGGCGGACGCCAAGGCGCTGCTCACGCTGTCGTCTGCTTCGGCAATGGGCGGCGGCACGCCGCCGCAGCCGTCCTCGGCCGCGGCGCGCAGGGCCATGGCGGCCGAGGGCGTGTTCGAGTGCAAGACGTGCAGCAAGCGCTTCCAGTCGTTCCAGGCACTCGGCGGGCACCGCACCAGCCACACGCGGATGCAGGCGCGGACGATGCTCAGCGACACAGCGGCGGCCGCGGCCGAGAGGGAAAGGGCGCGGGTGCACGAGTGCGCCGTCTGCGGCCTCGAGTTCTCCATGGGCCAGGCGCTCGGCGGCCACATGCGTCGCCACAGGGGCGAGGCGCCGCCAGCCGCGCACGACGACGACCCCGCGGCGCAGCCGGCGGACCAGGACATGCCGGACCTCAACTTGCCGCCGTTCGACGGCGACGACGACGGCCTCGCCAGAGGCGAGGGCCAAGGTCCGCAGCAGCCGGATGATGATCGCGGCTCCGAGCCTCAGCTGCTCAACCTGCTTGTATAGCGTAGCGTGAACAAACAGATGCGTGCGTGCGTGGTGATTAAAATAGTTGTAAATGAATGGTGTGCGGATTAAATTTTGGAAACTGGACTGAACATGAAATGCGATTCTTGGATGACTAACTCAGTTTCATAGGTTGTTCGTGAATTTAGTTGATTCAATTCATTTGTTTGTGTGTAAATATAGCGTGTAAATGCATGGAAAAAAATCGGGTGCCTAGAGCTTCCAAAACACTTTAAATATTGCTTAGTCTGATTCTTTTTCTAAGTAAGTAATAAAAGATGTTCTTAATTATTATAGCGTTGTTTAAAAATTTACCTCTTTTGCTTCGATTTTAGCTTTATAGCTTTGTTACCAAAAGAGAAAAGGAACCTACACATATAAAACGATTTCACTCAATTCATCTTATGTCACTTCATTTTTTATCAACCACGTATAAATTGTAAAAGGGTGTAGCTCATAAAATTGTAAAGCTAGCTGTGTTCATATACTAGGTAGATATATTAGGTCGATTAAATTCATTTGTTGTAAGTAAAAATATTGATACAGTTTTTTTGAAACAAAATATTTTTACATTATCTGCAGCTTGTTGCGTCAATTGGTGGTTCAGTGAGATTTCTTGTTTTTTACTAGCATCTCTCCTCTCTAGTCAGTGCCGCGTGAAACGTTTCCCATGCAAAACTCGCAGCAAAGCTGGGAATTTGTAATCAGGCTACCGGGTCTTTATTATGAAACTATGATGTGCAACGAAAGTTCATCCAGACTTCGAGAAAGCCGAAAAGTCCAACCACCTTAAAACTGGGCCGTTCCAGGTTTCTGGGAATGTATTCCAGCCCAACCATTGCTCTTGAATAGCTGGGCCGAACGTTTTAAACTCTGGGTTTCGCAGGAACTTGTGGCAACTTGGAACCACCGGTATTCAGACGCATATAAGCTCTTTGTTTTGCTTTGTTTTGTTTTGTTTTGTTTTGTTTTGGATAAGGGATCGATAAGTTCCTTGTTGAGTGCAACAAGCCACAAGCCACAAGCCACAGCCCACAGCACTGGTGACGGTATCGACTTGTCACTCATATGGTCTTCCCCAAGATTGTCACCGTTGCAAGCTAGAAGTACTGTACTGTACTTACTAATCACGATGTACACACTGCTACAGCCCCAAATGAGTCGCGGAAGAGATTGAGATGGTGTGAGGGGATCAGAGGACTGATCACATCGTGGGGACCGTGCTAGTTTGGAGGCAGACAAATTGTAATTGCAGGGCCAGACCTGTCTGATCAATCATCAGCTTATTCTTTTTGCAATAGCACCAAAAAAAATTTACCGCCACACTGAAGAACCTCTCCCCCAGTCCCCAGAGAAATGAAGTGACACAATCGAGTACAGTACTGTACTGCTTTGCCCAGATTCTACATATCCAATACTGGGGTCTCCGGGAGGAATCGGAGGACGGGGAGTAATCATAGCATAACGCATTGGCACCGTGCTACCATGTACTGCATCTATGCCATCACGATTCACGGCAGCAGCACGGCCCGGGATCATCACGCGCGTATACTCTACGGTACAGTACGTGAACATGCGAAGAATAATTTACCCATTAGCAGAAGAGAATCAGAATATCAGTTCACTAGGCAGTAAAAAGTTGAGACAACGAGGCAGACAGAACACGTATTAACATGAGAGTTGTAGCTCACACGGAAAATCAGAGGCATTCAGCAATCAGCATCTAAACAAGCAGACGGCATCAAACTGAAACTACAGGACACCTATCTCCTGTTCCCGACGCAAGAAAGAAGCAGCCACATACTGTAGGCCGGCGCCAGGTCGCCGTTTTCGCCGCGGAACAAGCTAAGCTCATCGATCGCCGGACGAACGACGGCCATACGCTAGCACGTCATCCCTTATTATTCCCCTGCGCGCTGCAGGAGATGACCAGGTAGCCGTCTTTCTTGCCCTTGGGCTTCCGCGGGATGCAGCGGTCATGCAGGTCCCCGGCCTCCTTTGCCAGCTCCAGCTTTATCACCCTGCCATGTGTATTCAGTATTCAGCACGGGCTCTGATCATATAATCATCGTATCACTATCTCATCATCACCATTCTCGTACGTCGCACATGGCAGCAGTGTAGTAGGGCTATGTACAATTTCTTATTTCTAGGCACTCGTGAATGCAGGTTGTTCAGAACCCGATTAGGGCTCATATCTGGACCACGTACTGCTTCAAAGTTCAAAGCAAAGGTTTGAAATGACTGACAGAGCCTGCTGTTACAAGCTCACATCAGTCATCAGGTTACTCTTTCAAAGAACAAACCGTGCAGTAGTACTAACCAGTTTATGAGTAGCTTCAGACTAATCCTTCTGAAACGTAGAGCGTACGCGCGCCAAAAGCGGCCCAGCCGCTCGGGGATTTGGTGCTCCTGCTCCCGAGCCTATTCGCCCAGCTCGGCAGCTCGCACGGAACAAGAACAGGTCCCGGGCAAGAATTGAAGCCCCCCGGCCGTTCCTTCCTGACGAAATTCTCTACCCCGTTGCCCGTTGCCGACTTGGCGTGGTGCCTGGTGCGCGACAGCTCCGCGAGACCTACATCTATTTATGGAGGTGACCACTGCTCGGGCGTATCTTGCGCGTACGGCAATGGCGTGGTGGGTTCAGCATCAGCTGCGGCCATGGGCGAGCCAGAGCCTTAACTCCCGACTAGGACAGCAGGCTGGGCTGGTTCAATGTAACAGTGGCAGCTCCTGCTGGCATGTGACTATGAGCGAGCGTAGCGGCGTCTCGCGTAAGCGACGGATCAGTTTCCTTTCCGGCGCGCCTGCCACTCGCTGCGCCGTCGCGTCAATGATTGCGAGAGGGATGGGTTGGTTTGGTTGTTCCTTAGGAGTATTACTTACCTCTCCGCGTTGTACGACGACGACCGCCGGAGAACGGCCAGGTCCTGGGACGACGTCACGTCGTCAGCCGGCGAGCGCTTTGCGGTCTCGATGATGCTCCCGCTAAAGTACTCCTTGTCCTCCACGATCTTCGCGCGGTACGACGGTAGCTCCACGGCCGCGGACGCCGGCGGGCGAGGAGGGCGGCGTGCGCGGTGGTGGTGGTGCGCGCGCGGCATCACCGGGGAGGCGCGCGCGTCCCGCACGGACACGGACCCGCACGAGATGAGCTGCATGAGCACGGACGACGCCCTGGCCCTGCCGCTGTCGCTGACGGCCGCCACCACGCGCCCGTCCGCCTTGATCAGCGCCTCCAGCGTCTCGGGGCTCGTCGACGCCGTCGGCGGCGACGTCTCCGCCCTGCTCAGCTCCTCCTGCGCGGCGGGAGCCGCCAGGACGCGCCTCTGGCCGTGACCGTGACCGCGGCCGCCGTCCTCGGTCTGCGTCGCGGCGTCCGCGGCGCGCTCCTCGACGCCCTTGTACACCACGTACTCGCCAAGGTCTGCCGCGCTGGCGCTCTTCGTCCGGTGCGCGTGCGCCGGCCTGCCGTGCGCCTCCCACCTGGCAGAGGACGACGAGGTGGGCGTCTCGTGCGAGCCGGACGACGACGAGGACGCGGCCGTCGCCGCGTCGAGCAGCGCCGGCTGCACCGGGTGCAGGCGCTCCGTGCCCTTGAGCACGTACTCCCGGCCGACCACCGGGTGGATGTAATCGTCGTCCGCCAGGTCGTGCCACACGAAGCCGTTCCGGTAGCTCCTGCATTGCAGCGAAACCGCATGTCACGTCGTGGTGCACCACACCAGTTTCCACTTTGCAGCATTGACCAAAACGAGAGAAGAGAAGACGACCCCAACCTCTTGGACGCCCATGAGTACATGCGCGCCATCCCTTTGCCTCTCAGGGCGTCGAGCCGGTCGATCACATCTGCGCACACAAACGTAACGGCAACACAGAGCAGAACGCTGAGCGCCAGCCATTACAGCGGAAGGCAAAATGCGGCGCAAGGAAAGCATTCGTATCGTACCTCGGAGGTAGATGCCGTCGGGGCAGGAGAGAGCGACTTCCATGAAGTGCGGGTGCTCGAGGTGCCCGTTCCTCGCCAGGTAGTAGACGACCGCCGCCCTCGCCGGGCGCGACCTGGGCGGCCTTGGCGGCGCGGCCATCTCGGGGCTCCTGGGCTCCTGCTCCCGCCACTGCAGCCTCGCCTGCTCCGCTCTCGCCCTGCTGCCCGCCACCACCACCGCCATGCTTTACCAAACCGGCGGCCGCGAGAGCTCTTAATCTGTCACTGGAGTAGAACGAAGCTAGCGAGCTCGTAGTAGTAGCGATTAAATGGCGCGAGTGCGACACAAGGGAAGGTGCAAAAAGAAAGGACTCAGAGGCGCAGCGCACACTGCGACGCAGGCATTGAAACCGTGCTAGGACCAGCTGCACTGCAACCGTAGTGATGTGTCTGTCACTGTGTGTGGCTTTCTGTGTGTACACTAACCCGAAGTGAGACTGTGGAGCCTGTGATTGTGAAAGGCAACTGAGAAGAAAAAAACAGATTGGTAGGAAAAGCTCTGCTTGATCTTGTTGTTTTCTCCTTGGTTCCCTCTTTGGCTGTTGAGGTCAACTAGCTGCTGGTGCAGTGCATTTAGTCAGGCCGTCCTGGCGGGTTAATTGCTGCTATGATGGGAAGTGCTGCTGCTAGTACTTATTAACAGGAGCTTAATTACTGTCGGTGTTGACTAGCTAACGAGGCTTGCCGGGTTGCAAAGACTTTTCTAGGAAGGTGAAAAAAAAATGGTAGCTGGTTTAGCGCTGTCAGTGAGTAAGTACGTACTAGTACTACAGAGCAATTTGTTTTAAATTGCGGCTTTGACTCACGAGGCCCACACCACACCACACACACGCCTGGGGGCTGGGGCATGGCGAGTCGACGCTGACCAGACGTGCCGGCGAGTCAAGGCCAGTCCATGGCTCCCCGCTGGTGCACTGTAAAAAGTGTGTAGTACCTCATGCTTAAGGCTCCCTCCCAGACCGTTCCAAGTTTCCAACGATTTGTTTACTGGCTCTACGTTCTGCTTTGATGTCTGATGCCTATCTGTGCTGCGCATACAGAAAATAATAATCCTGTGATGTGCATCATGTGAGAGGATCGAGCACGGGTATGCCGCGCTGATGTTGGTAACATTTGGAAGCATTTGCGTGCAGTGGAAGGCTGCAATCCCTGTCCTGCCCACTTGGGTGCCTCCGAGTTCCAACCCCGCTGCTCTCCGTGCGTATGCATGCATGGGATGGGAGAAGTTTTTTTTTCGATGAAATAAAAATTATATTATATAATAGCTGGGTACATCAACATATTACAAACACTAGATATATCCAGAAACTGATTTTCATCTAAAATATACTCACGCCGTGAAAAGTTCAAAATCTCAAAACTAAACATTTTTGACGCTTCGTATAGATAACCGCACAGGCAAATACTCGGCACCAGCAATAGCGGCAAGCCTGAGAACAGATAACCAACGGACGGCCAACATTCCTGTAGGTGGAATTGAAGATCTTTTTCTTCGTGTCTTCCTTCTTGTTCTTTCTGCCACCGAAGAATGAGGAAGACTGATTTGAAGTATATTTTCCCTAGTCTTTCATTGTGGCCAGATCTAACCACAACAAAACGAAAAAAAGACCGGAGAAAATTATTCCATGGTGGCGACGTCATCTCCGCCTTGATGCCACCGTCCGGAAACAAAGATCTCCATGTCGTCATGTCGATAAAGATGGTGACGCCGAAGTTGTCGTCCTCGTCTTCAACGAAGCCGTCATGGAGAAAACAATTCCACCATTCTCCTTCACCATGGTCGGAGAAAAGGAGAAGGAGGATATAAAACTCCAATACTAAGAACTTTGGCATGGAGAAACTCTAACCCTAAGGACTCGATCTACTAGAGAAACTTGTTAAAAACAATGGATCCCCGCTCCCTTCAGCCCTGACGAGATACCGGAGGTGAAGGGAGGGACCAGCGATGGTGGCCGGGGGAGGACGCGCGGCGGCGGCGGCGGCTCACTCCCGAGCGATAGGTCGATTTTTGGTTATGGGATGGGAGAAGATGGGACGACAAATATTACTAATCCGAGGCACGTGATCGAGAGGGGAGGGGCCACCACAGACCATGCTTAATGTAATCATAGGACCGTTCAATGCCCAGTGGCCCACTCGTCAGCGGCTCCCTGGGCAGTTGAAGAAATCACATTAACCACCAGACGGAGTACAGTATTTACTGGCGCGGGGGACAGGCGGTGAGGACAAGCGGGAGGCTCCACCGGCTACGGGGTGAAGACGGCGGCAATGCCGCGCCAGGTGCGGAAAGCTAGAGCGCACGACGGGCGGGCGGCGACACCGGGGGGACGGGGAGGGCAGCTACCGGCGCGGGGGATCGCGACTGCGTTTGACCCACGGAGACGGAGACGAACGGGACGGTGCGGACGCGCCAACGCGCCGGCCGCCGGGGGCCGTTCGGGCATCGAGATCCGCGCGCGGTTTCGTCGCCCCGCTCTCCCGCGTGTTGCGTTGCGTGAGCTTGTCATCGCCTTTTTCACAGAAATCCTCGCTCGTCTTTACCGCACCCCGGTAAGCGTAGCGCACTGATTAACCGCCGTGGCTAGTTGAGCTTTCTGTCAGGCGAGCAATCGATGGCTCGCGTTCACGTCGCAGCAGCCGGTGGTATGGTATTCTGCCCGGAACCGGAAGCTCGTCGTACTGGACGCCGACGCATGTTTCTTCTTTAATTTGGATGGCAGATTTGGCGGAGCCAACGATGCTTTGGTCGGTACTCCTGCGTTGCCTTATGGCTGGCATGTGATTTAGAGCTTGGGGGAAAAAGTCCACATCCGTCTCCAAGTGCAGGAAAACACCAGAGTTATTATTGTTTATAGTGCTAGCTAGAGCTGGAAGCTTGTGCATGGCGCGGGTCTGCAAAACCGAGCAGTGAACGCGTCGGAAACATGCAACGTGTCGTCCGATCTTTGCTAGCAGGAGTTTTTTTTACAACACTCTGTGCTAGTAGATAGAGTTTAAGAGCTGCAGAAACCGATGATCGAGGCCTCGGCCCGAACAGAGCACCGGTCGTGCACCGTCGTGGAGCTCGATCGAATCGCCAGGGTCACGGAGAGTGTACTCTTGCCGCTCATCCGTTTGCTTTCTGCGGCTGCGCTCCTTTTCTTCGCGTACCGCGTCGGTCCAGGTCCAGCGCACGCCGCCGTGAAGAGAGATCGAGGACGGGAGGGATGGGAATGGGATTGGTTTTCTTCGATGTGGTCCGGTGCAGCAGTTGCAGAGAACATGCGTCAGCCGCACACCGTTGGAGCCGGAGATTATAGTGGAGGTTCGGACTTCGGACGGGACAACATGCGAATAGAGAGTACTAGTCCCGTACCGTTCCGTGGTGAGTTGAGATCACTCAACTACTTTTCTGGTTGTTCTGTTTGGGCCAAGTGGTCTACGCAAACCACGTCTAGCTAACAGCGGCCCGAAGGCTGAAACGCAGTAGGAGTCTGGGACCGATGGGTGAAGTGAGCCAAGGCCCACGAACCCCCATCCAAACACCCGTCGTCAGGCAGGCCGAGCCCACTCGCAAACCCCTCGCTCACAACCCTCGCCACCGCCGGCCGCCTGCTCTTCGCCGCCGTCGCCATGGGTAAATTCCGCAAGCTTGGCCGCGATTACTCCCACCGCCTCTCCATGCTCAGGTCTTGCTTTTAACCCACGTCAACGCCTCGATCCTATGGCTCTAGCCTCCACGTCGCCTTGCCACTGACCTCTGGATTTGTCTCCTTGGCAGGACGATGGTGTCGCAGCTGGTGAAGCACGAGCGCATCGAGACCACCCTCGCCAAGGTACTTTCTTTCGCGTACCGGCATTTCTTCGAGCAGGGGCGTGTAGTGGGCGGGCAGGATTTGTGTTCGAGGAGGGGGTGATCGTTGAATGCGTTTGCTTTGTCGTGGTTCGTTTCAGGCGAAGGAGGTCCGGCGGAAGGCGGATCAGATGGTGCAGCTAGGGAAGGAGGTAATCGCAACACAAGCCCCCTGATGCTTATTAAATTCCGCCGTTAATAAAATTCTACCTTGAAATATCGAGGCATTTCGTGGTATCCACGAATCTATGCAGGGTAGTGGCTGTAAACAACCTGCAATCATTTTTGCGATGTATGCGTATAGGTTAGAAGTATTTGTAAAGAGAAATCAGTGTTCCTATATTTGGCCGCTGCTGCTTCTCAGCGGCCAGTAGGATTCACCTCTACAATTCATATTTGGAGATGCTTCTCCACATGGCCTGTATGCATTGCTGCCTGAATTGGAGTTGGACACTATTGGCCACTGATTGTCTGGTTACAACTTTAGAAATAATGCTTCCTGTCTATTTGTTTGACACTCTGATTCATTGAGATCTCAATGGACACTTATAAGTAGTTTCTTTTCCAGCTCTTCTGAAGCAATGCAATGTTTTAAGCCAACAGACCAACACCTTTGTTTTAATCGAGTGTGCAGGCCAGCATATTTGTTTCTGGCATGAAACTTAGCATCTTTTTCTCTCAATGCTAATTTGTAATGTAGGATCCAATAACCCTAACATCCTAGGACCCATTTGGCATGGCTCCAGATTCGGATTCACTTTGGAATTTATTCCAATTCACCTTGAAATAGTGGCGGATCGTGGGGATTAAACAAGGGGGAACCAAATTGTTCAGTACAAATCAAAACATAGAAAAAAAGATACCGCTTCAATCTAGTTTTCGTAATACCTTCTCTTATTAGAGAATTAGTAATTGTGTTCAGCAGAGGAAACATAGCAATGTATCAAGTACTAGCCTTTTTTCTCTTCGCAATTTACAGTCCTATCTCATGGATTAAGTTAATGGCAAATAAATATATACAGAGACAGGGGGGGGGGGGGGGGGCACAACTGCCCAGGTTCTCCTCCAGTGCCCTGAAAGTGTTTCTTTGATGAATCAATTCAGCTGTGCAATCGTTTGAATAGCTGGTTGGGTTCTATTTCTTAAAAGAGAGGATAAATCAACCAGCGACCGCATTCCTTTTCCATCATCTATGTGAAGGGTGGCAAGAAATTGAATTGATTCACTGGCTGCATGGGAGACCTCGGTAAGCAGCAGGGTTCCTCATAATGAAGGTCAAGCTTGGCATGGAAGGGAACTCAGTGCAGAGGGCAAGCTTGCCATGCATGGGAGCTCAACGCGGAAGGCCAACTCACCGTGGGAGAGATCAGCGTGGAGGAAAGCTTGCTGTGAAAGAGAGCTCAGCATGGAGAGCAAGCTTGCCATCGAGGAGGAGGTTGGCACGGAGGGGAGATGGGACCAGTATCTCAGCACAAAGATAGGGAGCTCACATCCGAGGAGGAGCTTCCCAACAATGGCGAATCGCCAAGGAGGGCCAACCGTAGCAACAGGGGATAATGTGGTCGGTGAACAGATGGATTAGTCGCACGTGAAATGAGGTTTGACTGACTTGCCTCATGTGTGCAAAATGGCGAATCAATTCACTGTGATTCCCATATGGAGCTGACGGAAGAAAAGGCATTTGACAGGGATTTGCTGGTTTCTCAAAGGAATCAGCGGCAAGAATCTGTGTCAAAGGAGCCCTTGGTCATGGATTAAACTTTTTTGTGGACACCCAGTAGTCCTAGATATGTTATTCTTTTGTCAGAAACAGAAAAGAAATTGCCCAGAGGTGTATGCAATAGGCATATGATTTAGAGCGTATGGCCTTCTTTAGAAGCTTATTTGCAACTCAAACTTATTTTTGGTGAATTGATGTCGCGAAGCTAACAATATAGAAACTTATATCATATATTGCACGATATGTAGGGTACTCAGCATGCAGCAAGACGTGCCGCTGCCTTTGTTCGGGGTGATGATGTTGTTCATAAGCTATTCACTGAGCTGGCCTATCGCTACAGGTAATCTATTTTACCTACACATGGATTCACAAAATTTAGTGTTTCTGCATTTGATTTGTTACTAGCCCTATTTCAGAATTGATGTGATGTTGCCATTTTGATATCTGAAATAGGCAATAAGGCATAAGGTGAACAACTATAGTACAGTATTTAATGTATATTCCAGAACCTTAGTTCTAGCAATAATATGGAGAATTTGGCATTAAAAACTTTTACTATTCATCTAAAAGTTGTATAATGATTGGTATTTGGAAGCAGAGTGGATTGGAACTAATTGTGTATTTTATATTCCAGAGACCGAGCTGGCGGATACACAAGAATGTTGAGAACCAGGATACGTACTGGTGATGCATCAACAATGGCATACATCGAGTAACATTCTTAATCTATATTTCTTGGAGACCAGCTTTACCCATACAACTTCTCACATGGTGTTATAGTTTGGTGCATATTGCAAGTTCATTGTTCCTTGCTACTTCCTTTAGTTAAAGGAGCGGACTATATATTTCTAAACTAGTACACCCTCTGTTTTTAAATATATGACGTTTAGGACAAGCTAATTAGTTTATTTTAGCATGTTCTAAACGTCATATATTTAGAAAATGGAGGGAGTCATTGGCTTTGCTTGACATTGTTACATCCAAATATAGTTCAATATGAATCAGACTGCAGTAACCCATCAAATGACATATAGCAGATTCCTCGTAGTCATGTATTTATCCGTTTATGTCGTATGCAGGTTCGTGGACAGGGAGAATGAGCTTCGAGAGCCCAAACCTGCAACGCCGCCGCCGCCCCAACGAGTTCCTCTTGATCCATGGACCAAGTCACGTGCTAGCCAACAGTGGGCTGGACCTAAAATCACCAAGACCGAATCAGACGGCTTATGAGCTAGTATATCTATGCTCCGTAGAAAGTTTTAGTTATTTTGCTCGAGTCGCAGGAGATTTTTTTTTCTCTGGAGATAACTGCCGGTAGAATAATTCAACGTCACCAATTGAAGATTGCAAGGCTGTCCACAGAGGAAGTTTGGAACGAGAGTGATGTATCTCTGTTTTGCTTATTGCAGTTGTAAACAGATCTGACTACATATTCGCATTCGTTTATGCATCAATCCACCACTGATGTGTCCGTGGATCGTTATCGCACTGCTGTCTTTCACTTTCAATATATCATGTGGATTTCCACAAACCTACAATGCACTCAAGAGACAAGAGGCCCTAACCGCGGAGTCAGGATTATCTCAATAACACCAAGGCAAGGAGTCATGGAGTAATCGAAGGCAAGTCCCCAAGTCCTTGCTCCCAAGGGGCCAGGAAAACAAGGCAAGGTGGTGTATGTATCAGATGTAGGACAACAACATTTCTTCCGCTAAAATAATTTACAACAAGCCGGCTCGTCAGCATCTAGTAATCCCCCTTAACCCAAACAAAGACTGAATCATTGCTCCCGTGATTTTCAATTCCTATTTCCTACCAAAGTTGCATTTATCGGAATGCAATAAAGAAAAGATCGTAGGCCAAACACACTTTGTTTTTGCTGAAAAGGAATTGTGCAAGCCACACAAGAAAGCATATCGAGACCAGTCCTTCCAGCCTAGAAAAGTAACATTGGATCTAAATTCTTCGGTGCAGGTTTTTTTGTAGTAGCAGAATGCATGGATTCAGAATTTCATACAAGAACTATCATAGTCTGTTACCTTTATTTTTTCCTTCCTACTCTGCCTAATCCCACTATACTGCAGTGCTAAGCAATGAGCCACTGATCTGGTTAATGGATTTAGTTATTATATAAATATGAGAAACACAGAAAGCCAATAGAGAACAGACTGAAACCAGCACCACCAATTTGACTGATGCAAAAGAGTCTGCTCCAAATAGACCATCCCGGCCTCCAAGACCAGGCCCGCGGCGTCGGCCTCCACATCGGCGGCGGCGCACGCGCACTGGTTACCGCCGCACTCCGCCGCGGCGCACCCGCACCCCCAGTACGTGTACGTCGAAATCCTGACGGGGCTCCCCATCACCCCTGGCCCAACTCATCATGTGGTAGTCGCGCAGCGCCCAGTGCCCACGACGCACTTCCATGTCACTCGCCCGCAACTTGCTCGACGGAATGCCGCACCGGAACGTCGTCTCTGCCACGGCGGCCATCGGCGCGCTAACCCGGCGCGGCCGACACCGCGACGCCCTCGCACTGTTTTCCCAAGTGCTCGCCGACGGCGTCGCGCCCAACGAGTTCACCTTCGCTACCGTCCTGCGCTCGGCCACAGCTCTTCGAGCCCCGCGCGTCGGCGTGCAGCTCCACGCCTGCGCTGCCAAGCTCGGCCTCTGCTCCAACGTCTTCGTGGGCAGCACCCTCCTCGACCACTACGCGAAGATGGGCGCCATGAGGGAGGCCCAGGGCGCGCTCGATGACACCCGCGAGCCAAATGTGGTCTCCTACACCGCCCTGATTGCCGGTTTGCTGAAGAATGGGATGTTTGATGAAGCAGACCGATTGTTCCGGCGCATTCCAGAGAAGAACGTGGTCTCCTGGAACGCGATGATCGGCGGGAGCAGTCAAGCCGGTCTCAGTGAGGAGGCTGTCAATCTGTTCCTCGAGATGTGCCGAGGAGGCGTCACACCGAATGAAAGCACCTTCCCCTGCGTGCTCACTTCTGTTGCCAATGCAGGGGCGCTTGGCGTTGGCAGAAGCGTTCATGCGTCAGCCATCAAGTTCTTGGGCAAGCTTGACGTTTATATAGGCAATTCTCTTGTGAGCTTCTATGCCAGGTGCGGTAGCTTGGAGGACAGTGTTTTGGCTTTCAAAAAGATGGATCGGAAAAACGTGGTCTCCTGGAACGCACTGATCTGCGGGTATGCACAGAACGGGAAGGGGCAGGAGGCTTTGAATGCTTACAGGATGATGAGAGCAACAGGCCTCAAGCCAAATAATGTCACTGTTCTCGGCTTGCTGTTTGGTTGCAACCATGCTGGTCTGGTTGATGAAGGCTATGCATTGTTCAAGACTGCTGAGATGGAGCAACCCGGCATACTGAAACCTGAGCATTATGCTTGTGTAGTTGACCTACTATCTCGTGCCAAGCGGTTCGACGATGCCAAGAGGTTTCTTGAGGAGGTCCCGTTTGAACCAGGCATTGGGTTCTGGAAGGCTTTGGTTGGGGGCTGTCAGATTCACTGGAACAGGGAGCTGGCTGAGAGCGTAGCAAAGCGCATTCATGCATTGGATCCAAAGGACACATCTTCCTACATTCTTCTGTCAAATGTTTACTCTGCGTCAGGAAGCTGGCAAAGTGTGTCTATGATCAGAAGGGAGATTAAGGAGAAGGGGCTGAAGAGGATCACCGGCTGCAGTTGGATTGAGGTCCAGGGCAAGGTCCATGTCTTCTCCAATGGAGATCGTAGGCATCACCAGAGTGATGAAATTTATTCCATGCTTGAAGCGTGTTTTTATTTCATGGAAGATGAACCTGAACACTCAATTGTGTGATAATGACAAATCAGTATCCAAGAGGTTATTGGTAAATTTGTTTGCTTGTCATCGTCTTTTAAACCTTACTGTTTATTAGGAACACAACCAGACCAGACAGCACTAAACCTCAATCCCAACAGCAAAGGAAAGCTGCAAGTTCCTGCCCTAAAGACGAGAACAAACAAAAATGAGCCTCCTGTTAGGTGCATGGTGCCACAAATCGTTCAAACTCCGAAAACAACACAAAGCTTGGCCCTGTTCTCTTGCTTTTTTATGATAGATTCAGCTAGAAGTCCATGAGCACAAATTAATTTGTCCAGACCAGATGAATAATGAAGACTGACCCTGTTCAAATGAACAATGAAAATTGGCCCCGTGCCAAATATTGCCACAAATCAGGCGTAAACCCGAGCACATCACATCGTCCAGGCCATTTATCCCCAGGCAATCACAATTCAGATGCGATGGGTAAAAGATTGGCAGTTCTCGCAAATTTAAACAGCACCGAGTGGAATAGCAACCCGAAATAAGACAACCTCATCAAGATTTAAATCAAATTATCTTAGCGCAATTGCAATATATAAGAAACTTCCACAAGAGTAACTGATTCATCATTCAGCAGATATAACAAATTCTACATTGTTCAAGGAGCAACCTAAACACTGGCCTAAACATACGAGGAATGATACAGGACCGTAACACCGCGCGGCGGCAGCCTAAGAGGACGTAAACTTGGTGACGGCCTTGGTGCCCTCGGAGACGGCGTGCTTGGCGAGCTCGCCGGGGAGGACGAGGCGCACCGAGGTCTGGATCTCCCGGGAGGTGATCGTGGGCTTCTTGTTGTAGCGGGCGAGCTTGGCGGCCTCGGCGGCGAGCTTCTCGAAGATGTCGTTGATGAAGGAGTTCATGATGGACATGGCCTTGGACGAGATACCAATGTCCGGGTGCACCTGCTTGAGCACCTTGAAGATGTAGATCTTGTACGTCTCGACGCTCTTCTTCGCCTTCTTCTTCCCCTTCTTCTCGCCGCCCTCCTTCCCCGGCACGCGCTTCTCCGCCCTGGGCTTCTTCTCAGCCTTCTCCTCCGCCGGCTTCTTCTCCGCGGGCTTCTTCTCTGCCTTGGGCGCCATCAGGAATCAATCAAATGGAGCGGCGAACGCGAGGTGGGAAGCGGGGATTGGGAATTTGCTGGTGGGAGACGACGAGCGCTCGAGGCTTTTGGCGGTGTGCTCTGGATGGAGGACGCGGCGGGTTTATATAGAAAGGTGAGGAGGGACGCGATTGGTGGAAGCGGTGGCGGCGCGGATCGCTGAGATGGCGGTATCTGAGGCGTTGGATGCGCGGTACGGCTGGGATTTCAGCGCGCGGGGGCGGATTGGCGTGGGGACGCGTGATGCCGCGGATCCAGGTTGGTAAGCGGGGTGTCGGAGCCGAAAATGTGAGCGGGAAGCCGCAAGCCGTCCGAAATCATCTTTAGTTGGGTTTAGTTCCCATCAAAACCCTAAACTTTGGCAATATATGAAAAGAAGATTTTTCGTCACATCAAACTTGCGGTATATACATTAAGTACTAAATATAGATGAAATCAAAAACTAATTACATAGTTTGTTTTAACTTTACGCGACGAATTTTCTAAACCTAATTAATTTATGATTAGATATTAATTGTCAAATACAAACAAAAAGTGCTACAGGAATTTCAGCCTCTAAACACAACCTTTGGGCACTTTGAGTTGGAAATTTTGGAGGTTTACCGTGCAGGACCCTGAGGCGGTGGGGCCTGGGCTAGGCAGTTTACCGGCGTCGATAGGCATATTTGGCATATTTTGCCTATTCAGCTTGCTTCACCTAGCTGAGCCTTGCCACTGTAGCAAAGCTCAGCCTGTTCGTTTGGCTTTTTAGCCGGCTTAAATCCAGTCGGAACAGTATTTTTCTCTCACAAGAAATCAGCCAACAATGAATGATTACTAGAACAGTACATAATCCTGTCAAACGAACAAGCCAGCTCTTTTGGCTCACCTGGTCTAGCATATGAAATTCATAGGCCTTATTTGATTGTGTATGTTCTATCTTAAACTATATGATTTGGAGTGGATACCAATTAATAGTCGTTCTGGATCTGGACATAGAGATTAAGGTAAAAATAAAAAGAAAAGAATCGCCCTATAAAGTTACTACATGTCAATGATCTCTCGCATCTGCTGTTCTGGAGCCATTCCAAGGACTAATCGCATTGCTGGGAGGGATGCACGGACGAGTAACACAAGGACAAAAGATGATGGGATGGGGTGACAAGATATGGCTGCAGGGCTAGTTTGTAGGTGTTGCAGAGCCTAAAGGGATGTATGTAGGACCTCAACTTTCAAAAAAAAAACATCCCGTTTTCGTCACATCAAATTTTTATTCCCTATTACATCAAAATACCGGCATAAATATGAAGTACTAAATCTAGATAAAATAAAAAACTAATTGCACAGTTTTATTGTACTTTGCGAGACGAACATTTTAAGCCTAATTAATCAATGTTTAGACAATTATTACCAAATAAAAACAAAATTTCTACAGTGTAATATGACAACTGCTATAGGATTTTGCTTTTCCTTTTCCCGGATCTAAAAACAGTCGTGACGACACTTAAATCGGAACATCGTTCGGACTCACCTTTAAATCAGGACATAGGGAGTACACTCCAACACATTGGTTTGAGGGAGATACATTCACATCGAAACAAGGCCTTAGATGGATAGCACAAAAAACAGGAAATAAGGTAGACCAACCTCACCTAATTGTTTCAGTGGCTGATAAGTCGATTGATGTTGTTTTTGGTTATTTTGTTGTAAGAGAAAAATACTGTTTCGGTGTAAGTCGACTATGTTGTTTTTGGTTATTTTATTGTAAGAGAAAAATACTGTTTCGGTGGCTGATAAGCCAAGCGAACAGGGCGCAGATTTCTAACTTAGGCCATGTAGCATTTCATTTGTATTTGGTAATTATTTTTCAATCATTAACTAACTAGACTCAAAAGATTCGTCTCGCAAATTACAGACAAACTATGCAATTAGTTTTTTTTTACCTACATTCATGCATCCAAACATTCAATATGACAAGTAATCTGGTAAATTTTTGGAATTTTGAAGAGATCTAAACACCCCTTTAACCAGACAAAACAAGCATTGGCAAGACATCCAAACATGCCCTCATTCACGTAAAAAATGATCGCATCCCGAGCAGCTTGACCAGATACAATTGTTGAATTAGATTATGCTATATTTATTAATTTTATATAAGATAGTGAGAACAAATAACAATGCTTCTGAAAATTCAATTGAATTCTTCAATCTTGATAACATTATTGGATTTTAGTGTTGTGGTTGAGCTCAACAAATAAAATTGAAACTTTTTCGATGAATCATTTGAGACCCACCTAAGGCCCACGGAGGAAGCTGAAGTTCAAAGGAACAACCACCTTTAACTACATCCTGCACCAATCCCCTATGACAACATGTTTTGAGATTCTAAGGTCTGAATTCACATCCTAATAATCTTGGTCTCCAATTTTAGTTGAGGAGGGTAGATTTCACGCTATGTGAGGTTGCCAGGCACCCATTCCAGGTCGCATCCTATATTGCACCTATGTTGTTACAATGAGCATCATCGACTCGTGCAACATTGTGTGTTGCAGATGATGGAGGATACAGTATTAATGTTTCACATTCTTAGTTGGCAATTTCACAAATTAGAATTACTCTGGGTAGTTGTGCTTCGAGAAGATATAGGGAAAATGTATGTTGCACTAGCTCATTGACATCTAAATGGTGTGGGGTTAAGATGTTGTAGTTGTTTGTGCTAATCTTTAAGAACCAATTTGTCACCACCTGATTGTAACATGATCATTTTCATAAGCATCATATGCATGCTAAACTCAATTTGAAAAACTGCATTTGTAATAGGTGACTTTAAGGGACCATCCAACCATGAGAGGTGTTAAGTGTTGTAGAGTAAGTAGAAGAACATTATGGGACACTGAGTAAAACTGAGAGATGTTGTGAAACGTCGAGGAAACACGAGTGACATCAAGGGACTCAAGAGACATGAGTGGACGCTCTGATTAGTAATTTTAATTGTATGGAGCGAGAACCGAGAAAAATCTCTATTCAACATGGACTCGACGAATCCTTTTACAATCGCCCCAGAGAGCAAGAGATTGTTAATTGTGGAGGATAGCGCATCTCAGTTGGGTGATGTCAGTGAGTTTTTTTATCATTCTTTTAAATTTAACTTTTGAATTTATCAGTCCGTCTTATCAGTCATGGTACAATGTTTTGCTCTCGTAGCAAAACATCATCAGTGAACATATAAGCCGCATAATCCATCAGCCAAACAAGGTTATTTATATATACTTAATATTTTTAATATTAAAGAATCAAAATCACATCTATATTTTTGTTCACCTAGCCTAACTGTTCGGACGGTGGAAAGTTCTTCAGTCCTATCTTTTTTCCTTTTTATACTTTTCAAACGGCACTCATGTAGTATGTATCTTGTAGATAACCTAAACTACTTATGATCTGTAGAGAGAGCTAGAATAGCTCACATCTAACAAGTAACAATGAAATATGATTTCCATAGGTATTGGTTTTAGTTGGCATGTAGAGACATGTTTATTAAACCAGATTTGACTGAGATCTTGTTTAGATGCAAAAAGATTAAAAAAACAATATTGTAACACTTTCGTTTGTATTTAGTAATTATTGTTCAACTATAAAGTAATTAGATTTAAAAGATTCATCTCTTAAATTATAAGACAAACTATATAATTAGTTTTTTATCAATATTTAATGTTCTATTTATACGTCTAAAGATTTAATACAACGAGAAATCTTATAAATTTTTAAAATATAAAGTGAACTAAATAAGTCCTGAATTTCGAACTAGCACAGACGGGGTCAACGGGAGTACCCCAGTACCCCCGACAGACACCGGCCCAATCGCCGAATAACCCACGAGGCCACGACCCACCAGCTGCCCCGGCAGCAGGCACCAACTTCGTTTGACTCGCTTCGCTCCCCGGGGCAGATGGCGGCTCCTTCACGCCAAACGGCGACAGGCAACCGGGATCGACGAGATGGTCAAGCGCGCCGGCGGTCCGGTGCTCAACCGGTGAAGGGTGAGCCCATGTACCCAAGCAGCACGCCTTAGGCGTTCTTCTCTTCGCCGGCTTTGCAGCTCGCTAGCTCATTTGGTACGATTCTTTCAGACTTCGTCTCTCTTTTCTCCCCATCTGTCCTATCATCCCTGCGTAGTCCCTGCGGCTTACACCGACGTCTACACCAATCCTCAGATCTCATCTGCAATGATCTGTTGTCTTCGGCGGTGATCCCATCTTTCCTGGCTTGTCCATCGGCCCACCACAGGATCCCCTTCTGCAGATCTGGCTTGGCTTAGACGCGGAGTCGTCGAGGACTGCAGATACGCTAGTGTCAGAGTAGGAGGCATCGTTAAAGATTTGGATTTCGATGTCTGATGTTTATGGATGCTAATTGAACTTCACGTTTAGTCGTACGGTCCCGGCTGCACCGCTATGGCTGCACCTCACTTTGTTTTCACCAGATAGGAAAGTTGGCACCTCAGCTCCCATTTGTAGTGCATATCTGACAAATTTAGATCTTTCCCTTCTACTACTAGGCTACTAGGTGATTCGGAATGCTGAGCTGCCTGTCTGTGTCTGCCTTTGTTGGTTGTCTGGCTCACCATCATCGGAGGAACAAAGCTGTAACTCATATTGGTATTGGTATGGCTGCTTCTAGCACTCACTGGATGTTGCAATAAGATTCTGGGTGTTATCTTGTTCATACTTTTGTTTACATAGTACACGATTGGATTGATGCCTTGTCTCCAGTGCATCTTATTGTCGCGCCCACTCGTTTATAATAATCATTTCATCAAGCATATGCTCACCCTGAATGCAGGAGACGCTCATATTGGTAAGAGGAAATGCTTTCTTGGAACAATCCGTATGCACTTATATATGCTGCA